>OZ024742.1:363748376-363750876 GCA_964016885.1 Eledone cirrhosa | reverse complement strand
GCGGTGCGGGTCCAAGGGGACTGACACCATACCTTGTTGACTATGTATGCCCTGTGGGGTAAGACGACACAATCTATGCTGCCTATCGGACTCTGCACGTCATCTTAAGCAACGACATCGCAGGAGCCGGGACACGGTGGCTCAATTTCCATGGATATTCAATCCCATACCATACATCAATAAGGCACTCTATCTCACCCACAGTACATACTCCATTATAGCCAGTTCAGGCACTCCTTGCATGTGTATCTTTTCAGTAGTGTGTGCATATTCTCCACGCATTTGATTATGTAACACCTCATATATTTTTCCATGTACAACCCAATATGTATCGTTAGATACTTTTCTTTATATTTCTAATATATATTTTATATATTCTGCATGCATTTCCCATATATGGTCTAGGCATCCCCTTTACATTAATCCCATGAGTTCCCCATATGTGGTTTTGCTTGAGTTTTCTATACGTGAAGTAATCCATGTTGGCAACGTAATACCAACTCTGTCAGCATATACATCAAGGTGTATTTTCTCATGCACAGCTCAATGTGAATCTTTATATACTTTTCTTATATATTTATTAGATATTTTTTTATGTATGTGTATATATATATATATACATTTATACATGTAAGAGTATACGTGTGTGTGTATGTATATGTGTGAGTGTGTGTGTCTACACACGTATAGAGGGACAAATATGTAGATATAGATATGCATATATATGTATATATATAGATATGTACATGTATGTATATCTATTTGTGTATATGTCCGTGTGGGCGTGTATGTATGTATATATGTGCATGTGTGTATATATATATATATATATATATATATGTGCATGTGTGCGTATGTGTGTGCGTATGTGTATGTATGTATATATCCGTGCGTGTATATGTATGTATATGTACGCGTGTGTATGGGTGCGTGTGTGTATGTATATATACAGGTGTGTGTGAGTGTGTGTGAGCCTCTCTGTGTCTGCATGTATGTGTATATTTGCGTGACTGTTTATGTGTGTGTGTATATATATATGAATATGCGTATATGTTTCTGTGGGCACGTGTGTGAACGTAAGACGCGAGCCATTCTATATGTATCTGTCCGTGTCTCTCTGCATGTGTATGTGTGCGTGCGTGTGGGAGTGTGAACAGGCACACAGCAGTAATTTTGCCGATGGGACTCGGCACAATTTTGCCGACAGCTCACGCCCCGATGGTCAGTGGGTTGCTCCCAATGGTCAGAATTATGATGACGTCACTAACCAGTGACCAACCCAAGGACGCGTAAACAGGATGAAGGTAGACGATATAGACCCGTAGGGTCAGAACCTTGGGAAGAGGATCTGCTCCGAAATCAATAGACGTGCCTGAGGAACCTGCGAATCCAGACTCAGGTTGATGTACACACAGATCGCACCTCGAGCTGTTCGCAATTGTAAGACACAATAAATTGAGTTCCGATGCATCACTGATTCTTCGTTTTCTATTCTATCATACTCTGTTCCGTAGGAGCATAGAGTGCTCAACCGGCATACCACCTATGGACGCATCTTTGCTACCATAAGACACACACACACACACACACACACACACACACACACACACACACACACACACACACACACACACACACACATATATATATATGAATACAAATATCTTACACAAAGAGAAGTGTGTTACACAGTGAGATGTGTGTAAAGAATTATTACAAGTGTGTTTTACCGTTACTGTATAGAGAACAATATCTACAGGTTTAGCAATTAAATAGAAAACAACTAAGTCACAATCAAATCTCTGAATTAGAGTTTTAAATTACCAACCTTATAACTATAAGTTTGCTGATACGAATCCCGCTTCGTTTCACCACAGAAATGTGCAGTATAACAGTTCACAGGATCCTCAGTCAGTAAATGTGGATTCTGTTCACCACACATCTAACCTCATGGATAGAGAGAAAGCTAATATACACGCTGCCCAGAGAAGGGCGAAATTACGTGTTATTTGCATCAAATAACGGCTCTCATGGATTGGGTAAAAAGCTAGAGAGAGCAGCCCAACCATTCGAATTTATTAGCTCAATAATTTGGAGCTCGTTAAGTATAAAGATCGGAATTAAGAGTATTCCGCAGTTCACAGTAATAATAATAATATTAGCTCAAAGAAGAATAGATAATTTTCTTCTGAGCTCAGAGATTTGATTCTGACTTAGTTTTTTTCTATTTAATTGCTAAACCTGTAGATATTGTTTTCTATACAGTAACGGTAAAACACACTTGTAATAATTCTTTACACACATCTCACTGTGTAACACACTTCTCTTTGTGTAAGATATTTGCATTTGAGCTCAGAAGAAAATTCTCTATTCTTTTTTGAGCTAATACTATTATTATTATTACAGTGAACTGCGGAATACTCTTAATTCTGATCTTTATATATATAAATATATATATATATATATATATACATACACACACATACATGTACATATATGT
>OZ024742.1:363728376-363743376 GCA_964016885.1 Eledone cirrhosa | reverse complement strand
TATATATATATATATACGATATTAATAAATGGAAACTATATTTATAAAACCATATTTATTTCATTATACATATTTCAAGGATACCAAGTTAAATTATGGTATGCCTTCATCAGACAAAATACAATATATATCAGTTTTACAAATAAGCATTGACGTACCCTTTCAAAATGCGACCATTACTTTTGGAGGATATCAGCAAAAGTAATGGTCGCATTTTGAAAGGGTACGTCAATGCTTATTTGTAAAACTGATATATATTGTATTTTGTCTGATGAAGGCATACCATAATTTAACTTGGTATCCTTGAAATATGTATAATGAAATAAATATGGTTTTATAAATATAGTAGTTTCCATTTATTAATATCGTGTATCTACTCGAAATACTTGTCGAGTGCTTTATATCAGTTATAAAAATATTTACTTGTTGTATCCCAACAATTTAAATAGAACTTTTGCATATATATATATATATATTTAAATGTTAAACAAGGTTCAATGAATAAATCAAAGAATGAGTTTTCAAATAGATTGGAAGCACTCAACAGAATGGTTTTCCGGAGTTATTAATATTAATTCAAAATATTAACAAAAATAGACATTCGTGTGATCAAGTATATTTTATTATACATATTTCAGAGGTACTGAGCTAACTTCAAAAGTACGTCCTCATCAGATAAAATAAGATGATGCATGACATACCCTGACATAGTAGATGGTTAAGATTCAGTCATGGTAGTACCATGGTAGTACCATGGTAGTACCATGGTAGTACCATTCAGTCATATTACTACCATGACTGAATCTTAACCAGCTACTATGTCAGGGTATGTCATGCATCATCTTATTTTATCTGATGAGGACGTACTGTTGAAGTTAGCTCAGTACCTCTGAAATATGTATAATAAAATATACTTGATCACACGAATGTCTATTTTTGTTAATATTTTGAATTAATATTATATTATATATATATATATATATATATATATATATATATATATATATGTATAGATAGATATAGATATATAAATTGCATATATAGACATGAATATATATGTATGTATGTATATATATATATATGTGCGCATATGTGTAGTGTTTAGCGGAACAACCCATAACGGGACGAGACATATTGACTGAAAGATTGAAATAGAGAATTAAATACTGGGATTGACTTGGATAGAAACAATGACAGAGAAAACAGACGTAAAGGAAGAGAGATGGGCACAGAGAGAGTGGGAGAGAGACAGGGAGCAAGGGAGAGAAAGAGGCGAAGGGAGAGAGAAATATATTAGGAAGTCGGGAAGAAGAAGACTATAAAGAAATGTGTACTATCTTTTTTGTTTTGTATTTTTTCAGGAATAATATCAATAGGTCTTTTATCTTAACAACTATTAAGTTAATGTAGTATAGTAAGTAGAGTTTTAGTCTCTGGATATTTTAGCTTATAAAAAGACTGCAAAAGTTTGAAGAGAACTCAAACTGTATAAAATCTATGTTAAAAATATATAACAGAAGATTTATTAGAAAGGCGAAGCTGGAAAAATAAACATTTCAAAACTGGTGAATCTGCAGCGATGTTGCGAACACCATTAATAATTCAGATGGTTCTGTTAATGTAAGCTCGAACGGGTTTATCCGTCCAATATATATATATATATATATATATATATATATATATAATGTATAATAAACAATACAATATAATTACCTCATTACCAGAGGTTTCCCGAATAAGACGAATACAAAAAACGTCCTCATTCGTTCGTCGGACAAGGCAATTTAAAACATAGTGAAATATTTGAAAAATCTCCTCAACAAAGGCAAAAGTTTAACGGGCAAAAAAATATATAAATAAAAGTAATGCAAGAGATATATAAAAATAAAATAAGGAAATATAGTTAGGGTAGTGTTTAAAGTGTCTATTCACTCACAAATGTACATATGTGTGTATGTACAAATGCATGTGTATAGTGAAAAATGTGTGCGTAAGTACATATATGAGGGCAAGCATAACAGTGTATGTGTGACCACAAATACGTATATAATATATGTTGAAAAAGAAATTGTAAGATAATAGAGTTAACGTACATCCAGATTCAGGTATTAAATATATACACATACAAGTATGATAGCACACGTATAAACACACACACATGCGCGACCACATACATGCGAGTGATATACACAGGGAAGGGAGTGTATCAGTCAAAGCAGTGTCAGTCTGAGGCTCGATATATATATAAAAATGAAACAATATATGAGAATAGAAAATTTTTTTTAAATCAAAGAGAAAGTAAGAGGGAGGGATTATCAATTATAAATTAACACTAGAAAAAATAGAAAACAAACATAGGTTCGTACGTACACATATATATATATATAAATATATATATAAATATATATATAAATATATATATAAACCTGCCTAAATGCAAAAACAGAAATTTTCACCAGTTGCCCATACATGAAATCACACTTGCTTTCCAGCTCATATAAACTTAACTCACTTTCAGATATTATCCTCCATAAACTCTTATTCTTCACTTTCCTTAAATTATCCTCTTTACAGACTTCTCTTTCTGATTTACTTTTATTTTTATTTTTAACTTTATTTTTACTTCACATCCACCAGTCCCCTCACCCCTTGCTTTTTTATTCACTAACCTAATATCTTCACAATTCCACACATTTTATTTCCCCATTTTCTTTCACTACCTGATATCACTGTCACTTGCATTTTCAACTCCAGATATATTCTGTTGTCTCTCAGCCGCTTTTATGTATGTATAATTTGTATTCATTTATTCATACGGCTGGTTTTTAATTTGTATCTATGCGTGTGTGTGTGTTCATGTGTGTGTATGCGTGTCTGTATATGTATACGAACGCATTCCTATGTGCGCTTGTGTGTGTATATGTGTGTATGTGTGTGTTTTATATGTATGTTTTTTACATACTTATATATACGTGTGTGTGTGGGTGCATGTATGTGTATATGTATGTATATATATATATATATGTGTATGTATGTATATATATATATATATATGGTCGCGTACGTGCGTGTGATTAGATATACCTTTGCCTATATATATGTGCTTCGTGTGTATGTATGCGCGCCTTTGTATGTATGTACGCATGTATGTGCTTTTGTCTGTACGTATTTATATATATATTTATATATATATTTATGTGTACGTACGAACCTATGTTTGTTTTCTATTTTTTCTAGTGTTAATTTATAATTGATAACCCCTCCCTCTTACTTTCTCTTTGATTTAAAATCTTTTTTTTATTCTCATATATTGTTTCATTTTTATATATGTATCGAGCCTCAGACTGACACTGCTTTGACTGATACACTCCCTTCCCTGTATATATCACTCACATGTATGTGGTCGCGCATGTGTGTGTGTTTATACGCGTGCTATCATACTTGTTTGTGTATATATTTAATACCTGAATCTGGATGTACATTAACTCTATTATCTTACAATTTCTTTTTCAGTCTACGACCTCTTTTATACCATAAACGTGGTTCTGTCTTTGCGCGTAATTGTTTTTCACCGCTCCTATTAATGACGTATTATATTCGTTTTTTCCCGTTCTTTGCCAGCCAACGTTTCCACGAACCGAAGTATCGTCTTCCTATCTTCCTCCGGTTGCAACGTTTTTTGAAATATCCACTTCTGCGTTTACAGATTGACTTTGTTACTTTCAGAAGATCCCGTTAAGGGTGAAAGCAGCGATTCTTTGCTTAAACTTTGATCTGTTATTTTAATAAATATTTGCTCTACGGTTCTTATATATTTGATATATATTTATCCTTATCGAGCCCTCTTTGGATTTTAGTCTTCAAATTTATTATTATTACTATATATATATATATATATATATATATATATTTCTGAAGACAGCATATATATATGAAGGTATGTATATTTCCTCTGATAGTTTTTAATATTTTTACATAGATCTATATGATATACATACCAGCAAAAATATATATCTTAGAAACGATCGTAAAATGATGAATTTATAAATATAAGGAACTTGTTCTTTGTTTTTATTCATTGTTTTTATGAATTTATATATATATATATATATATATATATATATATATATATATAGAAGAGCTTCTCCGGGACTAGGCCTCTTTCATTCGTGAGAAATCATCAGGAAGCTGGCTGTCCAAGTAAATGGTAGTATTTATATATTTCCTTAATTGGTGGAAGGAGAGGTTGAATCCCCACGCTCTCCTACCCTCAGATAAGGAAATATATAAATACTACCATTTTCTTGGACAACCAGCTTCCTGATGATTTCTCACAAATGAAACAGTTGTAGTCCTGTAGAAGCTCTCTATATTAAAAATGTATACTCTGCTATGTATTGAGTACCTTACTTAGTGTGGTTACCTCCGATTCAACCCGGAATAACTTATATATATATATATATATATATATATATATATATATATATATATATATATATATATATATATGAATAAAGTTATTCCTTCATCAGTGATCATTCAGCCTTCATTGGTATTTCATTGCTTTAAAGACCATATACCTCTGGTTGGTGTGAGCAACGGCTAAATAAAGTCGTTGGGACACGTAAATAGGGAGAACGAGCCAGACAGTAAACAAACAAAGATAGTAATGCAACGAAAAGCGAGGAAGAAGGAGTCAAGTCCCTAAAATCGATGAACATAAGTTCTGTGAAATCGTGGACGAGAGAGAAAAAAAGACCATCAAACCTGGTCGAAATGTGAGTACGGAAAGAATTTCGCACAGGTCAAACGGGAGGAAGAAGGAGTCAAGTCCCTGAAATCGATGAACATAAGGTCTGTGAAATCGTAGACGAGAGAGAATAGAGACCATCCGACCTGGTCGAAGTGTCAGTGAGGAAAGAATCTTGCACAGGTCAAACGGGAGGAAGTAGGAGAGGGAGTAGCAGAGAATGAGTGAGTGAAAGTGTGAGGTAGAGGCTAACAGAGAGAGTGACTGGTAGAGGGGGTAAAATGAAGTGTGAGATACAGAGAAAAGGGGAAGCAGTAAGAAAGAAACAGACCGGTCACAGCGGAACAAAATATATATAAAAAATATGAAAACATGGCGTGCTGCGTGGTTTCATATGGGTTACAAATATATATATATATACATATATATACATATATATATATATATATCAATATTCCGGGTTGAATCGGGGGTAACCACAGTAAGTATAAATGTTTTAGTATAGAAAAGCTGCTACAGGACTAGAACTGTTTCATTAGTGAGAAATCATCAGGAAGCTTCCTGGTATATATATATAGTTATGTAATAAATAACATAAGATAATTATTTCATTTACCAGTGGTTCCTTGAAAGCAAACAAATCTGCTTTCAGTCATCACAATGAAAAAATTCAGGTGTTTTTATTGAATGTGGATATCCACATTCAATAAAAACACCTGGATTTTTTCATTCTGATGACTGAAAGCAGATTTGTTTGCTTTCAAGGAACCACTGGTAAATGTAATAATTATCTTATGTTGTTTATTACATAACAATTAAGCTCTGTAACCTACATAGAGCACTCTTTTTTCCTGGACTTTTCCGACGGAATTACATCATTAATATATATATATATATATATATATATATATATATATACATACATATATAATATATATATATATATATATACACACACACACACACATATATATATATATATATATATATATATAATAACTAGAAATTGATTAACATATAAATAAACGAATAATCACAGGAGATAATTTTTACAAGTGTGTAACCACACATAGCTGTATATATTCCATTAAAGAAATATATTTCACCAATTAATCGAATGGTAAACCACGGAAGCGGATACTTGGATTTTCAACAAGGAAGAAGTTCCAGCGATCAGTGTTTACACTTCAAGTTCAAATCAGCGACTGGCCAGCAATACGTGCTATATCTACTAGAAATACACACATCATACTAGCTTCGTCCCAGTGGCATGAATAGGGTTATTGACAACTAGAAACAGCAGTCGAGTCCTTTCAACAGAGTTAGCTCTACAATTAAGGAGCCGTATTTATATATCTATATCCAAAATTAAGATAAATCAAATGAATTTAATCTAAATCAAAATTATGGGTGTTATGCCAGAAAGACATGCGCCATATCACCCGCAAAATAAGCTCTAAGATTCTAACGAGTAGTTCCGAGCATTTTATAATAACTAGAAATTGATTAATATAAATAAACATGAATAATCACAGGAGATAATTTTTACAAGTGTGTAACCACACATAGCTAGGTAGGTAACTAAATAAATTTGACCAGGTCTCCTCCTTTTGTTAGTGGTATGATTATTACTAGCTACATTACTAGAGTTACTATAAGTTCTGCCAAGATTAGTATATCTAATTTTGTCTGGATATCCAGCCCTAGATAGCGCGTTATTATAATAGTTGGCATTAGCTTCGAAGGTATCTTTATTAGAGGATAAATTAGAAATTCTTTTTTCTACATTTCTGACTATAGTAGTTTTAACATTATTAGGGTGGTTAGATTTAAAGTTAGCGAAATTTAGGTTCTCAGTATCCTTATGGTATGGGTAATATAGGCCGGTATCTAGATTAAGGGATATATCAAGGAAATTTGCTAATTTATCATTATTCTCGAATTCAATTTTTAAGTTAAGATGCTTAAATAGATCAAATATATTTTTCTTAATAATATTAAAGTTTACTTTGTGACAATTAGAGACAGTAAAAAGAGCATCATCACGATAAATTCCACCGCGAAGTTGAGGAATATTCCAGTTTAAAGATTTCAAGATGAAAATTCCAACCAAGTCGGTCAATTGAGCTGAATCCGACGAACCCATGGTGAAGTCGAAATTGTTGGAAGTATCCGCTCTTGTCCAATATTCATTGTTAAATTCCAAGATGGTTTTCCTTGCGGTGAGAATGATGTTTATTTCTTCACAAGTAATGTCCGTGTATTTTAACGCATATAAGAGAGCCTTGTTTAGGAGTGAAGGAGAAATAGAAGAGTAATAGCTATCAATGTCTAATTAAATAAATTTCAGTTTGTTTTTATTATTCAGGTCATTGAACCAGTCTATTACATCAGAAGAACCCAACCATACATTTAATTGAGATTTAGACCTAACCTGTGGGATAATTCTATCCAAGATGGATTTACTAACAACCCCTAGGTCAGATTTAGAAGGGGCAATTAGTCTTACAGGCAAGTCCGTTCGAAAATTTCTTTTGTGATCCTTCAGACTAATCCTCGGAATTCTTGTGAAGAAGGGTTCGGTTTTTTTTCTCAATACCGAGTTTGGTTATTATCTCATATGCAAGATTATCGTGCGTAGTTTTATGATAATCTTTTTTTTCGTTCTTTAAGGATAAGGTTATTATATTTTCCTTACTTATGCCATATATATTATTTGTTTTGTCAGAATGAACTAAAACGTTTTTAAAGGAATTAAGGTCATTAATTTTATTCTTAAGGTTGATAAGGTGTCCCTGGCCTCGATAGGGGTTTCTTTTGAATTTAAGTCCTCGTATAATTTTAGTTAATTCGTTTTCAAAATGTGCTAAGTTTTTATTAAAGGGAGAATTTCTTCTGGAGTTAAATAATTGTTTCTACTTTAGGCACAAGGTCAGCAATTACCCAGTACATTACTGGTACTTTATTTTATCGACCCCGTAAGGATGAAAGGCAAAGTTAACCTCGGCTGGATTTGAACTCAGACTGTAAAGGCATGTAACTGTGCTAGAAAGCATGGCGTCCAACCCTCTACCGATACTGCCAATTTACCGCCGTTTACTGGAGTTAAATAATGAATCGAGATTATCAGGTTCCCTTCTATAAAAATTTCCTTTTAAGCGCTGGTCATGGAAATGTGCGATCCATCTGAGACTCCGCACGAAAGAGTCCGTTTTTTTCTATCAAAAGTTTTGTGTATTCAGTTTTTCCCGGAATAGGTATGTCTTTAAGTGAAGTTGTGATGCTGTAGTAATCCATGTTATAATAGAAGTAGAGACCATCAATAATATCCGATATAAGAGTTAGCGTTCAAACAATCAAGGAACAGGTTAATGTAGAAGGTGAGTAATATTGTAGAACAATAAAACTATGCATATATCAGATAAGTAGCACTCAACAGTTGGTAGAACTGGAGTATATATTAAAGAAGAAATTAAAAGATGGTTAAAAAAGTTCCATATATTTTATTATGCGCATTTCGAAAACAATATCATCCTGGGACTAAAATTGTGTTCTCATCAGATAAAATAAGGTAACATGATATGAGGCCTAAAAACACTTGTAAACAAGAAAGTTTCCAGTCTACATATGGCGGAAATATAAGAGTAAGAAAAATATAGGAAAATAGAAGAAAAGGAAAGAAGAAGGAGAAAAGGGAAAAAGAAATATAAGACAGAAAAAAAGGAAAGAAGAAAGAAAGAAGAGAGAGAAAGAGAAAGTGAGAGATAGACTTTTATATATATATATATGTATATATATATATATATGTATATATACATGAGTTAAAGGTCTATTGATTTTTCCCTGGATTTCACTAAATTCTGTGGATGAATTTGTATCCTGATTCTCTTTTGAGATGAGTTTGAATTATTTTTCCTAAATCTTACGTTAACTACTTTTCCCATCTTGACGTTATAGTCGCATATATGTTATAGAATACTATTAGCTTCTCGCTAAAACAATCTCTATACCTCTCATTTATATATATATGTATATATATATATATATGTGTATATATATATATATATATATATATATATATATATATATATATATATATATATATATATATATATATATATATATATATATATATATATATATATATAAACAATTAAGTTAAAGTGTACATCTACATATGTATACGGAAGTACTAGTATGCATATAAATACACACATGTATACATATGTACATGTACTGAGTTTTTCACTAGACACTTTACAGTGAGTGTCCAGCTAGTCTGTATGTAACCAAACAGACGAACCGGGTTTTAAAGTCATACGAGTTTTCAAGGAAACACACTTCCTCCATTCTCCAGAGAGCCAGACAGGAATATTGGACTAGTTTCGATGTTATTACATCTCATCAGCAATGTATACCCATCTTCCGGCTTCTCTAGAGAATTGTAAAAGCACATATCGTTATATGCTTTTTCTATGAAAATTAGTAGTGGGCAGACTAATTTGCATAGAACGTGAGTCATTGTACGCACCGGTTCAGCAGAAACGATAAAAATAAATAACGAAACGAAATTAAATTTCGTTTCGCTTCTAACTCACTTTTGTATGACTGACGCTTAAACAATTAAGTTAAAGTGTACATCTACATATGTATACGGAAGTACTAGTATGCATATAAATACACACATGTATACATATGTACATGTACTGAGTTTTTCACTAGACACTTTACAGTGAGTGTCCAGCTAGTCTGTATGTAACCAAACAGACGAACCGGGTTTTAAAGTCATACGAGTTTTCAAGGAAACACACTTCCTCCATTCTCCAGAGAGCCAGACAGGAATATTGGACTAGTTTCGATGTTATACAAAAGTGAGTTAGAAGCGAAACGAAATTTAATTTCGTTTCGTTATTTGTTTTTATCGTTTCCGCTGAACCGGTGCGTACAATGACTCACGTTCTATGCAAATTAGTCTGCCCACTACTAATTTTCATAGAAAAAGCATATAACGATATGTGCTTTTACAATTCTCTAGAGAAGCCGGAAGATGGGTATATATTGCTGATGAGATGTAATAACATCGAAACTAGTCCAATATTCCTGTCTGGCTCTCTGGAGAATGGAGGAAGTGTGTTTCCTTGAAAACTCGTATGACTTTAAAACCCGGTTCGTCTGTTTGGTTACATACAGACTAGCTGGACACTCACTGTAAAGTGTCTAGTGAAAAACTCAGTACATGTACATATGTATACATGTGTGTATTTATATGCATACTAGTACTTCCGTATACATATGTAGATGTACACTTTAACTTAATTGTTTAAGCGTCAGTCATACAAAAGTGAGTTAGAAGCGAAACGAAATTTAATTTCGTTTCGTTATTTGTTTTTATATATATATATATATATATATATATATATATATATATATATATATATATATATATATATATATATATATATATGTCTGTGTGTGTGTATACACACACACATATATATATATATATATATATGCGTATCTATGTACGTATTCTGAAGTGACTATGTATGTGTGTGGGCTGGTGTCTGTTTATACGCGTGTGGATGAATATAAATTGACAGAGAAACAGAGAGATTGTGTAAATTATTGTGGAAGAGTGTTGAAATGCAATTAATGACTTGGCCACCTGGAACTGATTTTGGTCCATCCTTGAACATGGATTAGCCTGTTCTTGAAAGAAAATTTTAATTGAATTTCAGAGCGTAAAGAGTTTTGTGTAGTTCGTTGATGGAAATCCCGGTCATAGTGATGCTTAAACGTCGAGTTCATAGCATTTAACAAAATGTTAAATTGGAAAATTCATTGGAATTTATTAAACTGAATAGTTTTGTTGAATAATTTTAAATATGATATGATGAGAGTTTTAATTAAGTCTTGTGTTACTCCAGCCAAGCTTTCATTTTCTTCTGCTTTTTACGCCATTTTATGCAAGATTATTTAACATAATATATAAAATGTCAGATTAGCGAAATTTCCATTACTTAGTAGACACATTGCAGTATTTAATCTATTATGCAGTTTTTCCATTTCTTTCTTATCCAACCGGATGGCACAATATATAGCAGTAAATATACTTTATAATATTAAGCTGAATATCAGCAGTGAGACAATTGCATCAACTCCAGTATTTCATTGGTACATTATTTTATCGAACCAGGAAGGATGATACAATGTTGATGACAGTTGGATATGAAATCAAAACGTAAAGAACTTAATATCTACAGTCGACAAACATATCTTTTATAACAACTCTCTCCAAATATTAACACTATTGTGTTACTGAAATACTTAATCATATATTTTGTCAGTCTGTTATTGTAAATTAACAATGGTTTATAGATAATATTTAGCAAGGTTAATTATCAAGATGTGTAATACATGTGATAAAATACACCACTGCATTTAGTTAAGGCTATTCTACTTCTAAACTTAAATGACATAGTCTAAACTTACCTTTTCATTTCTCCATGTTGTACAAATCAAAGCTGTTGGTCGACACTGTGACCTTTGCAATTGATGCCAATCTTCCCTATAATATGAAATATTGTGTCGCTGTTTAGATGTCAGAGGAAAGAATGATACCTAATATATATATATATATATATATATATATATATATATATATATATATATATATATATATATATATATATATATATATATATATATAAATATATATATATATATATATATATATATATAAATATATATATATATATATATATTAAGGTTGATATGTGAGTTGTTAACATTGGTCATAGATCGTGTAGTTGTGGTTTTTCGGTTGTTTGGTGTGATAGGAATGACCCCATTAGGCATTTGTTTCGATGGTATTTTTTGGTGTTTGTAGTTTTTGCTACGTTTTGTAGTATGGTCCATAGTAGTATTGGGAATATATGAAATGTTTTCTTTATATCCACTTCTAGTTAGGGCCTCGTTGTAGAAGGGTGCATTTTTATAAAATATATCCTCATTGGAAGATAATTTAGAAAGTCTAAGTGATTTAGACTTTCTAAATTAGACTTTCTAATTTAGAAAGTCTAAGATATATATATATATGCATGCTACTGTACGTCTGTATACATATATGTATGTACGTATACATACATACTTACATTTAAGTAAGTGCCGTACTAAGAGTGAGAAATGAAATTTCGTTTTCATTTTATTACAACTTATCGTTCTCGGTACGCCTGGCCGAACTCACTCGATATGCAAATTAGGCTGCTCAGCCGTTAATTTTCATAAGGAAAGTATATACTTTCGAACGTTCAACCATCTGGCAGAAGGGTATACTGTGCTGATGATAGCTAACAAGCTTGAAATTAGTACATCGTTCCTGTGTCAGTGTTGAACAAAAAGGTGACGTGGTTGCCTTAACACCGTACGGCATAAATTCAGGCTGTTCAGTTTGTTTACAAACGAACAAAGCGGGCGTTATAATAAGCGTCCGCTAAACTGATACGTACATATATGTATGTGTACCTGTATGTATATATATATATATATATATGCATGCTACTGTTCGTCTGTATACATATATGTATGTACGTATACATACATACTTACACACACACACACATATATATATATATATATATATATATATATATATATATATAGAGAGAGAGAGAGAGAGAGAGAGAGAGAGAGAGAGTATGAGAAGGAGAGAGAGAGAGAAAAAAGAGAGAGAGAGGGGGCATGGAGATAGACAGAAAGAGAGAAGGGGAAAATCATGGAGCAAGTCATATACATTGTCGTGGTCATAAATACAACTATTGGCGGAAACAAAGAAACTAAAGTAGACATTAGATGTAGTAGGTCTATAGAATTACGTATCGATATGTCGTAACCCCGTTTTGTTCTTCATATAAATTATATCGACTTTGATACTAAATAGATTTTCTATCAGACTGATTTATAGAAATTGGTAAAAAAATGCAAAAACGAAATATCAAAGGAAATTAGAAATAAGTGAAATAAAATTGAGAAGTCAAAGTAATATATTTTATATGTAGAAATATATTGCTTGTCACAAATTAACCCATGAACTTAAGTTCACATCAACGTGGTAGTTGGTCTTCATTGAAACTATGTATGGACGTGAAAGATGAGAAAAAGGTTTAATAAGTCTATTATACATTTTTTTATAAGTGACGGAGATGGCAATGGAGATGGAATCCTAATATAACCTGGCATACAACTTTTCTCAATATGTGTCTGAACTTCTCTTGTACACCGTCTTTCTTTATTTCCTTCTTCCAGTCGCTTCTTTACGTCGGGACACATCGAATAGTTTTTCAGTTCCTATAAGGTTTCCATGAATTTGTTTCTGCAAACAGTTTTGCCTCTGCCACGCCACCTGTAATACGTGACATACCGGAGGACACGGCCCTAGGACCATTTCTATTTATCATCAACCTATCGCTTATAAACTCACAGGTATACTCGGCCACACCAACGAGTTACGACGCAGAAATATCGATGGTTATTTAAACTTCAGAAGATACCGACATACTTTAAAATAAACCTCATTTTATCGATGGACACATGGAAATACTATGAAGATCAATGTATCATAGTTTCAGACTTATTACTGAGTGTATAAACACAAACTATTATTTGACCGCAGAAGGGCCGTGGATTGGCAGTATCGGTAGAGAGACGGACACCATGCTTTGCAGCATAGAGTTACAGCCCTTTACAGTCTGAGTTCAAATCCCGCCGAGGTTAACTTTGCCTTTCATCCTTAAGAGATCGATAAAACAAAGTACCAGTAACGAACTGGTCTCAATTTATTCGACTTTCCCTGTCCCTCCAAATTACTGGCCTTGTTCCTATACTAGAAATCATTATTTGACCGCAGAAATGGCGGTGGATTGACAGTATTGGTAGAGGGTCGGACGCCATGCTATGACGCATAGTGTTACGGCCCTTGCCATTCTGAGTTCAAATCCCGCCGCGGTTAACTTTGCCTTTCATCCTTACGTGGTTGATAAAATAAAGTACCAGTAATGCACTGGGTAATTGCTGGCCATGTGCCAAAAAGTAGAAACAATTATTTGACCGCAGAAATCACGATACAAATGAGGGATCCCTAATCAACATATAAATTAACTGACTTATTAACGGGGACATTTTATAGAATTAATCCTTCGAAATTTCGTAACAACTAAACCAGGGGTTATAATCACTCTATGGAAAACCTTATTTCTGAGCAGATTGGATTTATTGGTCACAATTTTAGTCTCAAAACACACCCTGTTGCATCGAAGCAATTAAAACTTTAGCAT
The DNA here is from genome assembly GCA_964016885.1 of Eledone cirrhosa. Taxonomy (NCBI): domain Eukaryota; kingdom Metazoa; phylum Mollusca; class Cephalopoda; order Octopoda; family Eledonidae; genus Eledone; species Eledone cirrhosa. The sequence continues at coordinate 363,729,294 of OZ024742.1, read as the reverse complement.
TCAAACTGGCCGTATCCGGCCAGAGTTCTCTCGCCTATTCCTGTTCAAAGCGTCTGTAATTTGCTACGCATAATGATGTTAAGTTATTGTTCTCAAAATAAATAATATCAAAATCTCGAGATATTAATGTGAGATAAATACTTGCCTACAAATATACAATAGTATGTTTAGAGTAACTTTAGTGAAGGCCTTAATTACTGGGAGCGCCAAATATTTAAGGATACATTTAAGTAAAATCAGTTGCCAGAAACTCAGTAACAAATTTCCGGCCTTAAACCTACAACAATTTGTAATGAAAATAAATTAAGGTAGTGCTTCAGAATCGTAATCCAGCGAAGTATACATTAAAACTATTATATACACCAGCAAAAAAACACCCTTCGGGTGGTTTTCTGCTAGCGTGTGTAGTGTGTATATTGATATTATACACAAGTATATATACATGTAGATATGATACATCAAAATCGTAATTGACAATATACACAGAAATTGAACGAAGACTGTGTTACACTCTCTTATGTAATCAGTAACGTAATCCATGATACATTAAAACAGACGATATTATATAAACTGCATTAGGAAAAAATTAGTGACAGAAAATTAGTATGTTTATCTAAGCGATCGCCAACCGGAAGTGTTGACATTTCAGAAATTTTAAAGAAGTGAATCTTGAAATAAACAAAATATATTGAGTCAACAGCCACGAAATTTAGTAGATGAATTATGTAATATTCATTCATTATTTATTCAAAGTGGATTGGCAGTATCGGTGGAGGGTCGGACGCCATGCTTTCCAGCATAGTTACGTCCCTTTACGATCTGAGATCAAATCCCGCCGAGGTTGACTTTGCCTTTCATCCTTACGGGGTCGATAAAATAAAGTACCAGTAATGAACTGGTTAATTGCTGGCCTTGTGC
>OZ024742.1:363715876-363723376 GCA_964016885.1 Eledone cirrhosa | reverse complement strand
CTTCAAATAAAATGATGAAATATACTGGATAAACAATTATTGTTTTTCTTATTTGTCATCCTTTACACAAATACCACCTTTACCCCGCCCCCTTATATATATATATATATATATTTAATATCCCTCTCTCTCTCTCTCTCTCTCTCTCTATATATATATATATATATATATATATATATATATATATATATATATATATATATATATATATATATATATATATATATATATATATATATAAATATATATATATATATATAAATATATATATATATATATACATACCTACATATATATTTCAAGCGTCATAATCGGTGCTATCTTTTAACAGGTGTTTACATATCTCTGTTGTTTATTGTACAGATTTAGAAAAGAGACTGCTTTTGTAGATAACTATTCTTATATAATTTTCCTGTTGAGAATATGATAAATATCTACCGAAGGAAAGTGTTTACTGTAGATAAAAGAGATATGTGAGTTGCCACTCCTATCTAAGTTGTATTTGGCATCCTTTTATGGGCGATAATTTACTAGTCAACAAATTGTTGCTCACACCGATGCTGATTTACGAATGTGTATGAAATAGAAGGCTTCGAGATTGTTTGTTGATAGAAGTCTGAAATCCTATTAGGAATTTCGTCTTGAAATAAAGTGTCTTCAAAATAACACAACACACCAACAGCATTGATCGTGAGTGTCACAACATAGTCACTGGCCCATTAATTTTTATTAAAATCAGTATGATATAATGTGTCCCAAACTTTTGGCACAAGGCCAGCAATTATCCCAGTGTATTACTGGTACTTTATTTTATCGACCCTGTAAGGATGAAAGGCAAAGTTAACCTCGGCGAGAATTGAATTCAGACGATAAAGGGCCGTAACTCTTTGCTACAAAGCATGTCGTCCGACCCTCTAGCGATACTGCCAATCCACCATATGATATAATGTGTCCCAAACTCATAAATAAATGCTGGCTTATATGAATCGAAACAGCATCCATCGAGGCGGTAATCCAGTTGTAGAACAGGTTAGTTTTTTTGTAGAAGCCTTTTGATGAAAACATTATGAGTACTAAAACAAAATACAACGGACAATAAAATCTATTGTATTTTTGTAGAAACCTAGATCGCAGCCAAAGAATGATAACAGCTAAAGAATTATTGCTTACGTGAGTTGAAACAGCAAAGAGCCGGGCTCAGATTCAGTTACATTAGAAAACTGGTTATTTGTAGAAATATTTTTCATGAAAATATGAAGTAGGAAAATATTAAGATACTTACTTGTGATTGGGTTATTTGTCTTGTGATTATAAAATATCTTGTGATCGGTTCCTGGAGAGATAATGAGTAACTGATGAATGAATGAATATAAAATAATTAGAAAACCCCACAAATATTTTAAAATGGAAAAGGAAGGGAAAGGTAAGGGGTCTATGGTCACAGAAGAATCGGAGGGGAAGGGGTGATGTGGATCAGTAGCAGAAATTGAGGATTAGCCATGAAAATATTGATGTCCTGTCCAAGAAAGTATTACACTCTTGGTCGCTTAACGCTACCAGGGTAGCAATGATGAGTATCAGGGTTTGAAAATTACTTTAAACTTTTGTAATCTTAAACTCTCTGAAGAGTATCATACAATACTCATGTCTAAATAACCAAAAATCCATTATTTATAGACGCCCCTACTAGGTCTGTGGATTGGCGGAATCGCTACAGCAGCGAAAAACATGTTATGGACATAGAGTTACGGCCCTTTACCTTCTGTGTTGAAATCCCACCGGGGTTAGTCCGGGGGTCATAAAATAATGTACCAATAAGGCACTGGGGTCGATTTAGTCGACTTTCTCCTTCTCCAATTACTGACCTTGTGCCAATTACTGACCTTTAGAAAAGAGGTAACCAACGAAAGTAAAATCAAAATAGAATAAAGAATAGCTGTCAGCAGGGACAGGTTTTTTTAAGGAATTTTCTTCACAACAGTAGATGTATCGGGGTTGTTATACGGCACTTTATGCAAGGGTCCTCTATTATCATCATGGATTGGCTACTGCCTTGGAAAAAGTATTTTGTATATGGAATATATCTATACACACTGACGTATCACTCTCTCTCTTTCTCTCTCTCTCTCTCTCTCTCTCTCTCTCTCTCTCTCTCTCTCTCTCTCACTCTCTCTCTCTCTCTCTTTATATATATATAACGAAGGAAGTGTGGTAAGGAACCAGGTGGACCATAACGCAACAGAGTACTCGATACTTTGGGTAGTAGAGTGGGTAATAGGAAAAGACTCAGGACCCCGACGGCAGTCCAGAAATTACCGTCAAAACGGTTTGAGCTCTGCCGTCGGGGTCCTGAACCTTTTCCCATATATACATATATATATATATATATATATATATCACCTTGATCACCTTGACCGACCAATCTGTCGGGCGTCCATTCGGCGCCGCTGGTCACAGCACGTCGAGCTGTTTTAGCCATAATATAACGCCATCGCACTGTTATTTTAATAAATATTTGCTCTTCGGTTGATATATATTTTCCTTATCGAGCCCTCTTTGGATTTTAGTCTTCAATTTTATTATTATTACGATTATTACTATATATATATATATATATATATATATATATATATATATATATATATATATATATATATATATATATATATATATATATATATATATATATATATATATATATATATATATATATATATATATATATATATATATATATATTGCTGGAGTTTGTAGAGGTGTCTGTATTCACCTACGTATTTCTGTGTCTTTTAATGTAAAATAAAAGGAATGATGTCAATATAAGCACTGTAGCCTGGCCGCGATCTAATACCTGATTCCAGAGTAAACGTATGACTGCCTAATACTCTGTCACTGCAGGAGCGTCTCATTTCAGAAATGGTAATCGAAGACGAAGTATTTATTTGAATATACATATAATTACACCCCCCCCCCCCACACACACAGATACATACATACATACATACATACATACATACATACATACATACATACATACATATATATATACATATATATATTTTTACATATATATAGAGAGACATTCACATATATATATATATATATATATATATATACATATATATATATATATATATATATATATATATATATATATATATATATATATATATATATATACATATATAATCATTTTATGATTTGTTTGTAGTTTTTATTATTGAAATATTTTCGTTTTTATTCCTCCTTCTTCGCTCGTGATGAATGAATTTTGCAATTAAACAAAATTTCAGGTGCGTTTGACAGGAATTGGAAGAATGAAATAATAGAAATATATAGAATGAAACAAATAAATAGTTAGTTAAATCAAATAATGAAATAATAAATAAATACATCAACGAAATGATAATTTAATATATTTGCCGCAAGGGCGACATATCGATGGGAGCTTACAGCAACGGAATATATAGGCTGGGGGGAACTGCCAGGATCTGGTATGAGGCCAATAGAGAATAAACAATTGATGTAGTATTAGTAGCTAAATATAATCTGGGGTCCAACCGGATCAGTTGGGGACGCTCGCTTCTGACAGGACCCGCTGGAAGGATTATTTGAGGACTCTGCCCATAGGACCGTCCCAGGAATAAGTGGACAAAGAAGAAGAAGAAGAAGAAGAAGAAGAAGAAGAAGAAGAAGAAGAAGAAGAAGAAGAAGAAGAAGAAGAAGAAGAGGCCTGAAAGTTTCTATTACATCCATCTTGGTCGAATTCTACCTCGGCAGTGTCATCATCCTCATTGTTTATAATGATAGTGATGATGGTCATGAGGCTGCTAAGGATGGTATTGCGGAGGTTTGTGTCGTGTTGTTGTTGGTGATAATGATGAGGATGACACCCTTAAAGAACAGGAGCCTGCAGTACATTTCGTCGAAGATTTTACATCGTGAGGAAATATCGACCTTCACCCAACCAATAAAAACAACGATTTTATTATTTTAGATGTAAATAAGAGAGATAAGATTAGAAGTATCTCACAGTTAAGTACAAAGTGTTCTCGCTATCACAGCTGGATGGTTGTCTTCTGTTAGAGATAGTACTAAGTAACGTTTTGAATATCTGCCAGGCCTTAAGACAATTTTTGAAGAACAAAGACAGACAATTTAAATAAACTATTTAAACATATTGCTACAATCTAATAAATATAATTAGCGGTAATTTAAAGAGCAGTCAGAATAATTGGCTATGTTATCCATCTGTTATTTATTTATTTATATTTTTATTATATTTATTTATATTTTTTATTTATTACTTTTCTTAATATATATTTTTATGTTCAGTATATTAGCGGCAATACTTTGTTTTAATATATCCTGCTACTAGAGAAGTATATGAAGTTTATTTATAATAAATATAGAAGAGCATCGCTATGAATATTTAGGTTGTGATCATGTCACATCTATCTCACTAACCACGAGGGAACACCAGATACGTGTTTTAGACTTTTCTACTTCATAGGTAATGTTTACTCACTCAGTGCTGACACAAGAATAAGTTAAGATTTAAGTAATTGTTGTGACTTACACAACCGCTTCAGATGCTCATTTGCATATTGGATCTGTAACTCCCACAATCTTCCAGCTGGTGTGTTCTATACAAACATCCTTCAGTTTCCAGATGTAACCGGAAGGTTTTGTTGACGTCATATTCTCCCGGCCTAGGACGATGACGTTTGGTTATTACAGCGCTGTTTGACCCTGTTATTCTGTGAACCCTAGATACCACTTAACGCTGTTTGCATGGTCTGAGACGATTATAGTGTTGCCTTATAGATCATAGCCTCTAATTTAAACACTCGTCTAATCGGCACGTTGTTCTGGTTGTAAGAGAGCATCCGGCTATGTGAAGTGTCGAAGTTTACTGGTTGCCATACTTTGTTAAATATTTCCCTCTATATATGACTAGCGGAGAAGGGTTTTATATTAGATCTAAGAATGTCCCGTCTCTGCCATTTTGGCATCCAACAAAAAATGTGACGTGAATCAGATAGTAATTCGGTTTCTATTTCTCTTTCATTGTGTAGGACTATGTCCATAACTAATTTTATTCTTAAAGCCGCTTTCTTCTAGGCCATAGTTGAAGAGTGGTGCCACTTTATTGAACATATAGTTGCTAGATGAACGGTGGTTGGAAAGATTCCTACTTATGTTTTCTCCGGAGTTTAGAACAATATATCTATATTGTAGGGGCTGGAGTATTTATTCGCAAGATTCAGCCGTCGGACATCAGCAAAGGATGGTAGGTGAAAAAGTTAAACTAATTATCTTGAATTCGGTGTTCGTGCCTAGATTTCTGACGGCTGAATCTTGCGTGTAAATGCTCCAGCCCCTACAATTTAATTCTCACATTTAATTCAGCTGCCTGCATTTCATCACTCTTGAAAATGGCCTAGAGATACATTGAAGTTTTCACCTGCTTCAATGGAACTCCATTCACATGTAGAGTACACTGCATTATTAAGTAGGGCGGTGGATTTGCAGTAACGGTAGAGGGTCGGACGCCATGCTTTCCAGCATAGTTACGTCCCTTTACGATCTGAGTTCAAATCCCGCCGAGGTTGACTTTGCCTTTCATCATTACGGGGTCGATAAAATAAAGTACCAGTAATGCACTGGGTAATTGCTGGCCTTGTGCCTAAAGTAGAAACAATTATTGAGAGTATGAGCGTCTTAAACGTAGCAGCATTGATTTCCATTAATGACGAGCAATTCCCTCGTCTTATACTACAAGATTACAACAGGAAAATTAATAGTGCCACCGGATATGTTATCGGATGAATTTGAGTCTTTTGGAATCGGGTTTTAGATCAGCAGACTATCCGACGATTGCGCAATAATAAGTCAACCTCCACGCATGTTATCAAGGACTCGTCTCAAGGTCTTCTCATCTGAAGAGATGTACATCCTCGAAAGAGAAATTTTGTGATCCCCTATGCTTGTCACAAACACTTCTGATGTAGATGATGTACATATATGAGCGAAGATTTACGTCTGGAAGGCTGGTGTCACTAGAGTAATTAATTAGCTCTAATTTTTATCCTCATCTTTTAGCTGAGCATCTGAAATGTGGAATCTAATATTCTTCCCATAATTCTATCATATAAGTTTCCAGAATAATTTGTCCATAATTTTAAAAATACTTCTGAAACAATTTTCATGCGAAATTTCATCACAAGGTTACCAAAACTTTCACCAAAGATTTTCTAATAAATGTTTCAAAAATAAGATAATAATTTCATAAAACTCTTTTCTATAAATGTCATCTATGTTTAATAAAAAATGTTCTGAAAAAATCCCTAAACACTTTCATTAAATAGTTTCACAAAATTATGTTTCATAAATTCTATAAAATATTTATTCAATATCTTTCAAAGAACTTGATAAAATATTCCGTAACAATATTTTTTTAGATTTCATCAAATCATCTAAAAGTTTTGTGAACAATTTTATCAAAAGTTATCCAAACGTTTCAGACAAATTTTGTTAAAACTTTCATCAAAGGTAACATCAAAAGATTTACCAAAATCGTTGACAAACATTTTCCAACAAATTTTATCTAATGTTTAAGTATTTTCCCAAATGATTCATGAAACATTTCATCTAAGATTTCATCAAAACCATTTCAAAGTATTTCATCGAATGTATGTCCCGAAATGCACTCAAATTGCATAAACAAATGACATGAAACCTTTTCCAAATTTATATCAAACATCTCCGCGATTTCAATCCAAAGAAATAATTTCCGAAACGTTTCCCACCAATTTTCCAAACTTTAATATAATACAATTTCATGTCCGATTTTGTCATACATTTCGTTTGAATAGCATCATGAATTTTCAAATACATTCAGAAAACATAACAAAAATTCTCATCCCAAAATACTGATCAAACATTTTATGAAACATTTCATGATAAATTCCAAAAACTATTATCCAAATGTTACCTCAAAAGTTTTGTCGAATGTTTTCCCAGATGTTTCACCAAAACTTACATAAAAATAATATTAAAAATTTAATTAAATATTTTCCAAAACATTTTTTCAAACGTCTTCCATAGTAGTCTATTAAATTTCCCCAAATATCATGAAAGGCTTCCTAAATGTTTTCCGAAATACTTTATCAAAAGTTCCAAAAACACTTCTTAAAACATTTTCGCATATAAATCATCTTCCTGTTTTCCTTTGGTTGCAACGTTTTTCGAAATATTTACTTCTGCGTTCACAGATCAATTTTTTTAGTTTCAGAAGAGATCCCATTAAGGGTGAAAGCAGCGATTCTTTGCTTAAACTTTAATCTGTTATTTCAATAAATATATATGTATATATATATTTGTATATATATATATATACATATATATATGTATATATATATATATATATATATATATATGGGGGGGGGGTATGTGTCTGTGTATATTTATATATGTACATACATAGTTATAGAAAGG
>OZ024742.1:363698376-363708376 GCA_964016885.1 Eledone cirrhosa | reverse complement strand
ATCACCCGAGGTAACACTGCTTGTCTCAAAAATAATTAGAGAGGTTTCCCAGTACTCCTCGCTACTGTCTTTTGCTCTGGTGTAGCCTCGGTTGTTCACCCCTTCCTTTATATTTTCTTTAATATTGCAACATTAAAGGAATATATCCCTCTGACAGAATCGCGAGCAATTTATAATGTTATCTAAGGATTTGTAATGTTATTTATATATATATTTAAAACATATTTGTTGCGTTATTCTACTATAAATTTATTTATATGCTTTGTATATATCATACTAGCAGTAAAGCCGGGCGTTGCCCGGGGCTGCTCAGTAGCTGTGTTAAAGTTACAATGTTAAGTTCCTTTCTTGGCTAAAAAACTGTAGAGTCTACAGTGTATACTTTCATGTGGTACTTTTGATTAATATTCCCTCAACCAACAGTATGCCTTATGAAGTTAAGAAAACATAACCATAACCCGAATGTTAAAACAAAAGAGGGTGCTGGGGATAAAAACTGCACTGGTAATCTATTAAAATAATCGAAAATGTAAACACTGCAACACTTGTCTCAGAGAAAACCATCAGCGTAACCAAACTATCAGTTATTTTGAAACAAAGAAATTGGATGGACATGAAAAACAAAAAAACAAAAACAAAATGCGTTATCTGTTTGTCGTTGAAAATCATTGCTTCTAAATGAAAATCTCATAAGGCTTCATTCGAGATCAATGCTTTTTTTACAAAATATTTGCTTGTTTTACGGTGTATTCAAATAGGTTTGTTTTCAAGTAAAAATATTGTTTTAAAAGACTTTTAATGGAAATGAAGCAACATGGAAGCTTAATGTTGAAACTTCGAACTCATGAATTTTGCAGGTTAAAATGTTACTGGCCCAAAAGGTGTATTTTTGTACTTTTGCACTCTTCGTTTATACGTAACATAAACAGATAGACAGAATGACGCCATAAAAGGGAAATAACTCGTCTGTCATCTCTATTTATACATTTGAACTGAAAAATCAATACATTACAAATTCGATTTTTGTACTTGGCGTGGGTCGATTTGAAATTTTTTTGGCCGATGTCTCCGGCGGACCTTCATCTATAAGTGTAGCAATTTCACCTACGGTTTAGGAGGGGATGTGTGCCGACCGTTGTAGTAGACAGACAGACAGACAACCTCAGTTTTATATATATATAGACTAGCAGAAAACCACCCGGTGGGCGGTTTTCTTCTAGCAAATCTAGTGTATATACTGATATTGTTGAGATTTGGATGAGAAATGTTTTCGGCACCACATGTTCACCGTCTCTCGGTGTGTCTTTTATGCATGTATAAATATATATGTTATCTATACCGTGAAATCTTTGAAATAGATATATGTTAAAACGAAAAAGGAGAAAATAAATAACTGGCGGTTAGAAAAAAATATTCCTATGAAATTTTAATCATACCATTAGGTGTGAATAAGGAAATATTTTTTTATTGTCAAAACAAATGTTCAAAAGTTAAACTTCAATTTTTTGAATTATTTCAAATTTTTTCATGAAATTGAACACTGGACATTGGCTGCTGGAAATGGAAATTAAATCGTATTTAATTGTATTTAAATTTCTAACCTTATTTTATTATTTATATTTTTTCAATAAGAAATAAAAAAAAAAAAATAAATAAAAAATAAAATAAAAAAATTGAACAAATCAAACGTAGGTTATGGAACTGCGCAATCTGATTAATAAATTACCTCATCAGCAGCAACCTTCTTCAAATGGTCCTTATTATCAGCAGCAACAACCACAAATTCAATGACAACGTTCTTCAAACCACAAATTCAATGGCAACCTTCTTCGCATGGTGTCAAGTCAGAACCGCCTCGAACTGGTTACTTCTGGCTTGTGCAAGGTGTCTCTATAGTAACCAGCGATTCCCTCGGCCTCAGTGACCAAAGTCAGTGGAGAGGGGAAGGTAATGTTTCTATAAAGGAAGGGGAAGGTAATATTTCTGTAGCACGTGTTTTAGCGTCAATTCACTCTCTCTCTCTCTCTCTCTCTCCCTCTCTCCCTCCCGCTATCCCCCTCTCGTAGTCTGTCTCTTTCTTTCACTCTCACTCTCTCTCTACGCACGTGTTTCCACTGTCGGACAGACAGACAGAGAAATTGCTGGTTATATATATAAGTAGATATGTTCATATGTTCACTCCCATTTGTAACGTTATTTAATAAAATAAAAATATACATACATGTAGTTATACATCAAATAAAATCGTAATTGACAATATAGACAGAAATTGAACCAAAACTGCGTTACACTCTCTTATGTAATCATAAGGTAATCCATGATACATTAAAAAAAGACGATATTATATATAAACTGCATTAGGAGATAATTAGTAACGGAAATATATGAATGTTTATTTAAGCGATCGCTAACCGGAAGTGTTGACATTTGAAAATGTTAAAGAAGTGAATCTTTAAATAAACAATAAAATATATTTAATCAAAAGCTACGAAATTTAGTAGATAAATTATGTAATATTCATTCATTTTTTATTCAAAGCAATCCAACTTATTTTACTTACTGGATTAAAAGAAATAAACCGCACGCAGTCCCGCACTCCTTACATTATTATAGTTTAGATAGTATATAAGATATATGGAATATAATGTATATATAATATAAGTTATATAGAAAATAATGTATATAGAGTATAATGTATATAGAGTATAATGTATATAGAATATAAGATATATATAATAACAGATATATATATTATAAGATATATAGAATATAAGATACATAGAATATAAGGTATATATAATATAATATATATATAATATAAGGTATATATAATATAATATATATATAATATAAGGTATATACAATATAATGTATATAGAATATAAGTTCTATAGAGTATAATGTATATACAATATAATGTATACAATATAAGGTATATATAATATAAACTATATATAATATAAGCTATATATAATATAAGGTATATAGAGTATAATGTATATACAATATAAGCTATATATAATATTAGGTGTATATAATATAAGCTATATATAATATTAGGTATATATAATATAAGCTATATATACTATAAGTTATATATATAAGGTATATATAATATAAGGTATATATAATATAAACTATATATAATATAAGGTATATACAATATAAGCTATATATAATTGTTTCTACTTTTGACACAAGGCTAGCAATTATACCAGTGTATTACTGGTACTTTATTTTATCGACCCCGTAAGGATGAAAGGCAAAGTTAACCTCGGCAGGATTTGAACTCAGATCATAAAGGGCCGTAACTCTTTGCTGCAAAGCATGGCGCCCGACCCTCTACCGATACTGCCAATCCACCGCCTCCATATAAGCTATATATAATATAAGCTATAAATAATATAAGGATTATATAATATATGCTATATATAATATAAGCTATATATAATATAATGTATATATAATATAAGGTATATATAATATCAGCTATATATATAATTGTTTCTACTTGTGGCACAAGGCCAGCAATTACTGGTACTTTATTGACCCCGTAAGGATGAAAGGCAAAGTTAATCTCAGGGGGATTTGAACTCAGAAATGAAAGGGCCGTAACTCTTTGCGTCAAAGCATTGCGTCCGACCCTCTACTGATACTGCCAATCCATATAAGCTATTTTAGCAGTATTAGTTATAGATGTTATCGAGATACGAGTGATATAATAATTATTTCAACAGCAGAAATTAGAGATGAAATATACGTTTATTTTTTGATGTAGCACAAACAATGGTGTTGTACAGAGGCTGGTTTCTGGCGTGTGATCAGTCGGCTTTCCAGTGGCTGTCTGTCTTTTCTTTCTGGCGTTCTCAACCGGCGTTGTTCTATCAAGGAGCGTGAGGCGTCTTACTACAGTACCTCGAGCCAGATTTTCAAATTATCGAAAATCGATGTCATTACTCACATGTGGAGTAAGATGGCGAACAATGCAACAAGGGGGAGCTATTCGCTCTACCAAAAATTGAATCCAGAATAAGGATTTGAAAAATGTTTAGAGAAATAAAAAACAACATGCATGCATAAAAAAAAAACAAGGCAAAGAAAAAGCAGAAACACAGAGGCAAAAAAAAGGTGCAGCTAACATAGTCTAAATATAGACGGTGCTGCAAAATTGTTTGGGCCAGTGGACCCTACGACCTGAACGGGTCGTGGTCTTGTAACGTGGCGATGGTGGTGGTGTAGGGACAGGCGATGATGGTGGTTCAGGAACAGGCGTTCGCTCAACTGGCAAATACGAAGGGGTTCGTGGATCAGGAACCACAGCGTCCGTGTCAAGGTGAGCCTGCTTAAGCCTGTCTATTGTAACTGTCTCCCTGGACCCCTTAATATCTAACGTGAAATGCTTAGCCGAGCGCGCTAAGACACGGTAAGGTCCAGTGTAAGGCTGTGTGAGCGGGGGCTTCACCGTATCATTCCTTACAAAGACATACGTCCACGAGGCAATATCCCTCGGGACAGCAGTCTTGACAGTTTGTTTCCTAGTGTCCATTGGCGGCAAATCCTGGAAGTAGGAGCGCAAACGGGACACGTAGGAAGCGTGATCTTGGGCATCAAGATCGATAGAGGCAAGCATTTGCCCGGGCAACGTCAGAGGGGCACCGTACAGTACTTCGGCCGGTGAAAATCCAAAGTCGACCTTCACCGTTGACCGAATCCCTAGTAGCACAATAGGGAGGTACTCGCTCCAATGCGCCGAGTCCATTGAGGCCATTCAGTTGGCGGTGAAAACGCTCCACCATAACATTCGAAGCGGGATTGTACGCCGTAGTTCTAATGCGTTTAGCACCAATTAATTTTGACAGCTCGAGGAAAAGGCTCGACTCGAACTGTCGTCCACGGTCGGTAGTTATTGTGGATGGAACTCCATAACGAGAGATCCATCCAGACACAAGAGCACTTGCTGTTGTCTCCGCGGTGATGTTTTTCAAGGGGATGGCCTCAGGCCATCTCGAAAAACGGTCAATGACGCTAAGTAGATAAGAAAAACCATCGCTGACAGGCCAAGGTCCCACTATGTCAATATGAATATGTGAAAAACGCGCATCTGGGTTAGCAAAGGTACCCAGGGGAGCCTTGACGTGTCGATGGACCTTTGATCTCTGGCAAGCGACGCAGGAACGGCACCAAGCAGCAATTTCACGCCTCATATTTGGCCAGAAAAATCTAGCTGATATGAGCTTTGCTGTGGCAGAAGATCCTGGATGTGAGATACAATGTAATCCCAGAAACACGGTCCGACGATGATTCTCTGGAACGAAGGGCCTAGGCACGTCCAAAGAGACGTCGCAGAGAATTTGGCCAACTGCAGTCGACAGAGGCAAGTATTTCATCTCGCAATTCGCAAACTCGGGCGATGTGACATCCAATGACTCAAGGGGAGGCTGATCCGCAGCCAAACGAGTCAGATCTATGTCAGAGGATGACGAAATCGCTGTCACGGGTAAGCGGGACAAAGTATCGGCCGCTATATTTAGTGAACCCGGAATGTGCTGGATATCACTCGTATATTGCGAGATGAAATCAAGGTGTCTCGTCTCTCTGGGCGAGTATTTATCAGCCTTCCCTCTCAAAGCAAAAGTCAATGGTTTATGGTCAGTGAGGATAGTAAATTGTCTACCCTCTAGCACATGTGAAAAATGTTTCACGGCCAAATAGATGGCTAAAAGCTCTCTTCCAAAGGTGCTGTAGCGCGTCTCAGCAGGATTTAGCATTTTGGAAAAAAACTCCAGCGGTTGCTGGTAACCATTGATGTTTTGCTGTAGTACTGCGCCCACAGCGATATCCGATGCATCAACACAAAGCGTTAGCTTTGCACCGGGTACCGGGTGAGTCAGTAACGAAGCATTAGCCAAAACAGTTTGGGCGTGCTGAAAATCAGCAAGTTGAGTGTCTGTCAAAGAAATATCTTTGTTCTTCCTCCGACAATTTTTCAAAATTTCTGTCAGGGAGAAAAGAAATTTTGCACAATTTGGCACGAAACGCCTATAAAAGTTAACCAGACCTAAGAACTGGCGTAACTGACGTAGTGAGGTCGGTGGAGGCAAATCCTCCATGACCTTAACTCGCTCAGGCCGGGGTCGAATACCGTCAGCATCGATGACGTGACCCAAGAAAGTCAGTGACTCAGCACCAAAAACACATTTGGGTGCATTAAGCTGCACGTTATAAGCCTTCAATCGGCGGAAAAGAAGATTCAAATGGTGCGTATGCTGCTCTGGAGAAGAACTAGCAATGAACTAGAAGAACTAGTCAATATAGGTATAGACGAAATCGAGGCCACGAGTAACCTCATCCATAAACCGCTGAAAAGTACTAGCGACATTCCTTAATCCGAACGGCATAGTAAAAAACTCGAACGACCCAAATGGCGTAACTATAGCCGTTTTTGGAATGTCATTTTTATGGACAGGAATTTGATGGTACGCACGAATTAAATCCAGTTTGGAGAATATCTTGCATCCCTGCAACGAAGACGCAAAGTCTTGCAGATGAGGGATCGGATAACGGTCCGGTACCGTTATCGAATTCAGGCGTCGATAATCTCCAGTAGGTCTCCAATCGCCATTCGCTTTCGGTACCATGTGTAATGGGGACGCCCACGGGCTCGTGGACGGACGAATAATCCCCATTTGCAGCATATGATCAAACTCTGATCGTGCTGCTTTGAGTTTGTCCGGAGGCAAGCGACGAGGACGAGAGAAAACGGGAGCACCAGTTGTAGATATGAAGTGCTCCGTGGTATGAGTTGGTTCATCAAATCGAAAATTTCTCCGAGTCAGTTCCGGGAACGAGTTCAACAACGCATGGAAAAGATCACCGGTGTTAGCAAGAAAAAATGTCGGGCTAACCGTGGGAACTCCTGCTGCCTTGCCAACAACAGTTAATCCCGTGATGCCATCAATTAGGCGTTTACCACGAAGGTCCACCGTCAATGAAAAATGGTGGAGAAAATCCGCGCCTAGAATCGGATACGGCAAGGCAGCGACAGTAAATATCCATTTAAACTCGCGCCGCAGATTATGAAACTGCAAAGGTAACGAGATTTGTCCGAAAGTTCGAATCGGCGAACGATTTACTGCCTGCAACTCAATAGGCGTCTCAGGGGGAGTCTCCTTCATACAACACACAGGCCATACGGAACAAGCTGCACCTGTGTCAACCAGAAAAGCTCTACCTGACAGCAGGTCCTCAATGAAAATGTGGCGGTTAGATGTTGTTTCGCAGAGCGCACTATCCGCCGTTAGTGACTCTGGTCGTCTTTTCCCTCGTAAGCACAAGGAGGCCTACAACGGTCGGCTTTTTTACCATATCTTTCATGGTAATAACAATATGGTGTTCCTGGCGTGTTGGAAGGGCTACGGTGGCGAGAAGTTGAATAACGTCGTGAGCGGCTCCTCTGCCGTCCAAAGGACCTGAATTCCTTGCACAACTCCGCCATTTGACTAGTCATGGCTTCCATTGTGGTGATTAATTTGTCATCAGACGCTGATGAGCGTGATTGAGGAAGCAACGAACTTTGGCTTCGAGGTGTCTCTCTTCGTCACCTCTACAATTTTGTCAGCAGAGACAGCAATGTGATCCAGGGTATTCACCTCTAGCATATGGGCTAGGATCGCCTGTACCTCTTGAGGTAGGCGAGAGAAGAACAATTGCTTCAGGAAAGGGCTATCCTGAGCTTGGCAATCGCTCAAATCCCGCAAATGCCGGAGAAAAGCGGTAGGGGTCCTGTCACCTAATCGTTCGTCCTCGATCAGTGACCGAAAACGACTCTCTACTTACAATTCCTCCTCAAAATCTCGCCCTTCAAAAACTCGTACGTCAAGTCAGAGGGGGGGTCTGTAATTAGGTCTTGGACCGAATCTGCTAGATTAGGGGGAAGGCCGCTAATCAGTACAGCGAGGCGCTGGTCAGATTCGGTCTTACAGACCGTAAAATACGCCTGTAACTGGGCAAACCACATCTTAGGTTTTCCAGTAAAGGCGGGCAAATGTGGCACATTCATGTTAACTTTTATAAAAAAAATATATACATATATTTCTAAACAGCAATTAATGTACCCTTGTACAGTGAAAAGAGAACAGCCAATATTGAGAAAAAGTTAAAGGGTAAAAAGAAACAGACATTCAAAACATAAGGAAATATGAAAAATACATAAAATACAGATATATATCTTTTAAAAAAAATTTTCCTTCAACGTCTGTCCCCTCGCGTTGCTTCAAAGAACCAGCCAAATCAAATAAGGTAAAAAAGAGGAGGAAAAAAAAATGTTTTTTTTTTTTTTAAATATATCCGCGTTGGATATCAACAAAGGTAGCCAGTGGCTAAAAATCCCTTAGAAAAAGGTAAGGCATGTATATCCCCATGCGGGGCAATTATGTTCACAAAAAAAAGTTTAGTCTCTTCTCTCTTGATCAGTCATGGAATACACACGCAATTCAAAAAATGTGTCCGTTACAAAACTGGGAAGGAACGCAACGCCACCTTGGAAAAATACACTTTTTTCTTTTTTCTTCTATAAGTTGCGAAAAAGTTGGCAACGGAAATGAAATATTCAAGTGAATAAAAAAAAGTTGCTCTAAATTATCGACACGAATGAATCGTTTTGATATTTCCGATGTGTGGTGGTTTGCGTCGGTAAGGCTATGAAGTTGCCACTCACTATTCCCTGTTTTGGTCGGTGGTTAAACAATGTTGTCGCTGCTGCTGCTGCTGTCGTTGTTGTTGTCGAGTGTAGCAAAAAGTTTTTGAAATACTACTAATTGTTCGATAATTTTAAAAGGAATATTTTTTATTTTCGCAAGATGCGAAAAAAGGCCGGCAACGTGGCAATAAAAGTTCAACTGAATAAAAAAGAAGGGTTACGTTAAATTCTTACGTCGGGGTCACCACTTTAGCAGTATTAGTTAAAGATGTTATCGAGATACGAGTGACATAATAATTATTTCAACAGCAGAAATTAGAGATGAAATATACGTTTATTTTTTGATGTAGCACAAACAATGGTGTTGTACAGAGGCTGGTTTCTGGCGTGTGATCAGTCGGCTTTCCAGTGGCTGTCTGTCTTTTCTTTCTGGCGTTCTCAACCGGCGTTGTTCTATCAAGGAGCGTGAGGCGTCTTACTACACTATATATAATTGTTTCTACTTTAGGCACAAGACCAGCAATTACCCAGTGCATTACTGGTAAGCTATATATAATATAAGGTATATATATATAATATAAGGTATATATAATATAGGCTATATATAATATATATACAATATAAGCTATATATAATATAAGCTATATATAATTGTTTCTACTTTTGGAACAAGGCCAGCAATTACCAGTACATTACTGGTACTTTATTTTATCGACCCCGTAAGGATGAAAGGCAAAGTTAACCTTGGCGGGATATGAACTCAGACCATAAAGGGCCGTAACTCTTTGCTGCAAAGCATGGCGTCCGACTCTCTACCGATACTGCCAATCCACCGCCTCCATATAAGCTATATATAATATAAGGTATATAGATTCAATCTATTTTTCAATTTTCACGACGTCTGTGATATGCATTACAACATTTGTATTTTGAGTTCAAATCCCTCTATGACATATTTGGATGTTAGTTGTAAACAGCTGTTTGGTTCAATGACAGCACCTGACTCTTCACTTTCTCAACAGTGTCTACTCTGTATAAAGCATTCAGACCCCGTCATTGATTTCAGGATGTGTTCTTTTCTGCTTCACGTGGGTCTGTAAAACCCTAATAAGAGTCAAAGACTCTGATATTCCGTTACACAATAAACAGTAGAAAACAGATCCGAAGGCTGCCCTGGCCATATCTCTAATAATATAATATATCTGTCACTTAGTGGAGATTTTATTTATACTGACCTTTATATAGTCGGCACTTGGCAGGTATCTGTAAGCATGCAATCATGGGCCAATAACTCGTTATTGA
>OZ024742.1:363670876-363693376 GCA_964016885.1 Eledone cirrhosa | reverse complement strand
AATATATATATATGTGTGTGTGTGTATACATATAATTATATAAACGTATATAAACACACATAAATACATATATAACGCACCCACCCACATACCTACATGTAAATACACATATGTTCGCTAAATGTACGTCAACCAACACAAAGTACACATATACACACACCCTACATACGTACGAACCCGCATACTCACACAGACGCAAAACTCACGTATACACATAACCATATGCACATGTACCAATATATATATAATATAATATATACGCCTATAACACTTACAAGCAAATATACGTACGAGAAAGTATACGTACCTTCACAAAACATACAGGTAATATATACTTACCTATACAAATAAGTAATGGTATAAACGTAACATATACTTAGCTACCACATCAAGACGTAAAATACCCGCGTATAGTTCGTACTATCCGTTAGGGTATAATATAGGGCTGTAATACAGGAAAGTTTTGTGCAATTCATATTTACGAGCCGAAATTGCCTCAGATCTTTTGTTTAAGATGTGGTCTTTGGCGTAGAGTATTTCCAGGGCTTCAGCGGCGCAGAGGTCACATGGTCTTTTTTTTCGTTATACGATCTAGCCTAAGCTAGGATCTCCCAGTGTAACTTATATTGGGTGTGGTTGTTTTTTAGACTCCAGATATAAGCTGAAAGTGACGTCATATTCATTCTTAAAGGGTTAAGAAAAGAATGTGTATGCATGTAAAGACGCTGCTTGAATCTATTGGCGGTTAACCCTATGTAGGCCCTACGGGACGTGGATGTTTCAACCTTACATTTGTAGACAATGTTACTAGAGAGGCATTTCCCGGATAGGGGGCAGTCAACCCGATTCCTACAATTACAGTTAGTACTAGCTACAGGGTTGCATGTGTTCCTACGGCTAGGTAATTTAGCTAAATATGAAGCTTTAATGTTATGTGCAAGGTTAGGAGTCGTAGAGTAAGAAATGGTAATGGTATTTCTATTAAAAATGTTACTATCTTTATGTGCTGGGGGGAAATGTTTCATAATAAGGGAGAGAAAGATCTTAGCTAATGGTGTGGCCAACTCCATGTTTTATGGTGGACTATACCATATAATGCGTCGGGATCTATTTTTCCTAGGTCTATGCTCATACTCTGTATATGCTACCTTATCGACAAATCCACTCCGAGCAAGAGCTTCATTGTAATATGTGGAATGGTCGGTGAAAATATTCTCGTTTGTAGATAGACGGGAAAGCCTCAAAGAAACGTTTCTTACCAGGTTCTCGGTTATGCTGGCAGGATGGTTAGAATGCTTACTTATATAATTAAGCGTATCGTTCGGCTTTCTATACGGGTAGTGCAAGCCATTCGACATATTGAGGGTAACGTCGAGGTAATTAACGACCGAGAGGTTGGCCTCAACCTGTATGGAGAGGTTGAAGCATTTAAAGAAGGCTGTGAGTTCTTTTCTGAACCTGTCGTAAGCATGTGGGCCGCACTTTGTCATGGTTAAAAGACCGTCATCACGGTACAAACCACCGCCCACGTTTGGGAATTCTTCCTTGATAGAGAAAAGAAGGAAAAGGCCGATAAGATCAGTAACCTCTGCAGAATCGCTGGCGCCCATACTCACGTCGAATGGGGTACTATTAGATTTTTTAATCAAATAGAGTCGTCGAAATTAATCACCGACTTACGGGCATTGAGGATGAAATCAACTTCGAAATCCTTAACCACTGTGAGTTTTTAGCGAAATTGATAGCTCTAAGGAGAAGTGGTAAAGTGATGGAGGTGTAGTAATTATTGATGTCGAATTGGATAAAACGGCAATGTTCCTTGTTGCATATGCCGTTGAACCAATCAATCACCGCGAAACAATTGTTCCACAGTGCAAGAGGGCGCTCCAATTAATGACGTATTATCTTCGTTTTTTTCTGTTCTTTGCCAGGGAACGTTTCCACGAACCAAACTATCGTCTTCCTGTCTTCATTCGGTTGCAACGTTTTTCGAAATATTTACTTCTGCGTTCACAGATTAATTTTTTTAGTTTCAGAACAACCCGTCAAGGGTGAAAGCAGCGATTCTTTGCTTAAACTTTAATCTGTTATATTAATAAATATATATATATATATATTTATATATTTTAATAAATATATATATATATATATATATATATAACCAATTTTAAATAAACCTGAAACAAATTAATAAGGCCTCGGATTCGTTATTGATATGTAATGCTCCGGTTTTCACCTTTTATACAGGTCCGTGGCTGTTTCCTTTTATTTACTTCACAACCAACTGCCATGTCCTGTAAAGCAGTAAAAGTGTCATCCCTGGGCAGTAGCTTTGTTCATGACATTCGACTTAAAAGAATTCAACGACAGGACAGGCCAATAAATTGTATTCATCGCTGTTTTATTGATTCTTTGCTTTAAATATATTGACACCAGTCATTAGATTTATATATAAATCAAGTTGGAAGGTAGACTAGTAGTTTACGGCTAGCCAAGGGACTGTTTCATGAGAAGACCATAGGGTATATAAACATGTGGGATGAGATGTCTAGTTGATATATGAACAGGTTGACTGGTGGATTATAAGTCTAGAGAGAGATAGAGTGAGAGGTTAGAAGTCTGGTTAATATATTGACAGGTGAGCTAGTATAATTGAGGTCTAGCGGGCATTCTGGCGTCTGTTAGTCATAGAGATAGTTGGACTGGTAGACTAGACGTCTGGTTGTCATAGAGACTGTTGAGCTGGTAGGCTAGACGTCTGGTTGTCATAGAGACTGTTGGGCTGGTAGACTATGTGTCTGGTTGTCATAGAGACTGCTGAGCTGGTAGACTAAACGTCTGGTTGTCATAGAGACTGTTGGGGTGGTAGGCTAGACGTCTGGTTGTCATAGATATAGTTGGGCTGGTAGAATAGACGTCTGGTTGTCATAGAGACTGTTGAGCTGGTAGACTAGAGGATTAATAGAAATACAGACAGAGGGGGTGGCAGATTGAAAGCTGGTTGATATGGTGTCATGTGGGTTTGTAGACTAAATGGTCTAGTTGATATGTTGACAGATGGACCAGATGACTAGAAGACTAGAAGTAGATGACCAGATGGGAGGTGAAATAGCGACTCACTGATAACTGGTCACCGGCACCACAGCTTCGGGCTGTTCGTTTACAAGCGAATCGAACATTATTATTAGTGCTCGATATAACCCATACGTACATGTGTATATGTACATGTATATATTTGAGTATTTTAGTATATATATATATATATATATATATATACAATATTAAATAAATGGAAAACTATATTTATAAAACCATATTTATTTCATTATATATATTTCGGGGATATCATATTAACAATATGCTATGCCTTTTCATATTAACAATATGCTATGCCTTTTCTCTCTATATATCTCCCTTACATTAATACTTGAGCTAAATAAATAAATAAATAAATAAATGTATCATTGATACACTTACTCAAAATGACCTCCCACTACCTAATTTTCTATATATATATGTATCTATCTCTATTTCCTCTCTCTCTCTATATATATATCTCTTTCTGTTTCTTTACATGAAGCTCTTCGCTTTATCTATCTTTCCATCTCTCTATTTTGTTACATGCATCTCTTCTTTTTCTTTTTCTTCTTTTTCTTCCTTTTCTTCGTTTTGTCTTTCTTTCTTTTTTTTCTCTCTTTCTGTCTCTCTGTATAAAATTTTCACTGCTAGCGTAAACCTCTTCAAATGAAGTCGATGTTTATTACGGTATGTCGAATCTATTTATCTATAAAACTGTTTATATTGTATTTTGTCTGATGAAGGCATAGCATATTGTTAATATGATATCCCCGAAATATATATAATGAAATAAATATGGTTTTATAAATATAGTTTTCCATTTATTTAATATTGTAAATATACTCCAAATATTTGTCGAGTGCTTTTATATCAGTTATAAATATTTACTAGTTGTAACCCAACACTTTTAAATATAACTTTACATGTACCTTGCTCCAATACTGTTGAGCGCTTTATATTATAACTGGAAAAATGGAATTCTTTAAGATTACTTCCTCTCTAAAAGACATACCTCTACCTAGAAACAAAGACTTTGTAAAACAATTAATAGATAAATCTGACTCTTTTATAAGGAGAATCAGGTGGCGTGCATTCCACTTTGATAAATCTAATGCAGACGAAAATATCTCGGACTTAAACAAAGTTTTCAAATTTAAAAGAAATCCACCCCCTAACAAACTTTTATCTGACTTTGAAAACGATATAATTTCTATCATACAAGGGGTCAAATTCAAGAGAAACTTTAAAGGCCAGGAATATCTGAAAGGCATTAAGGATAACATTGAGAGCTTAGAGAAAACTGAGAAGATCTTGGTGAAATCTGACAAGACCAACAACCTCTATGGAGTGCGGAAAGACATGTATAAGGGCCTCATACTGAAAGAGCTGAGGAAAAAGTACAAGGTAGCTGATAAGGCCGAACTTGAGAAAATGAATGTCGAAGCATCTTGTATAATGCACGAGTTGGAAATTGAGAACAGAACACAACCTTTCGTGCCCAGGAAACCGAAGATCAATATGAAGGACCACAAGAGGAATTTTGAAAATGACCTGCCAGTTAGATTGATCGCACCTTCAAAATCGAACCTGGGCAAATTAAGCAAAAACATTCTTGACAGGGTGATACAGCAAATTAAGAACTTGGACTGTGTATCTAACCTGAGCTTGTGGAAGGGAACTGGAGAGGTTGTTGAGTGGTTTAGGCAAATTAAATATAACAATAATAATAGGTTTATTCAACTTGATATAGCTAACTATTATTCTTCTATTACCCCTAGTCTACTAAATAAGGCACTAAATTACGCATTCAAACATACTGACCTAACTAGCAAAGAAATGCATATTATATTATCGGCTAGGAAAACTTTGATAGAATTTAATGACAAATTATGGACCAGAGCAGATAGAGATAACAATTTTGACATAACTATGGGATCTTCCGACTCAGCTCAGGTAACTGACCTTGTGGGCTTATTTTTAATCAATTCGCTACATAGGAAAATACCTGGTACTACCGGAGGTTTATATAGGGATGACATGCTTTTACTTATTAATAATAATAACCCTGAACTAAATAGAAAATGTAAACAAATTACAAAATTTTTTAATTACTTTAACCTTAAAATAGAAATTGAGAACAACCATAGAATAGTCAATTTCCTAGATATAACATTAAATCTCAACACATGTCTCCACTATCCTTTTCACAAGTTGAATGAAAACTTAAACTATGTCAACTTTAACTCTAACCACCCCAGATCTGTCAAAAACACTATAGTAAACTCAGTCCAAAAACGTATCTCTAGGATCTCGTCGAATAGAAAGATTTTTGACGAAAAGGCCCAGTACTATAATGATGCACTAGCTAGGGCAGGATATGCTGATAAGATTGTATACATAGATAATGATAGACAAACTAAACAAAGTAACAACTTTTTTAATTACGGCAACAACATTAACAACTATAATAGAAAGCATTACAATAATTCCAAAGGACAAAAAAGAAATAGAACTAGGAACATAATTTGGTTTGCCCCCCCTTTCTCACTAAACATTAAAACCCACATCGCTAAATTATTTTTCAAAGCTCTTGATAATCGCTTCCCTAGAACACATAGGTATCACTCAATCTTCAATAGGCATACAATTAAATTAACCTACTCATCCACCAAAAATTTAGCACAAAATATTAATAGAATAAATAATAGGAACTTAAAACCTACTAATAATAGCATAAATAATATACAAGTTAACAAATGTAACTGTAGAGATAGATCTAAATGTCCGTTAAATAACAACTGCTTAGTTAAAAATATAGTATACAATTGTAATGTTAATACTGACTCTAATTATTTTAACTACGTCGGTTCCACATCGACGGAATTTAAACTTCGCTATAATAACCACAAGAATTCTTTCACAGATCCAAGTAAAAAATCTTCAACGGCACTATCAGGCGTACTCTGGCAACTTAAGCTAGATAACGTTAGATATTCGACGGCTTGGAATATAGTCTCAAGAGGGATTCCTTTTAATTCATCCTCCGAGACATGTGACTTCTGCGCAGAGGAGATATTCTTTATACTAAAATCTAAAAATTCCCTTAACCTACGGACAAATTTATTCAGTTGTTGCAAACATAGATTAAACTCAACGTTTAAATATAAATTTAAATTTAAAATGTAGTATATTTAGTTTGATTTATATTTATATGGGAACTAGCCGATAATTTTTTGATTCCTAAATCTTTGATTCCCTCTTTTTACTCTTTTTTTATTGTTTATTTTTATTTTATTTTTATCTAAACATTCCTCATGAGAAATTAAGCTACCCTAAAAACTGATGCTCCAAATTTTTTGAATTAACCTTACACTAGATAAACTTCTATATTAAATATAAAAACATATGTAGATCTAATTGGACATCATAATCTTTTTGAAATGTTCTTTGCTAGATGTGGTTTGATAGATAATTTTGGCTTTGTCTTGTAATGAACTTGGCAATATATTGTCAATTAACTTTGAAGGGTTGTTCTTTGTGGTTTATTTTTATTTTTATTTTTATTTTTATTTTTATTTTTATTTTTATTTTTATTTTTATTTTTATTTTTATTTTTATTTTTATTTTTATTTTTATTTTTATTTTTATTTTTATTTTTATTTTTATTTTTATTTTTATTTTTATTTTTATTTTTATTTTTATTTTTATTTTTATTTTTATTTTTATTTTTATTTTATTTTTTAATATTGTAGTACTCTATAATATTTTTTATTTTTATTTTTATTTTATTTTATTTTAAAAATTTTTAATATCTTTAATATGTAAATTTTTAATACGTAATATTTTTTAATAAGTAGTATTTTTAATATGTAATATTTTTATTATTAATATTCTTTCGTAATATTTTACTTATTATTATTATTGTTATCTTTATATTTTTAGTTTTGTTTATAATATATATTTTTATTAGTATATTGAAATCTGCTCTCTATTTCTACTTGATAGATAATCTTGTAGAATAATGACAGGAATAATAATACGCTCAAATTTTTATACCACATTGAGAATGTTTTCCGGTAACCTAGAGTTTGCAGAGTGAATCAGTTGGATTAGCATGGATGTTTGTAGCTGTCACATAAACATATGCATTTTTTAAAACTAAACATAAGATAATTAATTTTCACACATTATGGATACTTGTTTCATTCAGGAATACTGATATTTACAATATAGTGTAAGTTTTATAAATACTAATACATTAAAACATAGGGTTTTTTACGCCTCGAATATGTCTGGCTATTTTTAAATTCTTTCTCTCGCTATTTTTTTTTTCCTCTCTCTATATTTTTTTCTCTATATATATCTCCCTTACATTAATACTTGAGCTAAATAAATAAATAAATAAATAAATGTATCATTGATACACTTACTCAAAATGACCTCCCACTACCTAATTTTCTATATATATATGTATCTATCTCTATTTCCTCTCTCTCTATATATATATATCTCTTTCTGTTTCTTTACATGAAGCTCTTCGCTTTATCTATCTTTCCATCTCTCTATTTTGTTACATGCATCTCTTCTTTTTCTTCTTTTTCTTCCTTTTCTTCGTTTTGTCTTTCTTTCTTTTTTTTCTCTCTTTCTGTCTCTCTGTATAAAATGTTCACTGCTAGCGTAAACCTCTTCAAATGAAGTCGATGTTTATTACGGTATGTAGAATCTATTTATCTATAAAACTGTTTATATTGTATTTTGTCTGATGAAGGCATAGCATATTGTTAATATGATATCCCCGAAATATATATAATGAAATAAATATGGTTTTATAAATATAGTTTTCCATTTATTTAATATTGTAAATATACTCCAAATATTTGTCGAGTGCTTTTATATCAGTTATAAATATTTACTAGTTGTAACCCAACACTTTTAAATATAACTTTACATGTATATATATATATATATATATATATATATATATATATATATATACGTCTGTCTGTGTGTCTGTGTGTGTCTGTGTGCGTATATATATATATATATATACGTGTGTGTGTGTGTCTGTGTGTGTACATGTGCATACTTCCATTTATGTACCGGCTGTGCTAGGTCGAGAAATAAACTTCTAATTTTATTTATATGTATATATATATATATATATATATATATATATATATATATATATATATATATATATATATATATATATATATATATATATATATATATATAAATATATATATTAGAAAATTAGGTTGTTTTAGAAAATGAAAAAAAAAAAAGATGTCCTACACGAGTGAAAGTATAAGGAAGAAAGATGAAATCGAAGATGCAACTGGAGTCTTTTTAAATATATTTATTTGGTTCCTTTACCGGTTTCACAGTTCTTCTGCTTTTCAAAAGTAGAATTGAGATGGAGGGTTTGTGGTTTTTCTCGCATCTGGTTGGTGTTTGAAAGTTACTTCTGTTTTAAATTGAAAAAAGAGGCTCGAAATGCTAGGTTTTTAGAGAAGTAATTTGGTTGGTTGATGACTGTCATGTGAATAAGTATAATAAATTTCGCCTCAGTTCGCGTTACAAAGTTCTGGTTATATTTGCCTTTAAAAGAATTATTTTTTCATATAGGAGTAAAATTTGGTTGGTTGATGCAGTCACGTGAATAAGCACATCAACTTTCGCGCCAGTTTGTGTTTGAATTTCTTTTTACTTAAAAAAAAGTGGCTCAGGAAGGTTTTTTTTATAAATGTAATTTGATTGGTTATAATTGTAATTATGACTGTCACGTGAACAAGTACATTAAATTTCGCGCCCGTATTTGGGAATTATTTTGTAGCCATTTAGAGAATTTGTGCCAAACAAAAGATGATGGTCAAGAAAAAAGGGATGGGGAGAATTCTTCTGGTTCAGTGAGTATGGCTGATGTGCTGGGGTGTCAAAATTCAGACTTTCTATTGAAATAAAGAAAGTAGATATATGTATTTTTAATTGTGTGCTGGTGTGTGTATGTGTGTGTGTGTGTGTGTAGGAAGATGATTCTATTAGTAGAAATGGGGGAGGGAGTTATGTGTGTGTGTGTGGGTGTTATATGTGTGTGTGCGTATGGGTGTTATATGTGTGCGTGGGAGTATGGTTGGCATGTTAAGATGGAGAGAATATATATTTTTTGTGTGTGTGTAGGAAAATGATTCCGTTAGTAGAAATTGGGTAGGGAGTTATGTGGGTGTGGGGTGTGTGGTTAGCATGTTATGTTAAGGTTTATTTAGTTCTGGTTTTTATTTTCGAATATAGGTGTTATGTGTGTGTGTGCGTGTGTATGTATGTGTCTGTTTGGATGGTTAGGATGTTATGGTGTTAACATAATGTATATTAAACTATATTTAATGCTGGTCTATATTTTTGAATAAACATATTTTCCTTATTTATTCGTATTTGTTCTGTTGTATTGTCAACGCAAAGATAAAAGGGGAAGACTTGAAATTTGGGTGTCTTATCACTAGCACATATGTCTAGATGTGCACTGGGTTGTATCTGTCTTGTGATAGGGTCTCGTAATTGTTAGCGACGAATTGTCATTCTGTTTCTGAGTGTGAGTTTAGTTTGTCCTATATAATCTTCATTGCATCCTTTACATTTAATGGCATAAAGTAAATTTTTTGATGAGCAAGTGAAGTGATTTTTTACAACAAAATTTTGTCCTGATTGAAATGTATACATCTTGCCTTCAATGAGGTGAGTGCAAATTCCACAAGTAGAGCGATCTCATTTTTTTACAGCTGGTTGTGGGTTTGTGGTAGGTAATTTGGCATTGGTGAGTAATGTTTTCAGTGATTTCTTTTGTCTTTTGCTTTTGATTATTTTGTGTGTTTCAAGGGCTTTTTTTCATTCTTGGGTATTGTTTCAATAGTGGGATGTTCTTATGAATAATGTTGTAAGCTTCCTTATTTCTTGGGTTGTGTGTTGAGATATATGATAGAATATTGGACGTACCTTGAATTTGTTTCTGTTTTCGTAATTCATCAATGCCTATTGCTTTAGCCCTTTCTATTCCATTATTTATTAGTAATGGTTGGTACTGTCTTTCGAGCAGAATTTCCTTTAATTCTTGAAGTCTTTTATTTCGCGTTTCATAATTGGAGACAATTGTGCAAATTCTTCTTGCTGGGTTAAAAGGGGTGTTCGTCTTCGTGTGGTTTGGATGGTTGGAGGTGAATAGCAGGTATTGTTTGGAATCTGTTGGTTTGTAGTATATGTCAGTTTCAATATTTGCGTCTTTTTTATGATTAAGATGTCCAGAAATGGGAGTTGATCTTGGCTGTATTCCATTGTGAATTGGATGTGGTTATTGATGCCGTTAATTACATGTTTGAAATCATTTAGTTGGTCGAGTGTGTGAGACCAAAGAATAAGACAATCATCCAAGTAGCGTTTCCAATTCTCTGATAAATAATTGTTGAAGTTCAATCGGTATTTTGATTTGGAGTGTTCATATATCTGGACTTCCAAGTACGAATTGACAAAGCTGGCATAAGTTGGAGCGACTTTTGTACCCATCGTAGTCCACGATATTTGCTTGTAAGTACTGCCATCGAAATCAAAAAAGTTGTTCTGTAAAATAAATGTTAATCCCTCGGTGATGAAGCTTTTTTCTATTCTGTCAGGTATCTCATTGGGATATTTCTCTAGCCAGAATCCTATTGCTTCAAGTCCGTATTAGTGTGGGATCGTTGTGTAGAGATTCACTACATCGAAAGACACAATAATAGTGTCGTTGTTGACATGTTTGGGGTGGTGGTTTAAGAGATCCAGATCGTCTCTTACAAGGCTTGGTATGTGTTTGATAATTGGTTTTAGTAGTATGTCTATAAAGTTGCTTAGTCTGTGTGTTTCACATTGTGCGCCCGCTACAATTGGT
This sequence comes from Eledone cirrhosa, assembly GCA_964016885.1. NCBI lineage: Eukaryota > Metazoa > Mollusca > Cephalopoda > Octopoda > Eledonidae > Eledone > Eledone cirrhosa. The sequence goes on along the minus strand of OZ024742.1, from coordinate 363,682,383 downwards.
CTTAATTTAAGGTCAGTGGGGTATTGGGTGTTCACGCAGGTTGAGGAGGATTCTTTACAGGCATCATTAATTATTTACACTTGTGGATCTTCGGAAGTCCGTAAAGGTTGATGGTTTTGTATTCAAAATGTGTAAATACACGCGTTCCTTTTTAGTTAAGTCTTCCTGATATCGACAAATGAATGTGTTTAATCTGGTCATCGTTTTTGATTTCTGGTACTTTTTTACTCTTTCATAGTAGTTAGTGTTTTGTAAGAGAGAGAACATAGAATTGTTATATTGTTCAGGATCCATAATGACGACAGTACCTCCCTTTATCCGCTTCCTTAATTACAATGTCAGTTTTGTTTTTTAGTTCATGGATAATCTCCCACTCCCTTCGACTCGTGTTGGGTTTGGGTTTAGGTTGCGGTAGTTCATGGTATGAGAAATTTACTATGTCCTGATTCAGTGAGTTGTCGTTTTGTAGAGACTTTGGTGGAATTTTCAGTCTTCGTGTGATGGGTATGTATTAGAAAATGAGGTTTTTTTACAAAATGAAAAAAAACGAGATGTCCTACACTCGTGAAAGTATAAGGAAAAAAGATGAAATCAAAAATTTAACTGGAGTCTTTTAAAAGAATATTTATTTGCAAATATAATAAAAACTTTGTAACGCGAACTTGTGCGAAATTTACTATACTTATTCACATGACTGTCATCAATCCAACCAAATTACTTTTCTAAAATCCTAGCATTTCGACCCACTTTTTTCCATATAAAACAGAAGTAACATTCGAACACCAACCAGATGCGGAAAAAAACACAAACCCTCCATCTCAATTCTACTTTTGAAAAGCACAAGAACTACGAAACCGGTAAAGGAACCAAATAATATTTTTAAAAAGACTCAAGTTGCATTTCCAATTTTCATCTTTTTTCCTTATATACACACATATATATATATATATATATATATATATATATATATATATATATATATATATATAATAGTAATAATAATAATAATAATAATAATAATAATAATAATAATAATAATAATAGAAAAAAAAAAAAAAAAGGGAAAAGTGAGAAGGAGTTGGATGTGCTTGTTGACACTGTCCGTATTTTCAGCAGTGATATATGTATGCAGTTTGGTATTGGTAAATGTGGAGTCATTGTGATGAGGAGGGGTAGGTTGAGCAGAAGTAACGGGATCCAGATACCAACAGGTGAGATGATAAAGGAAATTGACTCTGAGGAAGGATACAAGTATTTGGGCGTTCTGGAGGCTGATGGCATAAAGAACAAAAAAATGAAGGAATTGTTAAGAACTGAATACATTCGGAGAGTAAGGAGCGTATTGAAGTCACATCTGAACAGCAGAAATGCCATAAGCGCAGTAAATTCCCGAGCTGTGTCTATTATTAGGTACAGTGCGGGAATTCTGAGATGGAATGTTGCTGAACAAAAAGAAATGGATAGGAAGACTAGGAAGCTATTGACTATCTACAACATGTTCCACAAGAGGAGTGATGTCGATAGACTCTACCTAAGGAGATCTGAGGGTGGAAGAGGTCTTATCAGCATAGAGGACTGTGTTCAGATGGAGAAAAACAACCTATACAAATACGTGACCTATAGTAAGGAGCCAATGCTCAGAGCTGTACTGAAGGAGGGGAGAGTAGGCCAGGGGATACCCAAGGAGGAAATAACATCAAGGAGGAAGAGCAGCCTTAAGGGAAAATCCCTTCATAGTACCTTCTTTGAGAAAACTGAATTTAGAGATCCACAGACATGGAACTGGTTGAGAAGAGGAGACCTCAAAAAGGCTACAGAAGGAATGCTAATGGCTGCGCAGGAGCAGGCCCTCAAAACGAAGTGGTTGAAGCACCATATCTACAAGGAGGAGGCTAGCCCACTGTGCAGGATCTGTGGAGAGAGAGAGGAGACTGTGGCTCACATTGTGTCCGAGTGTAAACACCTAGCCCAGACCCACTATAAGGGCTGGAGACACGATGTGATGGGCAGGGTGATCCACTGGCACCTGTGCAAAGTAAACAATCTACCACATTCTGAGAAATGGTATGAGCATAGGCCAGAGGCGGTGATGGAGAACAGTCAGGTGAAGGTGCTGTGGGATTTTAGGATACAGACGGACAAAAAACTGGAACACAATAGACCTGACCTGGTGGTTGTGGACAAAGAAAAAAGATCGTGCCTGATTGTGGATGTGGCCTGCCCGTTCGACACGAGAGTGCAAGAGAAGGAGAGGGAGAAAATTAACCGATACCAGGACCTAAAGTGGGAGGTGAAAAGGATTTGGAACTGCCATGAAGTCAAAGTGATCCCGATTGTCATAGGCGCACTGGGGACTATCTCCAAAGGTTTCCAGGGATGGTTAAAGAAAATCGGCCCCTTCACGCTTTTTGGAACGCTTCAAAAGGCATGCTTGCTTGGAACGGCAAGAACCCTCCGATACGTCCTGAATATCTGAGGCTGCAGGTAGTGGCTTGATATTCAATCCAACGGACTTTCCAGTTAACCAACATCAATGACTGAGATTCAAGGAATAACAATAACAATAATAATAATAATAATAATAATAAATTTGAAGACTAAGATCCAAAGAGGGTTCGATAAGGATAAATATATATCAAATATATAAGAGAACCGTAGAGCAAATATTTATTAAAATAACAGATTAAAGTTTAAACAAAGAATCGCTGCTTTCACCCTTAACGGGATCTTCTGAAACTAACAAAGTCAATCTGTGAACGCAGAAGTGGATATTTCAAAAAACGTTGCAACTGGAGGAAGACAGGAAGACGATACTTTGGTTCGTAGAAACGTTCGCTGGCAAAGAACGGGAAAAAACGAATATAATACGTCATTAATAGGAGCGGTGAAAAACAATTACGCGCAAAGACAAAACCACGTTTATGGTATAAAAGAGGTCGTAGACTAATGTTCTCTTAGGTGGTTCATAGAGACGTTCTCTGGCAATGAACGAAAAAAACGAAGATAATACGTCATATGTGGAGCGTGGAGAACAAAGCACGCAAAGACAAAACCACGTAAATGGTATAGCAGAAGTCGTAGACTAAAATTCTAACAAGGAGACCAAATGAATCTCCGCTACAGAGTTAAGAACAAAGTAAATAAATACAATACAGGAGTAATAGAAATAAATAAATACATACACGCAAACAAACACGTACATACACAATCATACGCAAAACACTTACCATAGGGATACAAAACCACGCACATATAAATATGTGTGTGTGTATGCGTGTATACTAATAAATAAATAATTATATAAACGTATATAAATAAATAAATACGTATATAACAAGCGCACACACATACCTACATGTAAAATCACGAATGTTCGGAGACGTATGTCAACCAAAACAAGAAGTACACATATACACACACCCTACATACGTACGAACCTGCATACTCACACAGAGGCAAAACTCCCGTATACACATAGCCAAACCATATGTACCAGAATATATAAAAGTATACGCCATAACATAAACAATCAAATATACGTACTAGAAGGATTACGTACCTTCACAAAACATACGGGTAAAATATACTTCCCTATGCAAATAAGTAATGGTATAAAGAAAACATATACTTAGCTACCACATCAAGACGTAAAATATCCACGTATAAATCGTACTATCCGTTAGGGTATAACGTGGGGCTGTAATACAGGAAAGTTTTGTGCACTTTATGTTTACAAGCCGAAATTGCCTCAGATTTTTTAGAGACGTTCTCTGGCAATGAACGAAAAAAACGAAGATAATACGTCATATGTGGAGCGTGGAGAACAAAGCACGCAAATACAAAACCACGTAAATGGTATAGCAGAAGTCGTAGAGTAAAATTCTAACAAGGAGACCGAATGAATCTCCGCTACAGAGTTAAGAACAAAGTAAATAAATACAATACAGAAGTAATAGAAATAAATAAATACATACACGCAAACAAATACGTACATACACAATCATCCGCAAAACACTTACCATAGGTATACAAAACCACGCACATATAAATATGTGTGTGTGTGTATGCGTGTAAACTATATATATATATATATATATATATATATATATATATAGGAACAAGTAAGATCCCGACGGCTGAGCTCAAGCCGTTTCGACGGCTAATTCTGTACTCAATTAGTACTCAGTACAGAATTAGCCGTCGAAACGGCTTGAGCTCAGCCGTCGGGGTCTTACTTGTTCCTATTACCCACTCTACTACCCTAAGTATTGAGTACTTTGTTGCGTTATGGTCCACCTGGTTCCTTACCACATTTCCTTCGTTATATATATATATATATATTTCTTTATATGTATATACGTGCAAAAGGTTCAGTAAGTCCGAATAAAACATAGAGAGAAAGAGATGAATTTATATGATAACAACTAGAAAGTTAGATAATAATTAGAAATAAGCAATAAGTGATGAGATTTTATTGCTGCCAAACACACCATTTGCCATATGTATAGTTTAGATGAGGGTTTTATATCTTGTTTAATTGCTTCTCTTTTTTACACAATTGCACAATAAGTATTGCGACATGGAGATGTCAGCGAATAAAGCTGGATACTCTGTGAGACTTCGGTGGGATATATCAAAGTGGATATCTGATTTTGTTAGTTAATTGGATGGTAAAGAAGATTCGGGTGGATTACTGTGGAATGGAGGCAGAACACTCTCCGTATTACAGCTGTACAATCGCTCTTTCTCTTTCAGCTTTCTCTCTATCTATCTATTTATCTATCTATCTATGTTTCTCTCTATCTCTCTCTCTCTCTCTCTCTCTATATATATATATATATATATATATATATATATGTTTGTATGTATATATATATTCGTGCCAAACCTTACATATGGACAGGAATCTTATGTAATGACCGAAAGAATAAGATGGCAAATACAAGCGGCCGAAATAGGGTTTTTATGAAGGGGCTTTGGAGTAGCGTCACTCAACGTAGAGTTGCTACTTCTTCAAATTGAAATATCAAAGCTTCGATACTATACACATGTAGTTAGAATGTCTCAAGAAGGAATTGCTGAAGAAACCCAACTGGCAGAAGATCCAGAGATGAACCATGAGTAAGATGGTTGGGAATCATCCATGAGCTTGGCTGGTCTCGCTTGGGAAACCAGTTGGATCATTTGGAGACGGTTGCTTCTGACAACATCCATTGGAGAGAGTGTTTGTGGACTCTTTCCGAAAGACCCTCTCAGGAATATGTGGGCGAAGAAGAAGAAGAAGAAGAAGAAGAAGAAGAAGAAGAAGAAGAAGAAGAAGAAGAAGAAGAAGAAGAAGAAGAAGAAGAAGAAGAAGAAGAAGAAGAAGAAGAAGAAGAAGAAGAAGAAGAAGATCAACCAGTTTTTGTATAGTATTTTACATATAGACCTGGTGGGGGACAATTAAACTTGGAGGGATTTGAACGACAGGGGTTTAGAGAGAAACTGAATATGTGACAGGAAACATTTTCTCCGACATTCCTATGACTTATCCCGCCGCAAACTTTAAATAAAATATTGACTTTATTCAATGGACACCTGATTCATATTTTGTCCAAATCTGAATGAAGGAAAGCCGATATTAATATAATTTGACCGCATATAATAATGTGATAGATTTAAATAGTGGAAGGTATCATATTCAATATGGAGGTCATTCAATCGGTGCAATAGATAGAAGGGAGGATAGAGGGTTTTGCCGTAGTCCTTGACTTTCATTATTCTGTAGTTGATAACTATAAGATCGAAACTTTACTGACGATCAACTCATCCATCTCTTAATCTCTCTCTCTCTCTCTCTCTCTCTATATATATATATATATATATATATATATATATATATATATATATATCACTCTCTCCCTCTATCTCTCTATGTACATATGTATGTATATATGTATATATATATATGCACACACATGTGTATATATATATATATAAATGTATGTGTGTGTCTGTGTGCGCCTACGTGCTTATGATCGTGCGTGTGAGTGTATATATATATATATATATATATATATATATATATATATATATATATATATATATGTGTGTGTGTGTGTGTGTGTGTGTGTTTAAATATGTATCTTCAGAACGTTCGTTTCTTATATTCCAATTTATTATATACGTAAATATAATTTTATAAATAAAACAACAACAGTAATTATAACCCAAAAAGCAAACATAAACCCAAAACTTATTTCTTCTTTCCATTATTTATATATTTATTTGTGTTTCCTTTCACATTTTTTACAAATTTTATTTATTTATTCCTATATTTTTATTTGATTTGAGAATCATATATAACGTTCCATATCGGATGTCACTACAGATAATGACAGCATCATTGCTGAATTGACGTAGACACTTTAAATTCAAGATGGAAGCCACCGTATATTTATTTCTCATTCAAAAATTCTATATCCTTGTTCCATAAACTCTCGTCACTTTTTTGAAAACAATAATATCTTCCAGCAGCTTACACAAAGATTTATCACCATGTAGTAACAAATGAGGTGAACATATCATGTGTAATTTAAGACATGGATTAAACAGATTATCTTGATTGACAAATAAATTTGTTTAAACATTTGTTCCGGTTAGCTTTCATGCGGCAAAAGTGAGCTTGCTCATATGATTATGGGTAAGATTATATATATATCACATAAGAAACGGAGAATCAGTGGTGCGACGAATTAGAATGTATTAGACATATTATAATCGTTTCTCTGGCGATCAGCTCGAGGCACGATTGATGCGATGATCCAACCTGACTCAGAAATCGCAAGTTCTTCAGATACATCTCAATCTCTCGAAGCAGAGTTTCCATGTGATATTATACTCTGCTCTGTAAGAGCATCGAGGGCTCAAACGTCCTACCTGAATACGGACGCTTTAAGCATCCCACACCAAATATATATATATATATATATATAGTTGCATGTGTGCGTATCAAGTAGTAACACATTAGTCAAATCAGAGAAATAGAAAACTTGTGAAAGAGAGGAACTTGGAGTAGTTTCTCTCCCATCTGTAAAATAGGTGTCATTGTAACTTCGGTTCTTTAAAGTACAATACTGTTCTCCCCAGGGCTCAAATAGTCTGGAATGAAAATATTAGGAATGAACACAGTACAGGTACTCGACAATAGACCAACGGGATTGATGTGTATATATATATATATATATATAAAGAAAAAGGGATGAAATCGAAAATGCAACTGAAGTCTTATTTTTTTTTAAATATATATATTTATTTGGTTCCTTTACCGGTTTCGCAGTTCTTCTGCTTTTCAAAAGGTGAGTTGAGATGGAGGGTCTGTGGTTTTTCTCACAAGAGAAAAACCACAGACCCTCCATCTCAACTCACCTTTTGAAAAGCAGAAGAACTGCGAAACCGGTAAAGGAACCAAATAAATATATATATTTTTAAAAAAATAAGACTTCAGTTGCATTTTCGATTTCATCCCTTTTTCTTTATACTTCCACTCGTGTAGGACACCTCGGTTATTTTTCATTTTGTAAAAAAAACCTCACTTTCTAATATATATATATATATATATATATATATATATATATATATATATAACAAAGGAATTGTGGTAATGAACCAGATGGACCATAACGCACCAGAGTACCCAATAATTAGGGTAGTAGAGTGGGAAATAGGAAAAAGTATGACCCCGACGGCAGAGCTCAAGCCGTTTCGACGGTTATTTCTGGACTAAATTAGAAATTTTTAGCCTGGCTAACAATTTCTAATTTAGTCCAGAAATAGCCGTCGAAATGGCTTGAGCTCTGCCGTCGGGGTCATACTTTTTCCTATATATATATATATATATATATATATATATATATATATATATATATATATATATATATATTCAATCGTGGATTCAAACGAAGAAAGTTAGCTAACACTTTGTATTGTGGAGGTTGAGTGATTTCATGTTACTTGTCTCTGCATTACAAACGCTTTCCTGTACTCAAGCATTATCAGATGTTTGGGGGGAATAAATGAAAATCAATATGCTTGCATTGATTGTTTATTGACACGTGGTTGTATGGTGATCAATGCTTGTATAAGCGACGTGGTTGTATGTTGATCAATGCTTCTATAAGCGACGGGTGTTATAGGTATCAATCGTGTCACTAACTCTGAAAGAATATAATGACACTGATATATTCATTGATGAGTGTTCTGGTAGCTTGACTGATCTGGCAAGTCTTCAGTTTATGTATCTGGTGTCCCTTGTGGGATGAATGTTAAATTGATGTATGTGGTGACATCTTTGTTGGTCCAATGTTGGTATTTTCCTGATGTGTGTGTCTGTGTGTGTTTGCTAGTTTAGAAGAGGAAGATGTATACATCACACATAAATGTATACTGTGTGGAGGTAAGATAGTGTTTGAGGGATATCCAGGGCCAGTGCGTTAAAGTTCCTTACTTAATCGCTTCTCTCACGTGCCAGCAAGACGTTGAATCAGTTGTTCTGTTAATGGATATCTCAGTTTGATAATAACGTAAATTTAGATACAATGTCTCTTAAAAACAAATGGATTCTTAGGGCTCTGGTAAACTCAACCAGTTTCACTTTAATTTAGAGAGTAACAATTTGTAATTATTCAAAGAGGGGAATAATTATGACAGAAAGAAGGGGATTCATCGACATCCGGGAAGAATAAACCTACCAATAGTGATTGAAGTATAACGATTTACTTCAGTTTCATTACTTCTGGTATTTGGTCTTTATCAGAAGCTAAATTATGTATAAGACTGTGATATACCATGGCAGGAAATATGTATATATATATATACACACAAATATATATATATATATACACACACATAACACACACACATACCCCCCCCCCCACCACACACACAACTCCCTCCCCCATCTCTACTAATAGAATTACTTTCCTACACACATACACACACACAAAATATATATATTCTCTCCAGCTTAACATACTCACACACACACACACACACACACACACACACACATAACACCCATATACACACACACACAACTCCCTCCCTCATTTCTACTAATAGAATAATATTCCTATACACACACACACACACACACACACACACACACACACACACACACACACACACACACACACACACACACACACACACACACACACACACTCACACACACACAAGCACAGAAATAAAGATACATATCTCTACTTTCTTTATTTCAATAGAAAATCTGAATTCGGACACCCCAGCGAACCAGCCATATTCACTGAACCAGAACAATTCTCCCATCCCATTTCTCTTGACCATTATCTTTTGCTTGTCATAAAATTCTCTAAAAGGCTACAAAATAAATTCCCAAATACGGGCGCGAAATTTAATGAACTTGTTCACGTGACAGCATAATTTCATTTATAACCAATCAAATTACATTTATTAAAAAAAAGCCTTCGTGAGCCACTTTTTTAAAGTAAAAAGAAATTCAAACAAACTTACGCGAAAGCTGATATACTTATTCACGTGACTACATCAACCAACCAAACTTCACTCATATATGAAAAAACAACCTGTTATATTCACTGAACCAGTACAATTCTCCCATCCCATTTATCTTGACCATTATTTTTTGTTTGTCAAAAAATTCTCTAAAAGGCTACAAAATAAATTCCCAAATACGGGCGCGAAATTTAATGAACTTGTTCACGTGACAGCATAATTTCATTTATAACCAATCAAATTACATTTATTAAAAAAAAAGCCTTCGTGAGCCCCTCCCCCCTTTTTAAGTAAAAAGAAATTCAAACACTCATATATGAAAAAATAACCTGAGTCCCATCCCCCGTGTTTGAAGAACTTTGTAACGCGAACTGGCGCGAAATGTATTATACTTATTTAACAACCAATCAAATTACTTCTCTAAAAACCTGGGGTTTCGAGCCAGTTTTTTCCATATAAAACAAGTAACATTCAAAGACCAACCAGATATGAGAAAAACCACAGAACTTCCATATCAACTCTACTTTTGAAAAGCAGAAGAACTGCGAAACCGGTAAAGGAACCAAATAAATATATATATTTTTTTAAAAATAAGACTCCAGTTGCATAGGATTAAAAAGGAGAAGGGAGACTAAGGACAAAGAAAATAACCAAGACGAACACACAGACACACAAAATAGGGTAGATAACAACAATGAGCCAGTGGAAAGAGACAGGAGCAATTATGAGAGACATAGAAACAACCATGAGGCTGTTGGTGGAAATAGAAATAGAAACAACACAACTAACAATAACAATAGCATTAGTACACATAAAGCAGCAGCCTGGAACACTACTTTTTATAATCCCTCCGATAAATCGTTCGACCTGCGACGAGTCCACGCCACGACTTTACCATTTAGCAAACGCACGCAATTGCCGTCGCAGGTCGATGAACAAACAGAAGCACAATTTAGTATAGCTAGATGCGAACTTAGAAATGTTATAGAACAGTATAGCAAGAAGCATAATAGAATGGAGGCCCAGCAACTGGGAGAAAAATCTGCAAATGGCTTGCGTAAGCTCAGGCAGCGCTCGCAAAATGAAGAGATAGCATGCTTTCCAACAGACAAGTCTGGCAGAATGTCGGTTGACAGCCTGCCAAACTGCATCCAGGCAATGCAACCCCACATCACTAACACAAGAGAGGTAACACCACAGGAGCATGAGGATAGAGAAAAAGCCCTCAATGCCCATATGGTGATGTGGACGAATATAATGCAGCCCAACAGAAGGACTGCCAGCAACTTCCAGGCCTGGAACAATGACGTGCCGGCGTTGTATGGGCTTCGAAAAGACCATAAAACGGGCAGTGACCCTGTCGCGGGACCACCAACACGGCCAGTCTGTGGAGCTAACATTGCTAGTAACTACAGACTGTCCTACTTCCTCTCCCTGATCATACGCCCCATCATTGAAATGTCCCCAGATGTATGTGACAGCACGGAGAACCTCCTCAGCAGAATCGGCGTGAGTAACCGATCTAGGGACCTAACAAACTGCATAATAGGTAGTATGGATGTTGTGTCCCTGTATCCATCTATTGACGTGGATTTTGCTGTTGAGAAATGCGTAGAAATGATCAGTGAGAGCAATGTTGAGTTCCGTGGGATTGATACCAGTGAGCTGGGACTCCTACTTAAACTTACCTATAGTAATAATTACCTAGACACATATGACCTTAGCAACCTGTGCCCTACAAGACCAGCAAGAGGCAGACCACTTACCATTACCTCAATGGCCAAGAAAACCCACACAGATAGATGGAACGGGTGGACCAGAGCCATACGGACACCCGAAAACCACGATGAACTGAAGAAAATGATTGCACATGCGGTAGGGGCCAGCATAAAACTAACCCTTAAGGAACATATGTTCAAATTTAATGGAAAAACATATGCCCAAGAGGAAGGAGCAGCCATTGGTGTTAGCATTGCAGG
>OZ024742.1:363608376-363660876 GCA_964016885.1 Eledone cirrhosa | reverse complement strand
ACACTCTGGTATTTATTGCTCTCATACCATGAGTTTATTCTATTAGCCTTGTTCCTAGTTCTTTCTATTCTATTCCAAAATTTTCTCCTGTACAAAGGGCAGGTCCCATTTATGTCATTATTTACCATTTTTTCCCATTTGGTTCTGGCTCCTCTATACACTCTGATTTTATCTCTCTGATTGTAGCCAGAGAACTGCATACGGTGGATGAAGTGTTGTACGTGTCTCTCTAGTTCTTCGGGGTTGCACATGCGGGACACGTTTCTCATCACCCGTACCAAATCCGCAATCAGTATGTTGATTTTGGTATGGTCCGAAACGGCCGAGTTTCGGTAGATCAGATGTTTGGAAGTCATGGGTTTGGCATAATGGGAATGGAGGATTTGTTTTTTGTTGTTAATGGTATCTAACCAGAGCTCTGTGTCTAGTACAGGTAATCGATGGTTGGGGTGTTTGCTTGGGTAGTCTATAGTAACTCTAATGCTCTGGTGGATGGAGTTTGCTATTTGCTGGATGCTTTCCATTGTGTTTTTCTCTAGTTCCTGACTGTTCTCTAGTGGCGGTGTCTTAACTACGATGTTTATATCATCAACGTAGCGGGAGTACATTATCAGGGTTAAGGGGTCTTCTAATTGTTCTTTAAGTTTAAGTTTAAGTCTACTGTCCCACCATACCATGAATAAATTAGCTATGTCGCCTGCAATGCTAACACCAATGGCTGCTCCTTCCTCTTGGGCATATGTTTTTCCATTAAATTTGAACATATGTTCCTTAAGAGTTAGTTTTATGCTGGCCCCTACCGCATGTGCAATAATTTTCTTCAGTTCATCGTGGTTTTCGGGTGTCCGTATGGCTCTGGTCCACGCGTTCCATCTATCTGTGTGGGTTTTCTTGGCCATTGAGGTAATGGTAGGTGGTCTGCCTCTTGCTGGTCTTGTAGGGCACAGGTTGCTAAGTTCATATGTGTCTAGGTAATTATTACTATAGGTAAGTTTAAGTAGGAGTCCCAGCTCACTGGTATCAATCCCACGGAACTCAACATTGCTCTCACTGATCATTTCTACGCATTTCTCCACAGCAAAATCCACGTCAATAGATGGATACAGGGACACAACATCCATACTACCTATTATGCAGTTTGTTAGGTCCCTAGATCGGTTACTCACGCCGATTCTGCTGAGGAGGTCCTCCGTGCTGTCACATACATCTGGGGACATTTCAATGATGGGGCGTATGATCAGGGAGAGGAAGTAGGACAGTCTGTAGTTACTAGCAATGTTAGCTCCACAGACTGGCCGTGTTGGTGGTCCCGTGACAGGGTCACTGCCCGTTTTATGGTCTTTTTAAAGCCCATACAACGCCGGCACGTCATTGTTCCAGGCCTGGAAGTTGCTGGCAGTCCTTTTGTTGGGCTGCATTATATTCGTCCACATCACCATATGGGCATTGAGGGCTTTTTCTCTATCCTCATGCTCCTGTGGTGTTACCTCTCTTGTGTTTGTGATGTTGGGTTGCATTGCCTGGATGTAGTTTGGCAGGCTGTCAACCGACATTCTGCCAGACTTGTCTGTTGTAACAATGACGTGCCGACGTTGTATGGGCTTCGAAAAGACCATAAAACGGGCAGTGATCCTGTCACGGGACCACCAACAGGGCCAGTCTGTGGAGCTAACATTGCTAGTAACTACAGACTGTCCTACTTCCTCTCCCTGATCATACGCCCCATCATTGAAATGTCCCCAGATGTATGTGACAGCACGGAGAACCTCCCCAGCAGAATCGGCGTGAGTAACCGATCTAGGGACCTAACAAACTGCATAATAGGTAGTATGGATGTTGTGTCCCTGTATCCATCTATTGACGTGGATTTTGCTGTGGAGAAATGCGTAGAAATGATCAGTGAGAGCAATGTTGAGTTCCGTGGGATTGATACCAGTGAGCTGGGACTCCTACTTAAACTTACCTATAGTAATAATTACCTAGACACATATGACCTTAGCAACCTGTGCCCTACAAGACCAGCAAGAGGCAGACCACCTACCATTACCTCAATGGCCAAGAAAACCCACACAGATAGATGGAACGGGTGGACCAGAGCCATACGGACGCCCGAAAACCACGATGAACTGAAGAAAATTAATGCAAATGCGGTAGGGGCCAGCATAAAACTAACCCTTAAGGAACATATGTTCAAATTTAATGGAAAAACATATGCCCAAGAGGAAGGAGCAGCCATTGGTGTTAGGATTGCAGGCGACATAGCTAACTTATTCATGGTATAGTGGGACAGTAGACTTAAACTTAAACTTAAAGAACAATTAGAAGCCCCCTTAACCCTGATAATGTACTCCCGCTACGTTGATGATATAAACATCGTAGTTAAGACACCCCCTCTAGAGAACAGTCAGGAACTAGAGAAAAGCACAATGGAAAGCATCCAGCAAATAGCTAACTCCATCCACCAGAGCATTAGATTTACTATAGACTACCCAAGTAAACACCACAACCATCGATTACCTGTACTAGACACAGAGCTCTAGTTAGACACCATTAACAACAAAAAACAAATCCTCCATTCCCATTTTGCCAAACCCATGACTTCCAAACATCTGATCCACCGAAACTCGGCCGTTTCGGACCATACCTAAATCAACATACTGATTGCGGATTTGGTACGGGTGATGAGAAACGTGTCCGGCATGTGAAACCCCGAAGAACTAGAGAGACACGTACAACACTTCATCCACCGTATGCAGTTCTCTGGCTACAATCAGAGAGATAAAATCAGAGTGTATAGAGGAGCCAGAACCATAGTTAGACACATTGACATAGACAGTTACACAGTCAGACACATATACACACATTATTACACAGTCAGACACATTGACACACACAGTTACAAAGTAAGACACATTAACACACACAGTTACACAATCAGACACATTGACACACACAGTTACACAGTCAAACACATTGACACACACAGGTACACAGTCAGACACATTGAAACACACAGGTACAGTCAGACACATTGACACACATTTACACATTCAGACACATTGACACACACAGGTTGATAGTCAGATACATTGACGCACACAGTTAAACAGTCAGATACATTGACACACACAGTTACACAGTCAGACACTTTCCCACACAGGGTACACAGACAGACACATTGACACATAGTTACACAGTCAGACACATTGACACACACGGTTACACAGTAAGACACATTGACACACACAGTTACACAGTCAGACACGTTAACACACACGGTTACACAATCAGACACATTGACACACACAGTTACACAGTCAGACACATTGAAACACACATGTACACAGTCAGACACATTGAAACACACAGGTACAGTCAGACACATTGACACACATTTACACATTCACACACATTCACACACACAGGTTCATAGTCAGACACATTGACGCACACAGTTAAACAGTCAGACACATTGACACACACAGTTACACACTCAGACACAATGAGACACACAGGTACACAGTTAGACAGTCAGATACATTGACACACATACTTACACAGTCAAACACATTGACACACACAGTTACAGTCAGACACATAGAATCGCACAAGTTCATAGTCAGACACATTGACACACACAGTTACACAGTCAGTCACGTTGACACACATAGTTACGTAGTCAGACACATTGACCCACACAGTTACACAGTAAGACACTTTGACACACACAGCTTGATAGTCAGACACATTGACACACACAGTTACACAGTCAGACACATTGACACACACAGTTACACAGTCACAAACATTGAAACACACAGTTACACAGTCGGACACATTGACATACAGTTACACGGTCAGAGACATTGACAGACAGAGATACACAGTCAGACACATTGACACACACAGGTACATAGTCAGACACATTAACACACACACGAACACAGTCAGACACATTGACACACACAATTATACAGTGAGACACATTGACACACACAGATACAAAGTCAGACACATTGACACACACAATTACACAGTCAGACACATTGACACACACAGTTACACAGTTAGACACATTGACACATACAGGTACACAAGCAGACAAATTTACTCACACAGGTGCACAGTCAGACACATTGACACACACAGTTAAACAGTCAGACACATTGAAATACACATGTACACAGTCAGACACATTGACACATAGTTACACAGTTAGACACATTGATACACACGGTTATACAGTGAGAAACATTGACACACATAGTTACACAGTCAGACACATTGACACACACCGTTACACAGTAAGACACATTGACACACACATTTACACAGTCAGACATCTTGACACACATAGGTACACAGTTACCCATATTGACACACACAGGTACACATTCAGATACATTGACACACAAAGTTACACAGTCAGACACATTGAAACACACAGGAACACAGTCAGACACATTGACACACACAGTTACACAGTCACACACATTGACACACACAGTTACACAGTCAGACACATTGACACACACAGTTACACAGTCAGACACATTGACACACACAGTTACACAGTCAGACACTTTGACACACATAGGTACACAGTCACCCATATTGACACACACAGGTACACATTCAGATACATTGACACACAAAGTTACACAGTCAGACACATTGAAACACACAGGAACACAGTCAGACACATTGACACAGAATTAATCAGTCAGACACATTGAGACACACAGGTACACAGTCAGACACATTGACACACAGAGGTACACAGTCAGACACATTGATACACAGTTACACCGGCAGACACATTGACAAAAACAGGTGCACAGTCAGACACATTGACACAGAATTAATCAATCAGACACATTGAGACACACAGGTACACAGTCAAACACATTGACACACAGAGGTACACAGTCAGACACATTGATACACAGTTACACCGGCAGACACATTGACAAAAACAGGTGCACAGTCAGATACATTGACACAGAATTAATCAATCAGACACATTGAGACACACATATACACAGTCAGACACATTGACACACACAGTTACACAGTCATACACATTGACATACACAGTTACACAGTCAGACACATTGACAGACATAGGTACACAGTCAGACACATAGACACACACAGGTACATAGTCAGAAACATTGACACACACGCAGGTACACAGTCAGACACATTGACACACACAATTACAAAGTCAGACACATTGACGCACAGAGTTACACACTCACACACATTGACACACACAGGTTCATTGTCAGACACATTGACACAGACAGTTACACAGTCAGACACATTGACACACATAATTACACAATCAGACACATTGACACACACAATTACACAGTCAGACACATTAACACACACAGTTACACAATCAGACACATTGACACACACAGTTACACAGTCAGACACATTGACACACACAGGTACACAGTCAGACACATTGAAACACACAGGTACAGTCAGACACATTGACACACAGTTAAATATTCAGACACATTGACACACAGTTAAACATTCAGACACATTGACACACACAGGTTCATAGTCAGACACATTGACACACACAGTTACACACTCAGACACAATGAAACACACAAGTACACAGTCAGACACATTGACACACACAGTTACACAGTCAGTTCATTGACACACATATTTACACAGTCAGACACATTGACACACACAGGTACACAGTCAAACTCATTGACACACACAGTTACAGTCAGACACATAGAAACGCAAAAGTTCATAGTCAGACACATTTACACACACAGTTACACAGTCAGACACATTGACACACATAGTTACATAGTCAGACACATTGACACACACAATCACATAGTAAGACACATTGACACACACAGTCACATAGCCAGACACATTGACACACACAGTTACACAGTCAGACACATTGACACAAGCAATTACACAATCAGACACTTTCACACACACAGGTACACAGAGAGACACATTGACACATAGTTACACAGTCAGACACATTGACACACACAGTTACACAGTCACACACATTGAAACACACAGGTACACAGTCGGACACATTGACACACAGTTACACGGTCAGATACATTGACAGACAGAGATACACAGTCAGACACATTGACACACACAGGTACATAGTCAGACACAATGACAGATATAGGTACACAGTCAGACACTATTGACACACACAGGTTCATAGTCAGACACATTGACACACACACAGGTAAACAGTCAGACACATTGACACACACAAATACACAGCCAGACAAATTGACACACACATACACAGTCAGACACATGGTAAAACACAGGTACAAAGTCAGACACATTGACACACACAGTTACACAGTCAGACACGTTGACACACACAGGTTAATAGTCAGATACATTGACACAGACTGTTAAAGAGTCAGACACATAGACACAGACAGCTACACAGTCAGACATATTGACACACACAGTTACACAGCCAGACACATTGACACACACAGTTACACAGTCACTCTCATTGAAACACACAGGTACAGTCAGACACATTGACACAGACAGTTACACAGGCAGACACATTGACACACACAGCTACACAGTAAGACACATTGACACACACAGCTTCATAGTCAGACACATTGACACACACTGTTACACAGTCAGACACATTGACACACACAATTACACAATCAGACACTTTGACACACACAAGTTCATAGTCAGACACATTGACACAGACAGTTCCACAGTCAGACACATTGACACACACAGGTACAGAGTCAGACACATTGACACACACAGTTACAGTCAGACACATACAAACGCACAAGTTCATAGTCAGACACATTGACACAGACAGTTCCACAGTCAGAGACATTGACACACACAGTTACACACTCAGACAAATTGACACACACAGGTACAGTCAGACACATTGATACACAGTTACACAGGCAGACACATTGACACACACAGCTTCATATTCAGACATATTGACACTCACAACTCCACAGCCACACACATTGAAACACACAGGTACAGTCAGACACATTGACACACACAGGAACACAGTCAGACACATTGACACACACAGTTACACAATCAGACACTTTGACACGCACAGGTACACAGTCCGACACATTGACAAACACAGGAACACATTCAGACGCATTGACGCAGACAGTTACACAGTCAGACACATTAACAGACAGTTACACCGGCAGACGCATTGACACACACAGTTACCCAGTCAGACACATTGACAAACACAGTTACAGAGACAGACACATTGACATACACAGTTACACAGTCAGACACATTGACAGACAGAGGTACACAGTCAGAAACATTGACACACACAGGTACATAGTCAGACACATTGACACACACACAGGTACACAATCAGAAACATTGACACACACAGGTTAATAGTCAGACACATTGACACAGACAGTTAAAGAGTCAGACACATAGACACACATATTTACAGAGTCAGACATATTGACACACACAGTTACACAGTCAGACACATTGACACACACAGTTACACAGACACACTAATTGAAACATACAGGTACAGTCAGACACATTGACACACAGTTACACAGGCAGACACATTGACACACACAGCTACACAGTAAGACACATTGACACACACAGCGTCAGAGTCAGACACATTGACACAGACAGTTACACAGTCAGACACATTGACACACACATGTACACATTCAGAGACATTGACACACACAGTTACACAATCAGACACATTGAAACACACAGGTCCACTCAGACACATTGACACACAGTTACACAGTCAGAGACATTGACACACACAGGTTCATTGTCAGACACATTGACACACACAGTTACACACTCAGACAAATTGACACACACAGGTACAGTCAGACACGTTGATACACAGTTACACAGGCAGACACATTGACACACACAGCTCCACAGTCAGACACATTGACACACACATTTACACAGTCAGACACATTGACACAGACACTTACAATATCAGACATTTTGACAAACACAGGTACACAGTCAGACACATTGACAAACAGTTACACACTCAGACACATTGACACACACAGCTTCATAGTCAGACACAGTGACACACACAGTTACACAGTCACACTCATTGAAACACACAGGTACAGTCAGACACATTGACACAGACAGTTACACAGGCAGACACATTGACACACACAGCTACACAGTAAGACACATTGACACACACAGCTTCATAGTCAGACACATTGACACACACAGTTGCACAGTCAGACACATTGACACACAATTACACAATCAGACACTTTGACACACACAAGTTCATAGTCAGACACATTGACACAGACAGTTCCACAGTCAGACATATTGAAACACACAGGTACACTCAGACACATTGACACACAGTTACACAGTCAGAGACATTGACAAACACAGGTTCATAGTCAGACACATTAACACACGCAGTTACACAGTCAGACACATTGACACACACAGTTACACACTCAGACAAATTGACACATACAGGTACAGTCAGACACATTGATACACAGTTACACAGGCAGACACATTGACACACACAGGTACACAGTAAGACACATTGACACACACAGCTTCATATTCAGACATATTGACACACACAGCTCCACAGTCAGACACATTGACACACACAGTTACACAGTCACACACATTGAAACACACAGGTAGTCAGTCACATTGACACACAGTTACACAGGCAGACACATTGACACACACAGGTAAACAGTAAGACACATTGACTCACACAGTTACACATTCAGACACGTTGAAAAACACAGCTTCATAGTCAGACACATTGACACACACAGCTCCACAGTCAGACACATTGACACACACATTTACACTGTCAGACACATTGACACGCACACTTACACAATCAGACATTTTGACAAACACAGGTACACAGTCAGACACATTGACACACAGAGTTACACAGTCACACACATTGAAACACACAGGTACACAGTCGGACACATTGACACACAGTTACACGGTCAGACACATTCACACACAGAGGTACACAGTCAGACACATTGACATACACAGTTACACAGTCAGACACATTGACACACAGAGGTACACTGTCAGACACATTGACACACACAGGTACATAGTCAGACACATTGACACAGACAAGAACACAGTCAGACACATTGACACACACAATTATACAGTCAGAAACATTGACACACACAAGAACACAGTCAGACACATTGACACAGATAATTACACATTCAGACACATTGACACACGCATTACACAGTCGAACACTTTGACACACACAGGAACACAGTCAGACACATTGACACACACTCCGCCCCACACCACTCACTATGTCTCTCAACCACATACACACACTCCCTCCCACACCACACGCTAAGGTTCTCAACCATATACACACACTCTCTCCCACATCACACACTACGTCTCTCAACCACATACAGACACTACTCCCCCTCCCACCACACACTACGGCTCTCAACCACGTACACACACTCCCCCCACATCATACACTACGGCTCCCAACCACATACACACACTCCCTCCCACATACACACACTACGGCACTCAACCATATACACACACTTCCCACCCACACTACACACTAAGGCTCTCAACCACATACACACACTCCCCCACACCATACACTACGGCCCCCAACCACATACTCACACTCCCTCCCACATACACACACTACGGCTCTCAACCACATACACACACTCCACCACACCCACACACTACGGCTCTCAACCACATACACACACTCTCTCCCACACCACACACTAAGGCTCTCAACCACATACACACAGTCCCTCCCACACCACACTCTATGGCTCTCAACCACATACACACACTCTCTCCCACTCCACACACTAAGGCTCTCAACCACATACACTCACTCCCTCCCACACCACACACTACGGCTCTCAACCACATACACACATTCCCTCCCACCCCAGACACTAAGGCTCTCAACCACATACACACACTCCCTCCCACACCACACACTACGGCTCTCAACCACATACACACATTCCCTCCCACCCCACACACTACGGCTCTCAACCACATACACACACTCCCCCCCACTCCACACACTAAGGGTCTCAACCACATACACACACTCCGTCCCACACCACACCCTACGGCTCTCAATCACATACACACACTGCCTCCCACACCACACACTAAGGTTCTCAACCACATACACACACTCCGTCCCACACCACACCCTACGGCTCTCAACCACATACACACACTCCGTCCCACACCACACCCTACGGCTCTCAACCACATACACCCCCCCCCCCCCCCCACACCACACACTACGGCTCTCAACCACATACACACACTCCCTCCGACACCACACACGAAGGCTCTCAACCACGTACACACACTCCCTCCCACACCACACACTACGGCTCTCAACCACATACACACAGTCCCTCCCACACCACACACTAAGGCTCTCAACCACATACACACACTCCCTCCCACACCACACACTAAGGCTCTCAACCACATACACACACTCCCCCCCACTCCACACACTAAGGCTCTCAACCACATACACACACTCCCTCCCACACACCACACTACGTCTCTCAACCAAATACACACACTCTCTACCACACCACACACTAAGGTTCTCAACCACATACACACACTCCCTCCCACCCCACACACTACGGCTCTCAACAACATACACACACTCCCTCCCACACTACACACTAAGGTTCTCAACCACATACACACACTCCCTCCCACATACACACACTACGGCTCTCAACCACATACACACACTCCCTCCCACACCACACACTAAGGCTCTCAACCACATACACTCACTGCCTCCCACACCACACACTACGGCTCTCAACCACATACACACACTGCCTCCCACACCACACACTAAGGCTCTCAACCACATACACACACTCCCTCCCACACCACACACTAAGGCTCTCAACCACATACACACACTCCCTCCCACACCACACACTAAGGCTCTCAACCACATACACAGACTCCCTCCCACACCACACACTACGGCTCTCAACCACATACACACACTCCCTCCCACACCACACACTAAGGCTCTCAACCACATACACACACTGCCTCCCACACCACACTACGTCTCTCAACCAAATACACACACTCCCTCCCACACCACACACTAAGGCTCTCAACCACATACACCCCCCCCCCACACCACACACTACGGCTCTCAACCACATACACACACTCCCTCCGACACCACACACTACGGCTCTCAACCACGTACACACACTCCCCCCCACACGACACACTACGGCGCTCAACCACATACACACACTCCCTCCCACACCACACACTACGGCTCTCAACCACATACACACACTCCCTCCCACACCACACAATAAGGCTCTCAACCACATACACACACTCCCTCCCACACACCACACTACGGCTCTCAACCACATACACACACTCCCTCCCACACCACACACTAAGGCTCTCAACCACATACACACACTCCCTCCCACACACCACACTACGGCTCTCAACCACATACACACACTCCCTCCCACACTACACACTAAGGCTCTCAGCAACATACACACACTCCCTCCCACACCACACACTACGGCTCTCAACCACATACACACACTCCCCCCACACAACACACTACGTCTCTCAACCACATACACACACTGCCTCCCACACCACACACTACGGCTCTCAACCACATACACACACTCCCTCCCACACCACACACTACGGCTCTCAACCACATACACACACTGCCTCCCACACCACACACTAAGCCTCTCAACCACATACACACACTCCCCCCCACACCACACACTACGGCTCTCAACCACATACACACACTCCCTCCCACACCACACACTAAGGCTCTCAACCACATACACACACTCCCTCCCACACCACACACTACGGCTCTCAACCACATACACACACTCCCTCCCACACCACACAATAAGGCTCTCAACCACATACACACACTCCCCCCACACCACACACTACGGCTCTCAACCACATACACACACTCCCTCCCACACCACACACTACGGCTCTCAACCACATACACACACTCCCCCCCACACCACACACTAAGGCTCTCAACCACATACACACACTGCCTCCCACACCACACACTACGGCTCTCAACCACATACACACACTCCCTCCCACACCACACACTACGGCTCTCAACCACATACACACACTCCCTCCCACACCACACACTAAGGCTCTCAACCACATACACACACTCCCTCCCACACCACACACTAAGGCTCTCAACCACATACACACACTCCCTCCCACACCACACACTACGGCTCTCAACCACATACACACACTCCCTCCCACACCACACAATAAGGCTCTCAACCACATACACACACTCCCCCCACACCACACACTACGGCTCTCAACCACATACACACACTCCCTCCCACACCACACACTACGGCTCTCAACCACATACACACACTCCCCCCCACACCACACACTAAGGCTCTCAACCACATACACACACTGCCTCCCACACCACACACTACGGCTCTCAACCACATACACACACTGCCTCCCACACCACACACTAAGGCTCTCAACCACATACACACACTCCCTCCCACACCACACACTACGGCTCTCAACCACATACACACACTCCCTCCCACACCACACACTAAGGCTCTCAACCACATACACACACTCCCCCCCCCCACACACTTCACACTACGGCTCTCAACCACATACACACACTCTCTCCCACACCACACACTAAGGCTCTCAACCACATACACACACTCCCTCCCACACCACACACTACGGCTCTCAACCACATACACACACTCCCCCCACACCACACACTAAGGCTCTCAACCACATACACACACTCCTCCCACACCACACACTACGGCTCTCAACCACATACACACACTCCCTCCCACACCACACACTAAGGCTCTCAACCACATACACACACTCCCTCCCACACCACACACTACGGCTCTCAACCACATACACACACTCCCTCCCACACACCACACTAAGGCTCTCAACCACATACACAAACTCTCTCCCACACCACACACTAAGGCTCTCAACCACATACACACACTCCCTCCCACACCACACACTACGGCTCTCAACCACATACACACACTCCCCCCACACCACACACTAAGGCTCTCAACCACATACACACACTCCTCCCACACCACACACTACGGCTCTCAACCACATACACACACTCCCTCCCACACCACACACTAAGGCTCTCAACCACATACACACACACCCTCCCACACCACACACTACGGCTCTCAACCACATACACACACTCCCTCCCACACACCACACTACGGCTCTCAACCACATACACACACTCCCTCCCACACACCACACTACGGCTCTCAACCACATACACACACTCCCTCCCACACCACACACTAAGGCTCTCAACCACATACACACACTCCCTCCCACACCACACACTACGGCTCTCAACCACATACACACACTCCCTCCCACACACCACACTACGGCTCTCAACCACATACACACACTCCCTCCCACACACCACACTACGGCTCTCAACCACATACACACACTCCCTCCCACACCACACACTAAGGCTCTCAACCACATACACACACTCCCTCCCACACCACACACTACGGCTCTCAACCACATACACACACTCCCTCCCACACACCACACTACGGCTCTCAACCACATACACACACTCCCTCCCACACACCACACTACGGCTCTCAACCACATACACACACTCCCTCCCACACCACACACTAAGGCTCTCAACCACATACACACACTCCCTCCCACACCACACACTACGGCTCTCAACCACATACACACACTCCCCCCACACCACACACTAAGGCTCTCAACCACATACACACACTCCTCCCACACCACACACTACGGCTCTCAACCACATACACACACTCCCTCCCACACCACACACTAAGGCTCTCAACCACATACACACACTCCCTCCCACACCACACACTACGGCTCTCAACCACATACACACACTCCCTCCCACACACCACACTACGGCTCTCAACCACATACACACACTCCCTCCCACACACCACACTACGGCTCTCAACCACATACACACACTCCCTCCCACACCACACACTAAGGCTCTCAACCACATACACACACTCCCTCCCACACCACACACTACGGCTCTCAACCACATACACACACTCCCTCCCACACACCACACTACGGCTCTCAACCACATACACACACTCCCTCCCACACCACACACTAAGGCTCTCAACCACATACACACACTCCCTCCCACACCACACACTACGGCTCTCAACCACATACACACACTCCCTCCCACACACCACACTACGGCTCTCAACAACATACACACACTCCCTCCCACACACCACACTACGGCTCTCAACCACATACACACACTCCCTCCCACACCACACACTACGGCTCTCAACCACATACATACACTCCCTCCCACACCACACACTACGGCTCTCAACCACATACACACACTCCCTCCCACACACCACACTACGGCTCTCAACCACATACACACACTCCCTCCCACACCAC
This sequence comes from Eledone cirrhosa, assembly GCA_964016885.1. Taxonomy (NCBI): domain Eukaryota; kingdom Metazoa; phylum Mollusca; class Cephalopoda; order Octopoda; family Eledonidae; genus Eledone; species Eledone cirrhosa. The sequence continues at coordinate 363,646,164 of OZ024742.1, read as the reverse complement.
ACACTACGGCTCTCAACCACATACACACACTCCCCCCCCCCCCACACTTCACACTAAGGCTCTCAACCACATACACACACTCCCTCCCACACCACACACTACGGCTCTCAACCACATACACACACTCCCTCCCACACACCACACTACGGCTCTCAACCACATACACACACTCCCTCCCACACCACACACTACGGCTCTCAACCACATACACACACTCCCCCCCCCCCCACACTTCACACTAAGGCTCTCAACCACATACATACACTCCCTCCCACACCACACACTACGGCTCTCAACCACATACACACACTCCCTCCCACACACCACACTACGGCTCTCAACCACATACATACACTCCCTCCCACACCACACACTAAGGCTCTCAACCACATACACACACTCCCTCCCACACCACACAATAAGGCTCTCAACCACATACACACACTCCCTCCCACACCACACACTACGGCTCTCAACCACATACACACACTCCCCCCCCCCACACTTCACACTAAGGCTCTCAACCACATACATACACTCCCTCCCACACCACACACTACGGCTCTCAACCACATACACACACTCCCTCCCACACACCACACTACGGCTCTCAACCACATACATACACTCCCTCCCACACCACACACTAAGGCTCTCAACCACATACACACACTCCCCCCCCCACACTTCACACTAAGGCTCTCAACCACATACACACACTCCCTCCCACACACTACACTACGCTCTCAACCACATACACACACTCTCCACACACACACTACCTCTCACACTCTACACTACGGCTCTCAACCACATACACACACACTCTCCCACACCACACACTACGGCTCTCAACCACATACACACACTCCCTCCCACACCACACACTACGGCTTCCAACCACATACACACACTCCCTCCCACACCACACACTACGGCTCTCAACCACATACACACACTCCCTCCCACACCACAGACTACGGCTCTCAACCACATACACACACTTCCTCCCACACCACACACTAAGGCTCTCAACCACATACACACACTCCCCCCACACCACACACTACGGCTCTCAACCACATACACTCACTCCCTCCCACACCACACACTAAGGCTCTCAACCAAATACACACACTCCCCCCACATACACACACTACGGCTCTCAACCATATACACTCACTCCCTCCCACACCACACACTAAGGCTCTCAACCATATACACACACTCCCCCCACACCACACACTACGGCTCTCAACCACATACACTCACTTCCTCCCACACCACACACTAAGGCTCTCAACCATATACACACACTCCCCCCACACCACACACTACGGCTCTCAACCACATACACACACTCCCTCCCACACCCACACACTACGGCTCTCAACCACATACACACACTCCCTCCCACACCACACACTACGGCTCTCAACCACATACACACACTCCCTCCCACACCACACACTACGTCTCTCAACCACATACACACACTCCCTCCCACACCACACACTAAGGCTCTCAACCACATACACACACTCCCTCCCACATACACACACTAAGGCTCTCAACCACATACACACACTCCCTCCCACACCACACACTAACGCTCTCAAACCACATACACACACTCCCCTCCCACGCCACACACTACGGCTCTCAACCACATACACACACTCCCCCCCCCCCCCACACACTTCACACTAAGGCTCTAAACCACATACACACACTCCCTCCCACACACCACACTACGGCTCTCAACCACATACACACACTCCCTCCCACACCACACACTACGGCTCTCAACCACATACACACACTCCCTCCCACACCACACACTACGGCTCTCAACCACATACACACACTCCCTCCCACACCACACACTACGGCTCTCAACCACATACACACACTCCCTCCCACACCACACACTACGGCTCTCAACCACATACACACACTCCCTCCCACACCACACACTACGGCTCTCAACCACATACACACACTCCCTCTCACACCACACACTACGGCTCTCAACCACATACACACACTCCCTCCACACACCACACTACGGCTCTCAACCACATACACACACTCCCTCCCACACCACACACTACGGCTCTCAACCACATACACACACTCCCTCCCACACCACACACTACGGCTCTCAACCACATACACACACTCCCTCCCACACCACACACTACGGCTCTCAACCACATACACACACTCCCTCCCACACCACACACTACGGCTCTCAACCACATACACACACTCCCTCCCACACCACACACTACGGCTCTCAACCACATACACACACTCCCTCTCACACCACACACTACGGCTCTCAACCACATACACACACTCCCTCTCACACCACACACTACGGCTCTCAACCACATACACACACTCCCTCTCACACCACACACTACGGCTCTCAACCACATACACACACTCCCTCCCACACCACACACTACGGCTCTCAACCACATACACACACTCCCTCCCACACCACACACTAAGGCTCTCAACCACATACACACACTCCCACCACACCACACACTAAGGCTCTCAACCACATACACACACTCCCTCCCACACCACACACTAAGGCTCTCAACCACATACACACACTCCCTCCCACACCACACACTAAGGCTCTCAACCACATACACACACTCCCCCCCCACACCACACACTAAGTCTCTCAACCACATACACACACGCCCCCCACACCACACACTACGGCTCTCAACCACATACACACACTCCCCCCCCCACACCACACACTAAGTCTCTCAACCACATACACACACTCCCACCACACCACACACTACGGCTCTCAACCACATACACACACTCCCTCTCACACCACACACTACGGCTCTCAACCACATACACACACTCCCTCCCACACCACACACTACGGCTCTCAACCACATACACACACTCCCTCCCACACCACACACTAAGGCTCTCAACCACATACACACACTCCCACCACACCACACACTAAGTCTCTCAACCACATACACACACTCCCTCCCACACCACACACTACGGCTCTCAACCACATACACACACTCCCTCTCACACCACACACTAAGTCTCTCAACCACATACACACACGCCCCCCACACCACACACTACGGCTCTCAACCACATACACACACTCCTCCCCCACACCACACACTAAGTCTCTCAACCACATACACACACTCCCTCTCACACCACACACTACGGCTCTCAACCACATACACACACTCCCCCCACACCACACACTACGGCTCTCAACCACATACACACACTCCCTCCCACACCACACATCACTCCTCCACACACACACTATGGCTATCAACTCACATATCAGCACGGACTAATCACTCCTCCCAACACCACACAAACTACGGCTCCACCCATCACACGATTCACTCCCTCCCACACCACTACACTAAGGCTCTCAACCACATACACACACTCCCTCCCACACCACACACTAAGGCTCTCAACCACATACACTCACTCCCTCCCACACCACACACTACGGCTCTCAACCACATACACACACTCCCTCCCACACCACACACTATGGCTCTCAACCACATACACACACTCCTCCCACACCACACAATAAGGCTCTCAACCACATACACACACTCCCCCACACGACACACTACGGCTCTCAACCACATAGCACGATCACTCCCTCCCACACCACACACTATGGCTCTCAACCACATACACACACTCCCTCCCACACCACACACTACGGCTCTCAACCACATACACACACTCCCTCCCACACACACACTAAGGCTCTCAACCACATACACACACTCCCTCCCACACCACACACTAAGGCTCTCAACCACATACACACACTCCCTCCCACACCACACACTACGGCTCTCAACCACATACACACACTCCCTCCCACACCACACACTATCGGCTCTCAACCACATACACACACTCCCTCCCACACCACACACTACGGCTCTCAACCACATACACACACTCCCTCCCACACGACACACTACGGCTCTCAACCACATACACACACTCCCTCCCACACCACACACTAAGGCTCTCAACCACATACACACACTCCCTCCCACACCACACACTACGGCTCTCAACCACATACACACACTCCCTCCCACACACACACTACGGCTCTCAACCACATACACACACTCCCTCCCACACCACACACTACGGCTCTCAACCACATACACACACTCCCTCCACACCACACACTACGGCTCTCAACCACATACACACACTCCCTCCCACACCACACACTACGGCTCTCAACCACATACACACACTCCCTCCCACACCACACACTACGCTCTCAACCACATACACACACTCCCTCCCACACCACACACTAAGGCTCTCAACCACATACACACACTCCTCCCACACCACACACTACGGCTCTCAACCACATACACACACTCCCTCCCACACCACACACTAAGGCTCTCAACCACATACACACACTCCCTCCCACACCACACACTACGGCTCTCAACCACATACACACACTCCCTCCCACACACCACACTACGGCTCTCAACCACATACACACACTCCCTCCCACACCACACACTAAGGCTCTCAACCACATACACACACTCCCCCCCCCACACACTTCACACTACGGCTCTCAACCACATACACACACTCTCTCCCACACCACACACTAAGGCTCTCAACCACATACACAAACTCTCTCCCACACCACACACTAAGGCTCTCAACCACATACACACACTCCTCCCACACCACACACTACGGCTCTCAACCACATACACACACTCCCCCCACACCACACACTAAGGCTCTCAACCACATACACACACTCCTCCCACACCACACACTACGGCTCTCAACCACATACACACACTCCCTCCCACACCACACACTAAGGCTCTCAACCACATACACACACTCCCTCCCACACCACACACTACGGCTCTCAACCACATACACACACTCCCTCCCACACCACACACTACGGCTCTCAACCACATACACACACTCCCTCCCACACACCACACTACGGCTCTCAACCACATACACACACTCCCTCCCACACACCACACTACGGCTCTCAACCACATACACACACTCCCTCCCACACCACACACTAAGGCTCTCAACCACATACACACACTCCTCCCACACCACACACTACGGCTCTCAACCACATACACACACTCCCTCCCACACACCACACTACGGCTCTCAACCACATACACACACTCCCTCCCACACACCACACTACGGCTCTCAACCACATACACACACTCCCTCCCACACACCACACTACGGCTCTCAACCACATACACACACTCCCTCCCACACCACCACACTACGGCTCTCAACCACATACACACACTCCCTCCCACACCACACACTACGGCTCTCAACCACATACACACACTCCCTCCCACACCACACACTACGGCTCTCAACCACATACACACACTCCCTCCCACACCACACACTAAGGCTCTCAACCACATACACACACTCCTCCCACACCACACACTACGGCTCTCAACCACATACACACACTCCCTCCCACACCACACACTAAGGCTCTCAACCACATACACACACTCCTCCCACACCACACACTACGGCTCTCAACCACATACACACACTCCCTCCCACACCACACACTACGGCTCTCAACCACATACACACACTCCCTCCCACACCACACACTACGGCTCTCAACCACATACACACACTCCCTCCCACACACCACACTACGGCTCTCAACCACATACACACACTCCCTCCCACACCACACACTAAGGCTCTCAACCACATACACACACTCCCTCCCACACCACACACTACGGCTCTCAACCACATACACACACTCCCTCCCACACACCACACTACGGCTCTCAACCACATACACACACTCCCTCCCACACACCACACTACGGCTCTCAACCACATACACACACTCCCTCCCACACCACACACTAAGGCTCTCAACCACATACACACACTCCCTCCCACACCACACACTACGGCTCTCAACCACATCCACATACACACACTCCCTCCCACACACCACACTACGGCTCTCAACCACATACACACACTCCCTCCCACACACCACACTACGGCTCTCAACCACATACACACACTCCCTCCCACACCACACACTAAGGCTCTCAACCACATACACACACTCCCTCCCACACCACACACTACGGCTCTCAACCACATACACACACTCCCCCCACACCACACACTAAGGCTCTCAACCACATACACACACTCCTCCCACACCACACACTACGGCTCTCAACCACATACACACACTCCCTCCCACACCACACACTAAGGCTCTCAACCACATACACACACTCCCTCCCACACCACACACTACGGCTCTCAACCACATACACACACTCCCTCCCACACACCACACTACGGCTCTCAACCACATACACACACTCCCTCCCACACACCACACTACGGCTCTCAACCACATACACACACTCCCTCCCACACCACACACTAAGGCTCCCAACCACATACACACACTCCCTCCCACACCACACACTACGGCTCTCAACCACATACACACACTCCCTCCCACACACCACACTACGGCTCTCAACCACATACACACACTCCCTCCCACACCACACACTAAGGCTCTCAACCACATACACACACTCCCTCCCACACCACACACTACGGCTCTCAACCACATACACACACTCCCTCCCACACACCACACTACGGCTCTCAACAACATACACACACTCCCTCCCACACACCACACTACGGCTCTCAACCACATACACACACTCCCTCCCACACCACACACTACGGCTCTCAACCACATACATACACTCCCTCCCACACCACACACTACGGCTCTCAACCACATACACACACTCCCTCCCACACACCACACTACGGCTCTCAACCACATACACACACTCCCTCCCACACCACACACTACGGCTCTCAACCACATACACACACTCCCCCCCCCCCCCCACACTTCACACTAAGGCTCTCAACCACATACACACACTCCCTCCCACACCACACACTACGGCTCTCAACCACATACACACACTCCCTCCCACACACCACACTACGGCTCTCAACCACATACACACACTCCCTCCCACACCACACACTACGGCTCTCAACCACATACACACACTCCCCCCCCCCCACACTTAACACTAAGGCTCTCAACCACATACATACACTCCCTCCCACACCACACACTACGGCTCTCAACCACATACACACACTCCCTCCCACACACCACACTACGGCTCTCAACCACATACATACACTCCCTCCCACACCACACACTAAGGCTCTCAACCACATACACACACTCCCTCCCACACACCACACTACGGCTCTCAACCACATACACACACTCCCTCCCACACCACACACTACGGCTCTCAACCACATACACACACTCCCCCCCCCCCACACTTCACACTAAGGCTCTCAACCACATACATACACTCCCTCCCACACCACACACTACGGCTCTCAACCACATACACACACTCCCTCCCACACACCACACTACGGCGCTCAACCACATACATACACTCCCTCCCACACCACACACTAAGGCTCTCAACCACATACACACACTCCCCCCCCCCACACTTCACACTAAGGCTCTCAACCACATACACACACTCCCTCCCACACACTACACTACGGCTCTCAACCACATACACACACACTCTCCCACACCACACACTACGGCTCTCAACCACATACACACACTCCCTCCCACACCACACACTACGGCTTCCAACCACATACACACACTCCCTCCCACACCACACACTACGGCTCTCAACCACATACACACACTCCCTCCCACACCACAGACTACGGCTCTCAACCACATACACACACTTCCTCCCACACCACACACTAAGGCTCTCAACCACATACACACACTCCCCCCACACCACACACTACGGCTCTCAACCACATACACTCACTCCCTCCCACACCACACACTAAGGCTCTCAACCAAATACACACACTCCCCCCACATACACACACTACGGCTCTCAACCATATACACTCACTCCCTCCCACACCACACACTAAGGCTCTCAACCATATACACACACTCCCCCCACACCACACACTACGGCTCTCAACCACATACACTCACTCCCTCCCACACCACACACTAAGGCTCTCAACCATATACACACACTCCCCCCACACCACACACTACGGCTCTCAACCACATACACACACTCCCTCCCACACCACACACTACGGCTCTCAACCACATACACACACTCCCTCCCACACCACACACTACGGCTCTCAACCACATACACACACTCCCTCCCACACCACACACTACGTCTCTCAACCACATACACACACTCCCTCCCACACCACACACTAAGGCTCTCAACCACATACACACACTCCCTCCCACATACACACACTAAGGCTCTCAACCACATACACACACTCCCTCCCACACCACACACTAAGGCTCTCAACCACATACACACACTCCCTCCCACGCCACACACTACGGCTCTCAACCACATACACACACTCCCCCCCCCCACACACTTCACACTAAGGCTCTAAACCACATACACACACTCCCTCCCACACACCACACTACGGCTCTCAACCACATACACACACTCCCTCCCACACCACACACTACGGCTCTCAACCACATACACACACTCCCTCCCACACCACACACTACGGCTCTCAACCACATACACACACTCCCTCCCACACCACACACTACGGCTCTCAACCACATACACACACTCCCTCCCACACCACACACTACGGCTCTCAACCACATACACACACTCCCTCCCACACCACACACTACGGCTCTCAACCACATACACACACTCCCTCTCACACCACACACTACGGCTCTCAACCACATACACACACTCCCTCCCACACACCACACTACGGCTCTCAACCACATACACACACTCCCTCCCACACCACACACTACGGCTCTCAACCACATACACACACTCCCTCCCACACCACACACTACGGCTCTCAACCACATACACACACTCCCTCCCACACCACACACTACGGCTCTCAACCACATACACACACTCCCTCCCACACCACACACTACGGCTCTCAACCACATACACACACTCCCTCCCACACCACACACTACGGCTCTCAACCACATACACACACTCCCTCTCACACCACACACTACGGCTCTCAACCACATACACACACTCCCTCTCACACCACACACTACGGCTCTCAACCACATACACACACTCCCTCTCACACCACACACTACGGCTCTCAACTACATACACACACTCCCTCCCACACCACACACTAAGGCTCTCAACCACATACACACACTCCCTCCCACACCACACACTACGGCTCTCAACCACATACACACACTCCCCCCACACCACACACTAAGGCTCTCAACCACATACACACACTCCCCCCCCACACCACACACTAAGTCTCTCAACCACATACACACACGCCCCCCACACCACACACTACGGCTCTCAACCACATACACACACTCCCCCCCCCACACCACACACTAAGTCTCTCAACCACATACACACACTCCCTCTCACACCACACACTACGGCTCTCAACCACATACACACACTCCCTCTCACACCACACACTACGGCTCTCAACCACATACACACACTCCCTCCCACACCACACACTAAGGCTCTCAACCACATACACACACTCCCACCACACCACACACTAAGGCTCTCAACCACATACACACACTCCCTCCCACACCACACACTAAGGCTCTCAACCACATACACACACTCCCTCCCACACCACACACTAAGGCTCTCAACCACATACACACACTCCCCCCCCACACCACACACTAAGTCTCTCAACCACATACACACACGCCCCCCACACCACACACTACGGCTCTCAACCACATACACACACTCCCCCCCCCACACCACACACTAAGTCTCTCAACCACATACACACACTCCCACCACACCACACACTACGGCTCTCAACCACATACACACACTCCCTCTCACACCACACACTACGGCTCTCAACCACATACACACACTCCCTCCCACACCACACACTACGGCTCTCAACCACATACACACACTCCCTCCCACACCACACACTAAGGCTCTCAACCACATACACACACTCCCACCACACCACACACTAAGGCTCTCAACCACATACACACACTCCCTCTCACACCACACACTACGGCTCTCAACCACATACACACACTCCCCCCACACCACACACTACGGCTCTCAACCACATACACACACTCCCTCCCACACCACACACTAAGGCTCTCAACCACATACACTCACTCCCTCCCACACCACACACTATGGCTCTCAACCACATACACACACTCCCTCCCACACCACACACTACGGCTCTCAACCACATACACACACTCCCTCCCACAACACACACTAAGGCTCTCAACCACATACACACACTCCCTCCCACACCACACACTAAGGCTCTCAACCACATACACACACTCCCCCCACACCACACACTACGGCTCTCAACCACATACACACACTCCCTCCCACACCACACACTATGGCTCTCAACCACATACACACACTCCCTCCCACACCACACAATAAGGCTCTCAACCACATACACACACTCCCTCCCACACGACACACTACGGCTCTCAACCACATACACACACTCCCTCCCACACCACACAATAAGGCTCTCAACCACATACACACACTCCCTCCCACACCACACACTACGGCTCTCAACCACATACACACACTCCCTCCCACACGACACACTACGGCTGTCAACCACATACACACACTCCCTCCCACACCACACACTACGGCTCTCAACCACATACACACACTCCCTCCACACGACACACTACGGCTCTCAACCACATACACACACTCCCTCCCACACCACACACTACGGCTCTCAACCACATTCACACACACCCTCCCACACCACACACTACGCCTCTCAACCACATTCACACACTCCCTCCCACACCACACACTACGGCTCTCAACCACATTCACACACACCCTCCCACACCACACACTACGCCTCTCAACCACATACACACACTCCCTCCCACACCACACTCTAAGGCTCTCAACCACATACACACACTCCCCCCACACACACACTACGGCTCTCAACCACATACACACACTCCCTCCCACACCACACACTACGCCTCTCAACCACATACACACACTCCCTCCCACACCACACACTACGGCTCTCAACCACATACACACACTCCCCCCACACCACACACTACGGCTCTCAACCACATACACACACTCCCCCCACACCACACACTACGGCTCTCAACCACATACACACACTCCCTCCCACACCACACTCTAAGGCTCTCAACCACATTCACACACTCCCCCCACACCACACACTAAGGCTCTCAACCACATACACACACTCCCTCCCACACCACACTCTAAGGCTCTCAACCACATACACACACTCCCCCCACACCACACACTACGGCTCTCAACCACATACACACACTCCCTCCCACACCACACACTAAGGCTCTCAACCACATACACACACTCCCCCCACACCACACACTACGGCTCTCAACCACATTCACACACTCCCCCCACACCACACACTAAGGCTCTCAACCACATACACACACTCCCTCCCACACCACACACTACGGCTCTCAACCACATACACACACTCCCTCCCACACCACACTCTAAGGCTCTCAACCACATACACACACTCCCTCCCACACCACACACTAAGGCTCTCAACCACATACACACACTCCCTCCCACACCACACACTAAGGCTCTCAACCACATACACACACTCCCCCCACACCACACACTACGGCTCTCAACCACATACACACACTCCCTCCCACACCACACTCTAAGGCTCTCAACCACATACACACACTCCCTCCCACACTACACACTAAGGTTCTCAACCACATACACACACTCCCTCCCACATACACACACTACGGCTCTCAACCACATACACACACTCCCTCCCACACCACACACTAAGGCTCTCAACCACATACACACACTGCCTCCCACACCACACACTACGGCTCTCAACCACATACACACAGTGCCTCCCACACCACACACTAAGGCTCTCAACCACATACACACACTCCCTCCCACACCACACACTAAGGCTCTCAACCACATACACACACTCCCCCCCACTCCACACACTAAGGCTCTCAACCACATACACACACTCCCTCCCACACACCACACTACGTCTCTCAACCAAATACACACACTCTCTACCACACCACACACTAAGGTTCTCAACCACATACACACACTCCCTCCCACACCACACACTACGGCTCTCAACCACATACACACACTCACTCCCACACCACACACCGCGGCTCTCAACCACATACACACACTCCCTCCCACACTACACACTAAGGCTCTCAGCAACATACCCCCCCCCCCCCCACACACGACACACTACGGCGCTCAACCACATACACACAGTCCCTCCCACACCACACACTAAGGCTCTCAACCACATACACACACTCCCCCCCACTCCACACACTAAGGCTCTCAACCACATACACACACTCCCTCCCACACACCACACTACGTCTCTCAACCAAATACACACACTCTCTACCACACCACACACTAAGGTTCTCAACCACATACACACAGTCCCTCCCACACCACACACTACGGCTCTCAACCACATACACACACTCACTCCCACACCACACACCGCGGCTCTCAACCACATACACACACTCCCTCCCACACTACACACTAAGGCTCTCAGCAACATACACACACTCTCTCCCACACCACACACTACGGCTCTCAACCACATAGACACACTGCCTCCCACACCACACACTACGGCTCTCAACCACATACACACACTCCCTCCCACACCACACACTACGGCTCTCAACCACATACACACACTGCCTCCCACACCACACACTAAGCCTCTCAACCACATACACACACTCCCCCCCACACCACACACTACGGCTCTCAACCACATACACACACTCCCTCCCACACCACACACTCCCTCCCACACCACACACTAAGGCTCTCAACCACATACACACACTCTCTCCCACACCACACACTACGCCTCTCAACCACATACACACACTCCCTCCCACACCACACACTACGCCTCTCAACCACATACACACACTCCCTCCCACACCACACACTACGCCTCTCAACTACATACACACACTGCCTCCCACACCACACACTACGGCTCTCAACCACATACACACACTCCCCCCCACACCACACACTACGGCTCTCAACCACATACACACACTCCCTTCCACACCACACACTAAGGCTCTCAACCACATACACACACTACGGCTCTCAACCACATACACACACTCCCTCCCACACCACACACTAAGGCTCTCAACCACATACACACACTCCCTCCCACACCACACACTACGGCTCTCAACCACATACACACACTCCCTCCCACACCACACAATAAGGCTCTCAACCACATACACACACTCCCCCCACACCACACACTACGGCTCTCAACCACATACACACACTCCCTCCCACACCACACACTAAGGCTCTCAACCACATACACACACTCCCTCCCACACCACACACTACGGCTCTCAACCACATACACACACTCCCTCCCACACCACACACTAAGGCTCTCAACCACATACACCCCCCCCCCCACACACACTTCACACTACGGCTCTCAACCACATACACACACTCCCTCCCACACCACACACTAAGGCTCTCAACCACATACACACACTCCCTCCCACACCACACACTACGGCTCTCAACCACATACACACACTCCCTCCCACACCACACAATAAGGCTCTCAACCACATACACACACTCCCCCCACACCACACACTACGGCTCTCAACCACATACACACACTCCCTCCCACACCACACACTAAGGCTCTCAACCACATACACACACTCCCTCCCACACCACACACTACGGCTCTCAACCACATACACACACTCCCTCCCACACCACACACTAAGGCTCTCAACCACATACACACACTCCCTCCCACACCACACACTACGGCTCTCAACCACATACACACACTCCCTCCCACACCACACACTAAGGCTCTCAACCACATACACCCCCCCCCCCCACACACACACTTCACACTACGGCTCTCAACCACATACACACACTCCCTCCCACACCACACACTAAGGCTCTCAACCACATACACACACTACGGCTCTCAACCACATACACACACTCCCTCCCACACCACACACTAAGGCTCTCAACCACATACACACACTCCCTCCCACACCACACACTACGGCTCTCAACCACATACACACACTCCCTCCCACACCACACAATAAGGCTCTCAACCACATACACACACTCCCCCCACACCACACACTACGGCTCTCAACCACATACACACACTCCCTCCCACACCACACACTAAGGCTCTCAACCACATACACACACTCCCTCCCACACCACACACTACGGCTCTCAACCACATACACACACTCCCTCCCACACCACACACTAAGGCTCTCAACCACATACACCCCCCCCCAACACACACTTCACACTACGGCTCTCAACCACATACACACACTCCCTCCCACACCACACACTAAGGCTCTCAACCACATACACACACTACGGCTCTCAACCACATACACACACTCCCTCCCACACCACACACTAAGGCTCTCAACCACATACACACACTACGGCTCTCAACCACATACACACACTCCCTCCCACACCACACACTAAGGCTCTCAACCACATACACCCCCCCCCCAACACACACTTCACACTACGGCTCTCAACCACATACACACACTCCCTCCCACACCACACAATAAGGCTCTCAACCACATACACACACTCCCCCCACACCACACACTACGGCTCTCAACCACATACACACACTCCCTCCCACACCACACACTAAGGCTCTCAACCACATACACACACTCCCTCCCACACGACACACTAAGGCTCTCAACCACATACACACACTCCCCCCACACCACACACTACGGCTCTCAACCACATACACACACTCCCTCCCACACCACACACTACGGCTCTCAACCACATACACACACTCCCTCCCACACCACACACTACGGCTCTCAACCACATACACACACTCCCTCCCACACCACACACTAAGGCTCTCAACCACATACACACACTCTCTCCCACACCACACACTAAGGCTCTCAACCACATACACACACTCCCCCCACACCACACACTACGGCTCTCAACCACATACACACACTCCCTCCCACACCACACACTACGGCTCTCAACCACATACATACACTCCCTCCCACACCACACACTAAGGCTCTCAACCACATACACACTCTCCCTCCCACACACCACACTACGGCTCTCAACCACATACACACACTCCCTCCCACACCACACACTACGGCTCTCAACCACATACACACACTCCCTCCCACACCACACACTAAGGCTCTCAACCACATACACACTCTCCCTCCCACACACCACACTACGGCTCTCAACCACATACACACACTCCCTCCCACACCACACACTACGGCTCTCAACCACATACACACACTCCCTCCCACACCACACACTAAGGCTCTCAACCACATACACACACTCCCTCCCACACCACACACTACGGCTCTCAACCACATACACACACTCCCCCCACACCACACACTAAGGCTCTCAACCACATACACACACTCCCTCCCACACCACACACTACGGCTCTCAACCACATACACACACTCCCTCCCACACCACACACTAAGGCTCTCAACCACATACACACACTCCCTCCCACACCACACACTACGGCTCTCAACCACATACACACACTCCCTCCCACACCACACACTAAGGCTCTCAACCACATACACACACTCCCTCCCACACACACACTACGGCTCTCAACCACATACACACACTCCCCCCACACCACACACTACGGCTCTCAACCACATACACACACTCCCTCCCACACCACACACTAAGGCTCTCAACCACATACACACACTCCCTCCCACACCACACACTAAGGCTCTCAACCACATACACACACTCCCCCCACACCACACACTACGGCTCTCAACCACATACACACACTCCCTCCCACACCACACACTACGGCTCTCAACCACATACACACACTCCCTCCCACACCACACACTAAGGCTCTCAACCACATACACACACTCCCTCCCACACCACACACTACGGCTCTCAACCACATACACACACTCCCTCCCACACCACACACTACGGCTCTCAACCACATACACACTCTCCCTCCCACACCACACACTACGGCTCTCAACCACATACATACACTCCCTCCCACACCACACACTAAGGCTCTCAACCACATACACACTCTCCCTCCCACACCACACACTACGGCTCTCAACCACATACACACACTCCCTCCCACACCACACACTACGGCTCTCAACCACATACACACTCTCCCTCCCACACCACACACTACGGCTCTCAACCACATACATACACTCCCTCCCACACCACACACTAAGGCTCTCAACCACATACACACTCTCCCTCCCACACCACACACTACGGCTCTCAACCACATACACACTCTCCCTCCCACACCACACACTACGGCTCTCAACCACATACACACACTCCCTCCCACACCACACACTAAGGCTCTCAACCACATACACACACTCCCTCCCACACACCACACACTACGGCTCTCAACCACATACATACACTCCCTCCCACACCACACACTAAGGCTCTCAACCACATACACACTCTCCCTCCCACACCACACACTACGGCTCTCAACCACATACACACACTCCCTCCCACACCACACACTACGGCTCTCAACCACATACACACTCTCCCTCCCACACCACACACTACGGCTCTCAACCACATACATACACTCCCTCCCACACCACACACTAAGGCTCTCAACCACATACACACTCTCCCTCCCACACCACACACTACGGCTCTCAACCACATACACACACTCCCTCCCACACCACACACTACGGCTCTCAACCACATACACACTCTCCCTCCCACACCACACACTACGGCTCTCAACCACATACATACACTCCCTCCCACACCACACACTAAGGCTCTCAACCACATACACACTCTCCCTCCCACACCACACACTACGGCTCTCAACCACATACACACACTCCCTCCCACACCACACACTACGGCTCTCAACCACATACACACTCTCCTCCCACACCACACACTAAGGCTCTCAACCACATACACACTCTCCCTCCCACACCACACACTAAACTCCTCCACACACACCTAAGCTCAACACATACCTCTCCCTCCCACACCACACTACGGCTCTCAACCACATACATACACTCCCTCCCACACCACACACTAAGGCTCTCAACCACATACACACTCTCCCTCCCACACCACACACTACGGCTCTCAACCACATACATACACTCCCTCCCACACCACACACTAAGGCTCTCAACCACATACACACACTCCCTCCCACACCACACACTACGGCTCTCAACCACATACACACTCTCCCTCCCACACCACACACTACGGCTCTCAACCACATACACACTCTCCCTCCCACACCACACACTACGGCTCTCAACCACATACATACACTCCCTCCCACACCACACACTAAGGCTCTCAACCACATACACACACTCCCTCCCACACCACACACTACGGCTCTCAACCACATACACACTCTCCCTCCCACACCACACACTACGGCTCTCAACCACATACATACACTCCCTCCCACACCACACACTAAGGCTCTCAACCACATACACACTCTCCCTCCCACACCACACACTACGGCTCTCAACCACATACATACACTCCCTCCCACACCACACACTACGGCTCTCAACCACATACACACTCTCCCTCCCACACCACACACTACGGCTCTCAACCACATACATACACTCCCTCCCACACCACACACTAAGGCTCTCAACCACATACACACACTCCCTCCCACACCACACACTACGGCTCTCAACCACATACACACACTCCCTCCCACACCACACACTAAGGCTCTCAACCACATACACACACTCTCTCCCACACCACACACTAAGGCTCTCAACCACATACACACACTCCCTCCCACACCACACACTACGGCTCTCAACCACATACACACACTCCCTCCCACACCACACACTACGTCTCTCAACCACATACACACACTCCCTCCCACACCACACACTACGGCTCTCAACCACATACACACACTCTCTCCCACACCACACACTAAGGCCCACACCACACAATAAGGCTCTCAACCACATACACACACTCCCTCCCACACCACACACTAAGGCTCTCAACCACATACACACACTCCCTCCCACACCCACACACTAAGGCTCTCAACCACATACACACACTCCCTCCCACACCACACACTACGGCTCTCAACCACATACACACACTCCCTCCCACACCACACACTAAGGCTCTCACCACATACACCCCCCCCCCCACACACTCACACTAAGGCTCTCAACCACATACACACACTCCCCCCACACCACACACTACGGCTCTCAACCACATACACACACTCCCTCCCACACCACACACTACGGCTCTCAACCACATACACACACTCCCTCCCACACCACACACTAAGGCTCTCAACCACATACACCCCCCCCCCACACACTTCACACTACGGCTCTCAACCACATACACACACTCCCTCCCACACCACACACTAAGGCTCTCAACCACATACACACACTCCCTCCCACACCACACACTACGGCTCTCAACCACATACACACACTCCCTCCCACACCACACACTAAGGCTCTCAACCACATACACACACTCCCTCCCACACCACACACTACGGCTCTCAACCACATACACACACTCCCTCCCACACCACACACTACGGCTCTCAACCACATACACACACTCCCTCCCACACCACACACTACGTCTCTCAACCACATACACACACTCCCTCCCACACCACAACACTACGGCTCTCAACCACATACACACACTCCCTCCCACACCACACACTAAGTCTCTCAACCACATACACACACTCCCTCCACACCACACACTAGGCTCTCAACCACATACACACACTCCCTCCCACACCACACACTAAGGCTCTCAACCACATACACACACTCCCTCCCACACCACACACTACGGCTCTCAACCACATACACACACTCCCCCCCCACACACTTCACACTACGGCTCTCAACCACATACACACACTCCCTCCCACACCACACACTACGGCTCTCAACCACATACACACACTCCCTCCCACACCACACACTACGGCTCTCAACCACATACACACACTCCCTCCCACACCACACACTACGTCTCTCAACCACATACACACACTCCCTCCCACACCACACACTAAGGCTCTCAACCACATACACACACTCCCCCCACACCACACACTATGGCTCTCAACCACATACACACACTCCCTCCCACACCACACACTACGTCTCTCAACCACATACACACACTCCCTCCCACACCACACACTACGGCTCTCAACCACATACACACACTCCCCCCACACCACACACTATGGCTCTCAACCACATACACACACTCCCTCCCACACCACACACTACGTCTCTCAACCACATACACACACTCCCTCCCACAACACACACTACGGCTCTCAACCACATACACACACTCCCCCCCCCCCACACTTCACACTAAGGCTCTCAACCACATACACACACTCCCTCCCACACCACCACACTACGGCTCTCAACCACATACACACACTCCCTCCCACACCACACACTACGGCTCTCAACCACATACACACACTCCCTCCCACACCACACACTACTGCTCTCAACCACATACACACACTCCCTCCCACACCACACACTACGGCTCTCAACCACATACACACACTCCCCTCCCACACCACACACTACGGCTCTCAACCACATACACACACTCCCTCCCACACACCACACACTACGGCTCTCAACCACATACACACACTCCCTCCCACACCACACACTACGGCTCTCAACCACATACACACACTCCCTCTCACACCACACACTACGGCTCTCAACCACATACACACACTCCCTCCCACACCACACACTACGGCTCTCAACCACATACACACACTCCCTCCCACACCACACACTAAGGCTCTCAACCACATACACACACTCCCTCCCCACACCACACACTAAGGCTCTCAACCACATACACACACTCCCTCCCACACCACACACTAAGGCTCTCAACCACATACACACACTCCCTCCCACACCACACACTAAGGCTCTCAACCACATACACACACTCCCTCCCACACCACACACTAAGTCTCTCAACCACATACACACACTCCCTCCCACACCACACACTAAGGCTCTCAACCACATACACACACTCCCTCCCACACCACACACTACGGCTCTCAACCACATACACACACTCCCCCCCACACCACACACTACGGCTCTCAACCACATACACACACTCCCAAGCTCTCACCACTACACACTCCCCCAACACACACTAAGGCTCTCAACCACATACACACACTCCCCCCCACACCACACACTAAGGCTCTCAACCACATACACACACTCCCCCCACACCACACACTACGGCTCTCAACCACATACACACACTCCCCCCACACCACACACTAAGGCTCTCAACCACATACACACACTCCCCCCACACCACACACTAAGGCTCTCAACCACATACACACACTCTCCCCACACCACACACTACGGCTCTCAACCACATACACACACTCCCCCCCACACGACACACTACGGCTCTCAACCACATACACACACTCCCCTCCCACACCACACACTACGGCTCTCAACCACATACACACACTCCCCCCACACCACACACTACGGCTCTCAACCACATACACACACTCCCCCCACACCACACACTACGGCTCTCAACCACATACACACACTCCCTCCCACACCACACACTACGGCTCTCAACCACATACACACACTCCCTCCCACACACACACACTACGGCTCTCAACCACATACACACACTCCCCCCACACCACACACTACGGCTCTCAACCACATACACACACTCCCTCCCACACCACACACTACGGCTCTCAACCACATACACACACTCCCCCCACACCACACACTACGGCTCTCAACCACATACACACACTCCCTCCCACACCACACACTACGGCTCTCAACCACATACACACACTCCCCCCACACCACACACTACGGCTCTCAACCACATACACTCACTCCCTCCCACACCACACACTACGGCTCTCAACCACATACACACACTCCCCCCACACCACACACTACGGCTCTCAACCACATACACACACTCCCCCCTCCACACCACACACTACGGCCTCTCAACCACATACACTCACTCCCTCCCACACCACACACTACGGCTCTCAACCACATACACACACTCCCCCCACACCACACACTAAGGCTCTCAACCACATACACACACTCCCCCCCACACCACACACTACGGCTCTCAACCACATACACACACTCCCTCCCACACCACACACTAAGGCTCTCAACCACATACACACACTCCCTCTCACACCACACACTACGGCTCTCAACCACATACACACACTCCCTCCCACACCACACAATAAGGCTCTCAACCACATACACACACTCCCCCCACACCACACACTACGGCTCTCAACCACATACACACACTCCCTCCCACACCACACACTAAGGCTCTCAACCACATACACACACTCCCTCCCACACCACACACTAAGGCTCTCAACCACATACACACACTCCCTCCCACACCACACACTAAGGCTCTCAACCACATACACACACTCCCTCCCACACCACACACTAAGGCTCTCAACCACATACACACACTCCCTCCCACACCACACACTACGGCTCTCAACCACATACACACACTCCCTCCCACACCACACAATAAGGCTCTCAACCACATACACACACTCCCCCCACACCACACACTAAGGCTCTCAACCACATACACACACTCCCTCCCACACCACACACTAAGGCTCTCAACCACATACACACACTCCCTCCCACACCACACACTAAGGCTCTCAACCACATACACACACTCCCTCCCACACCACACACTACGGCTCTCAACCACATACACACACTCCCCCCACACCACACACTAAGGCTCTCAAACACATACACACACTCCCTCCCACACCACACACTAAGGCTCTCAACCACATACACACACTCCCTCCCACACCACACACTAAGGCTCTCAACCACATACACACACTCCCTCCCACACCACACACTAAGGCTCTCAACCACATACACACACTCCCTCCCACACCACACACTAAGGCTCTCAACCACATACACACACTCCCTCCCACACCACACACTAAGGCTCTCAACCACATACACACACTCCCTCCCACACCACACACTAAGGCTCTCAACCACATACACACACTCCCTCCCACACCACACACTAAGGCTCTCAACCACATACACACACTCCCTCCCACACCACACACTAAGGCTCTCAACCACATACACACACTCCCTCCCACACCACACACTACGGCCCTCAACCACATACACACACTCCCTCCCACACCACACACTAAGGCTCTCAACCACATACACACACTCCCTCCCACACCACACACTAAGGCTCTCAACCACATACACACACTCCCCCCACACCACACACTACGGCCCTCAACCACATACACACACTCCCTCCCACACCACACACTACGGCCCTCAACCACATACACACACTCCCTCCCACACCACACACTACGGCTCTCAACCACATACACACACTCCCTCCCACACCACACACTACGGCCCTCAACCACATACACACACTCCCTCCCACACCACACACTACGGCTCTCAACCACATACACACACTCCCCCCCACACCACACACTAAGGCTCTCAACCACATACACACACTCCCTCCCACACCACACACTAAGGCTCTCAACCACATACACACACTCCCTCCCACACCACACACTAAGGCTCTCAACCACATACACACACTCCCTCCCACACCACACACTACGGCTCTCAACCACATACACACACTCCCTCCCACACCACACACTAAGGCTCTCAACCACATACACACACTCCCTCCCACACCACACACTAAGGCTCTCAACCACATACACACACTCCCTCCCACACCACACACTAAGGCTCTCAACCACATACACACACTCCCTCCCACACCACACACTAAGGCTCTCAACCACATACACACACTCCCTCCCACACCACACACTAAGGCTCTCAACCACATACACACACTCCCCCCACACCACACACTAAGGCTCTCAAACACATACACACACTCCCTCCCACACCACACACTAAGGCTCTCAACCACATACACACACTCCCTCCCACACCACACACTAAGGCTCTCAACCACATACACACACTCCCTCCCACACCACACACTAAGGCTCTCAACCACATACACACACTCCCTCCCACACCACACACTAAGGCTCTCAACCACATACACACACTCCCCCCACACCACACACTAAGGCTCTCAAACACATACACACACTCCCTCCCACACCACACACTAAGGCTCTCAACCACATACACACACTCCCTCCCACACCACACACTAAGGCTCTCAACCACATACACACACTCCCTCCCACACCACACACTAAGGCTCTCAACCACATACACACACTCCCTCCCACACCACACACTACGGCTCTCAACCACATACACACACTCCCTCCCACACCACACACTACGGCTCTCAACCACATACACACACTCCCTCCCACACCACACACTACGCCTCTCAACCACATACACACACTCCCTCCCACACCACACACTACGGCTCTCAACCACATACACACACTCCCCCCACACCACACACTAAGGCTCTCAACCACATACACACACTCCCCCCACACCACACACTACGGCCCTCAACCACATACACACACTCCCTCCCACACCACACACTAAGGCTCTCAACCACATACACACACTCCCTCCCACACCACACACTACGGCTCTCAACCACATACACACACTCCCTCCCACACCACACACTACGCCTCTCAACCACATACACACACTCCCTCCCACACCACACACTACGGCTCTCAACCACATACACACACTCCCCCCACACCACACACTACGGCTCTCAACCACATACACACACTCCCTCCCACACCACACACTACGCCTCTCAACCACATACACACACTCCCTCCCACACCACACACTACGGCTCTCAACCACATACACACACTCCCTCCCACACCACACACTAAGGCTCTCAACCACATACACACACTCCCTCCCACACCACACACTACGGCTCTCAACCACATACACACACTCCCTCCCACACCACACACTACGGCTCTCAACCACATACACACACTCCCTCCCACACCACACACTACGCCTCTCAACCACATACACACACTCCCTCCCACACCACACACTACGGCTCTCAACCACATACACACACTCCCCCCACACCACACACTAAGGCTCTCAACCACATACACACACTCCCCCCACACCACACACTACGGCCCTCAACCACATACACACACTCCCTCCCACACCACACACTAAGGCTCTCAACCACATACACACACTCCCTCCCACACCACACACTACGGCTCTCAACCACATACACACACTCCCTCCCACACCACACACTACGCCTCTCAACCACATACACACACTCCCTCCCACACCACACACTACGGCTCTCAACCACATACACACACTCCCCCCACACCACACACTATGGCTCTCAACCAAATACACACACTCCCTCCCACACCACACACTAAGGCTCTCAACCACATACACACACTGCCTCCCACACCACACTACGTCTCTCAACCAAATACACACACTCCCTCCCACACCACACACCGCGGCTCTCAACCACATACACACACTCCCTCCCACACCACACACTAAGGCTCTCAGCAACATACACACACTCCCTCCCACACCACACACTACGGCTCTCAACCACATACACACACTCCCTCCCACACCACACACTACGGCTCTCAACCACATACACACACTGCCTCCCACACCACACACTACGGCTCTCAACCACATACACACACTCCCTCCCACACCACACACTACGGCTCTCAACCACATACACACACTCCCTCCCACACCACACACTACGGCTCTCAACCACATACACACACTCCCTCCACACCACACACTAAGGCTCTCAACCACATACACACACTCCCTCCCACACCACACACTACGGCTCTCAACCACATACACACACTCCCTCCCACACCACACACTACGGCTCTCAACCACATACACACACTCCCTCCCACACCACACACTAAGGCTCTCAACCACATACACACACTCCCTCCCACACCACACACTAAGGCTCTCAACCACATACACACACTCCCTCCCACACCACACACTAAGGCTCTCAACCACATACACACACTGCCTCCCACACCACACTACGTCTCTCAACCAAATACACACACTCCCTCCCACACCACACACTAAGGCTCTCAACCACATACACACACTCCCTCCCACACCACACACTAAGGCTCTCAACCACATACACACACTCCCTCCCACACCACACACTAAGGCTCTCAACCACATACACACACTGCCTCCCACACCACACTACGTCTCTCAACCAAATACACACACTCCCTCCCACACCACACACCGCGGCTCTCAACCACATACACACACTCCCTCCCACACCACACACTAAGGCTCTCAGCAACATACACACACTCCCTCCCACACCACACACTACGGCTCTCAACCACATACACACACTCCCTCCCACACCACACACTACGGCTCTCAACCACATACACACACTCCCTCCCACACCACACACTACGCCTCTCAACCACATACACACACTCCCCCCCACACCACACACTACGGCTCTCAACCACATACACACACTCCCTCCCACACCACACACCAAGGCTCTAAACCACATACACACACTCTCTCCCACACCACACACTACGCCTCTCAACCACATACACACACTCCCTCCCACACCACACACTACGCCTCTCAACCACATACACACACTGCCTCCCACACCACACACTACGGCTCTCAACCACATACACACACTCCCCCCCACACCACACACTACGGCTCTCAACCACATACACACACTCCCTCCCACACCACACACTAAGGCTCTCAACCACATACACACACTACGGCTCTCAACCACATACACACACTCCCTCCCACACCACACACTAAGGCTCTCAACCACATACACACACTCCCTCCCACACCACACACTACGGCTCTCAACCACATACACACACTCCCTCCCACACCACACAATAAGGCTCTCAACCACATACACACACTCCCTCCCACACCACACACTAAGGCTCTCAACCACATACACACACTCCCTCCCACACACCACACTACGGCTCTCAACCACATACACACACTCCCCCCACACCACACACTAAGGCTCTCAACCACATACACACACTCCCTCCCACACACCACACTACGGCTCTCAACCACATACACACACTCCCCCCACACCACACACTAAGGCTCTCAACCACATACACACACTCCTCCCACACCACACACTAAGGCTCTCAACCACATACACACACTCCCCCCACACCACACACTAAGGCTCTCAACCACATACACACACTCCCTCCCACACCACACACTACGGCTCTCAACCACATACACACACTCCCTCCCACACCACACAATAAGGCTCTCAACCACATACACACACTCCCTCCCACACCACACACTAAGGCTCTCAACCACATACACACACTCCCTCCCACACACCACACTACGGCTCTCAACCACATACACACACTCCCCCCACACCACACACTAAGGCTCTCAACCACATACACACACTCCCCCCACACCACACACTAAGGCTCTCAACCACATACACACACTCCCCCCACACCACACACTAAGGCTCTCAACCACATACACACACTCCCTCCCACACCACACAATAAGGCTCTCAACCACATACACACACTCCCTCCCACACCACACACTAAGGCTCTCAACCACATACACACACTCCCTCCCACACACCACACTACGGCTCTCAACCACATACACACACTCCTCCCACACCACACACTAAGGCTCTCAACCACATACACACACTCCCCCCACACCACACACTAAGGCTCTCAACCACATACACACACTCCTCCCACACCACACACTAAGGCTCTCAACCACATACACACACTCCTCCCACACCACACACTAAGGCTCTCAACCACATACACACACTCCCCCCACACCACACACTAAGGCTCTCAACCACATACACACACTCCCTCCCACACCACACACTAAGGCTCTCAACCACATACACACACTCCCTCCCACACCACACACTAAGGCTCTCAACCACATACACACACTCCCTCCCACACCACACACTACGGCTCTCAACCACATACACACACTCCCTCCCACACCACACAATAAGGCTCTCAACCACATACACACACTCCCCCCACACCACACACTAAGGCTCTCAACCACATACACACACTCCCTCCCACACCACACACTACGGCTCTCAACCACATACACACACTCCCCCCACACCACACACTAAGGCTCTCAACCACATACACACACTCCCCCCACACCACACAATAAGGCTCTCAACCACATACACACACTCCCTCCCACACCACACACTAAGGCTCTCAACCACATACACACACTCCCTCCCACACCACACACTAAGGCTCTCAACCACATACACACACTCCCTCCCACACCACACACTAAGGCTCTCAACCACATACACACACTCCCTCCCACACCACACACTACGGCTCTCAACCACATACACACACTCCCTCCCACACCACACACTACGGCTCTCAACCACATACACACACTCCCTCCCACACCACACACTAAGGCTCTCAACCACATACACACACTCCCCCCACACCACACACTAAGGCTCTCAACCACATACACACACTCTCTCCCACACCACACACTAAGGCTCTCAACCACATACACACACTCCCCCCACACCACACACTAAGGCTCTCAACCACATACACACACTCTCTCCCACACCACACACTAAGGCTCTCAACCACATACACACACTCTCTCCCACACCACACACTAAGGCTCTCAACCACATACACACACTCCCCCCACACCACACAATAAGGCTCTCAACCACATACACACACTCCCCCCACACCACACACTAAGGCTCTCAACCACATACACACACTCCCTCCCACACCACACACTAAGGCTCTCAACCACATACACACACTCCCTCCCACACCACACACTAAGGCTCTCAACCACATACACACACTCCCTCCCACACCACACACTACGGCTCTCAACCACATACACACACTCCCCCCACACCACACACTAAGGCTCTCAAACACATACACACACTCCCTCCCACACCACACACTAAGGCTCTCAACCACATACACACACTCCCTCCCACACCACACACTAAGGCTCTCAACCACATACACACACTCCCTCCCACACCACACACTAAGGCTCTCAACCACATACACACACTCCCTCCCACACCACACACTAAGGCTCTCAACCACATAGACACACTCCCTCCCACACCACACACCGCGGCTCTCAACCACATACACACACTCCCTCCCACACTACACACTAAGGCTCTCAGCAACATACACACACTCCCCCCCACACCACACACTACGGCTCTCAACCACATACACACACTCCCTCCCACACCACACACTAAGGCTCTCAACCACATAGACACACTCCCTCCCACACCACACACTACGGCTCTCAACCACATACACACACTCCCTCCCACACCACACACTACGGCTCTCAACCACATACACACACTGCCTCCCACACCACACACTAAGCCTCTCAACCACATACACACACTCCCCCCCACACCACACACTACGGCTCTCAACCACATACACACACTCCCTCCCACACCACACACTAAGGCTCTCAACCACATAGACACACTCCCTCCCACACCACACACTACGGCTCTCAACCACATACACACACTCCCTCCCACACCACACACTACGGCTCTCAACCACATACACACACTGCCTCCCACACCACACACTAAGCCTCTCAACCACATACACACACTCCCCCCCACACCACACACTACGGCTCTCAACCACATACACACACTCCCTCCCACACCACACACTAAGGCTCTCAACCACATAGACACACTCCCTCCCACACCACACACTACGGCTCTCAACCACATACACACACTCCCTCCCACACCACACACTACGGCTCTCAACCACATACACACACTGCCTCCCACACCACACACTAAGCCTCTCAACCACATACACACACTCCCCCCCACACCACACACTACGGCTCTCAACCACATACACACACTCCCTCCCACACCACACACCAAGGCTCTAAACCACATACACACACTCTCTCCCACACCACACACTACGGCTCTCAACCACATACACACACTCCCTCCCACACCACACACTACGGCTCTCAACTACATACACACACTCCCTCCCACACCACACACTACGGCTCTCAACCACATACACACACTCCCTCCCACACCACACACTACGGCTCTCAACCACATACACACACTCCCTCCCACACCACACACTAAGCCTCTCAACCACATACACACACTCCCCCCCACACCACACACTACGGCTCTCAACCACATACACACACTCCCTCCCACACCACACACCAAGGCTCTAAACCACATACACACACTCTCTCCCACACCACACACTACGGCTCTCAACCACATACACACACTCCCTCCCACACCACACACTACGGCTCTCAACCACATACACACACTCCCTCCCACACCACACACTACGGCTCTCAACCACATACACACACTCCCTCCCACACCACACACTACGGCTCTCAACCACATACACACACTGCCTCCCACACCACACACTAAGCCTCTCAACCACATACACACACTCCCCCCCACACCACACACTACGGCTCTCAACCACATACACACACTCCCTCCCACACCACACACCAAGGCTCTAAACCACATACACACACTCTCTCCCACACCACACACTACGCCTCTCAACCACATACACACACTCCCTCCCACACCACACACTACGCCTCTCAACCACATACTAACACTCCCACCCCCACCACACACTACGCCTCTCAACCACATACACACACTCCCTCCCACACCACACACTACGCCTCTCAACTACATACACACACTGCCTCCCACACCACACACTACGGCTCTCAACCACATACACACACTCCCTCCCACACCACACACTAAGGCTCTCAACCACATACACACACTCCCTCCCACACCACACACTAAGGCTCTCAACCACATACACACACTCCCTCCCACACCACACACCAAGGCTCTAAACCACATACACACACTCTCTCCCACACCACACACTACGCCTCTCAACCACATACACACACTCCCTCCCACACCACACACTACGCCTCTCAACCACATACTAACACTCCCACCCCCACCACACACTACGCCTCTCAACCACATACACACACTCCCTCCCACACCACACACTACGCCTCTCAACTACATACACACACTGCCTCCCACACCACACACTACGGCTCTCAACCACATACACACACTCCCTCCCACACCACACACTACGGCTCTCAACCACATACACACACTCCCTCCCACACCACACACTAAGGCTCTCAACCACATACACACACTACGGCTCTCAACCACATACACACACTCCCTCCCACACCACACACTACGGCTCTCAACCACATACACACACTGCCTCCCACACCACACACTAAGCCTCTCAACCACATACACACACTCCCCCCCACACCACACACTACGGCTCTCAACCACATACACACACTCCCTCCCACACCACACACCAAGGCTCTAAACCACATACACACACTCTCTCCCACACCACACACTACGCCTCTCAACCACATACACACACTCCCTCCCACACCACACACTACGCCTCTCAACCACATACACACACTCCCTCCCACACCACACACTACGCCTCTCAACCACATACACACACTCCCTCCCACACCACACACTACGGCTCTCAACCACATACACACACTCCCTCCCACACCACACACTAAGGCTCTCAACCACATACACACACTACGGCTCTCAACCACATACACACACTCCCTCCCACACCACACACTAAGGCTCTCAACCACATACACACACTCCCTCCCACACCACACAATAAGGCTCTCAACCACATACACACACTCCCCCCACACCACACACTACGGCTCTCAACCACATACACACACTCCCTCCCACACCACACACTAAGGCTCTCAACCACATACACACACTCCCTCCCACACCACACACTAAGGCTCTCAACCACATACACACACTCCCTCCCACACCACACAATAAGGCTCTCAACCACATACACACACTCCCTCCCACACCACACACTAAGGCTCTGAACCACATACACACACTCCCTCCCACACCACACACTAAGGCTCTCAACCACATACACACACTCCCTCCCACACCACACACTACGGCTCTCAACCACATACACACACTCCCTCCCACACCACACAATAAGGCTCTCAACCACATACACACACTCCCTCCCACACCACACACTAAGGCTCTCAACCACATACACACACTCCCTCCCACACCACACAATAAGGCTCTCAACCACATACACACACTCCCTCCCACACCACACACTACGGCTCTCAACCACATACACACACTCCCTCCCACACCACACAATAAGGCTCTCAACCACATACACACACTCCCCCCACACCACACACTACGGCTCTCAACCACATACACACACTCCCTCCCACACCACACACTACGGCTCTCAACCACATACACACACTCCCTCCCACACCACACACTACGGCTCTCAACCACATACACACACTCCCTCCCACACCACACACTACGGCTCTCAACCACATACACACACTCCCTCCCACACCACACACTACGGCTCTCAACCACATACACACACTCCCTCCCACACCACACACTAAGGCTCTCAACCACATACACACACTCCCTCCCACACCACACACTAAGGCTCTCAACCACATACACACACTCCCTCCCACACCACACACTACGGCTCTCAACCACATACACACACTCCCTCCCACACCACACAATAAGGCTCTCAACCACATACACACACTCCCTCCCACACCACACACTAAGGCTCTCAACCACATACACACACTCCCTCCCACACCACACACTAAGGCTCTCAACCACATACACACACTCCCTCCCACACCACACACTACGGCTCTCAACCACATACACACACTCCCTCCCACACCACACAATAAGGCTCTCAACCACATACACACACTCCCCCCCACACCACACACTACGGCTCTCAACCACATACACACACTCCCTCCCACACCACACACTACGGCTCTCAACCACATACACACACTCCCTCCCACACCACACACTAAGGCTCTCAACCACATACACACACTACGGCTCTCAACCACATACACACACTCCCTCCCACACCACACACTAAGGCTCTCAACCACATACACACACTCCCTCCCACACCACACACTACGGCTCTCAACCACATACACACACTCCCTCCCACACCACACAATAAGGCTCTCAACCACATACACACACTCCCCCCACACCACACACTACGGCTCTCAACCACATACACACACTCCCTCCCACACCACACACTAAGGCTCTCAACCACATACACACACTCCCCCCACACCACACACTAAGGCTCTCAACCACATACACACACTCCCTCCCACACCACACACTACGGCTCTCAACCACATACACACACTCCCCCCACACCACACACTAAGGCTCTCAACCACATACACACACTCCCTCCCACACCACACACTACGGCTCTCAACCACATACACACACTCCCTCCCACACCACACAATAAGGCTCTCAACCACATACACACACTCCCCCCACACCACACACTACGGCTCTCAACCACATACACACACTCCCTCCCACACCACACAATAAGGCTCTCAACCACATACACACACTCCCCCCACACCACACACTACGGCTCTCAACCACATACACACACTCCCTCCCACACCACACACTACGGCTCTCAACCACATACACACACTCCCTCCCACACCACACACTACGGCTCTCAACCACATACACACACTCCCCCCACACCACACACTACGGCTCTCAACCACATACACACACTCCCTCCCACACCACACACTAAGGCTC
Source organism: Eledone cirrhosa (assembly GCA_964016885.1). Classification (NCBI taxonomy): domain Eukaryota; kingdom Metazoa; phylum Mollusca; class Cephalopoda; order Octopoda; family Eledonidae; genus Eledone; species Eledone cirrhosa. Next base: position 363,612,451 of record OZ024742.1, on the reverse strand, counting down.
TCAACCACATACACACACTCCCTCCCACACCACACACTACGGCTCTCAACCACATACACACACTCCCCCCACACCACACACTAAGGCTCTCAACCACATACACACACTCCCTCCCACACCACACACTACGGCTCTCAACCACATACACACACTCCCTCCCACACCACACAATAAGGCTCTCAACCACATACACACACTCCCCCCACACCACACACTACGGCTCTCAACCACATACACACACTCCCTCCCACACCACACACTAAGGCACTCAACCACATACACACACTCTCTCCCACACCACACACTACGGCTCTCAACCACATACACACACTCCCCCCACACCACACACTAAGGCTCTCAACCACATACACACACTCCCTCCCACACCACACACTAAGGCTCTCAACCACATACACCCCCCCCCCCCCACACACTTCACACTAAGGCTCTCAACCACATACACACACTCCCCCCACACCACACACTACGGCTCTCAACCACATACACACACTCCCTCCCACACCACACAATAAGGCTCTCAACCACATACACACACTCCCTCCCACACCACACACTAAGGCTCTCAACCACATACACACACTCCCTCCCACACCACACACTAAGGCTCTCAACCACATACACCCCCCCCCCCCCACACACTTCACACTAAGGCTCTCAACCACATACACACACTCCCTCCCACACCACACACTAAGGCTCTCAACCACATAGACACACTCCCTCCCACACCACACACCGCGGCTCTCAACCACATACACACACTCCCTCCCACACTACACACTAAGGCTCTCAACCACATAGACACACTCCCTCCCACACCACACACCGCGGCTCTCAACCACATACACACACTCCCTCCCACACTACACACTAAGGCTCTCAACCACATAGACACACTCCCTCCCACACCACACACCGCGGCTCTCAACCACATACACACACTCCCTCCCACACTACACACTAAGGCTCTCAACCACATAGACACACTCCCTCCCACACCACACACCGCGGCTCTCAACCACATACACACACTCCCTCCCACACCACACACTAAGGCTCTCAACCACATACACACACTCCCTCCCACACCACACACTAAGGCTCTCAACCACATAGACACACTCCCTCCCACACCACACACCGCGGCTCTCAACCACATACACACACTCCCTCCCACACCACACACTAAGGCTCTCAACCACATACACACACTCCCTCCCACACCACACACTAAGGCTCTCAACCACATAGACACACTCCCTCCCACACCACACACCGCGGCTCTCAACCACATACACACACTCCCTCCCACACCACACACTAAGGCTCTCAACCACATACACACACTCCCTCCCACACCACACACTAAGGCTCTCAACCACATAGACACACTCCCTCCCACACCACACACCGCGGCTCTCAACCACATACACACACTCCCTCCCACACTACACACTAAGGCTCTCAACCACATAGACACACTCCCTCCCACACCACACACCGCGGCTCTCAACCACATACACACACTCCCTCCCACACCACACACTAAGGCTCTCAACCACATACACACACTCCCTCCCACACCACACACTAAGGCTCTCAACCACATAGACACACTCCCTCCCACACCACACACCGCGGCTCTCAACCACATACACACACTCCCTCCCACACCACACACTAAGGCTCTCAACCACATAGACACACTCCCTCCCACACCACACACCGCGGCTCTCAACCACATACACACACTCCCTCCCACACTACACACTAAGGCTCTCAACCACATACACACACTCCCTCCCACACCACACACTAAGGCTCTCAACCACATAGACACACTCCCTCCCACACCACACACCGCGGCTCTCAACCACATACACACACTCCCTCCCACACTACACACTAAGGCTCTCAACCACATACACACACTCCCTCCCACACCACACACCGCGGCTCTCAACCACATACACACACTCCCTCCCACACCACACACTAAGGCTCTCAACCACATACACACACTCCCTCCCACACCACACACTAAGGCTCTCAACCACATAGACACACTCCCTCCCACACCACACACCGCGGCTCTCAACCACATACACACACTCCCCCCACACCACACACTACGGCTCTCAACCACATACACACACTCCCTCCCACACCACACAATAAGGCTCTCAACCACATACACACACTCCCTCCCACACCACACACTAAGGCTCTCAACCACATACACACACTCCCTCCCACACCACACACTAAGGCTCTCAACCACATACACCCCCCCCCTCCCACACACTTCACACTAAGGCTCTCAACCACATACACACACTCCCCCCACACCACACACTACGGCTCTCAACCACATACACACACTCCCTCCCACACCACACAATAAGGCTCTCAACCACATACACACACTCCCTCCCACACCACACACTAAGGCTCTCAACCACATACACACACTCCCTCCCACACCACACACTAAGGCTCTCAACCACATACACACACTCCCTCCCACACCACACACTAAGGCTCTCAACCACATACACACACTCTCTCCCACACCACACACTAAGGCTCTCAACCACATACACACACTCCCCCCACACCACACAATACGGCTCTCAACCACATACACACACTCCCTCCCACACCACACAATAAGGCTCTCAACCACATACACACACTCCCTCCCACACCACACACTAAGGCTCTCAACCACATACACACACTCCCTCCCACACCACACACTAAGGCTCTCAACCACATACACACACTCCCTCCCACACCACACACTAAGGCTCTCAACCACATACACACACTCCCTCCCACACCACACACTACGGCTCTCAACCACATACACCCCCCCCCCCCACACACTTCACACTACGGCTCTCAACCACATACACACACTCCCTCCCACACCACACACTACGGCTCTCAACCACATACACACACTCCCTCCCACACCACACACTAAGGCTCTCAACCACATACACACACTCCCTCCCACACCACACACTAAGGCTCTCAACCACATACACACACACCCTCCCACACCACACACTAAGGCTCTCAACCACATACACACACTCCCTCCCACACCACACACTACGGCTCTCAACCACATACACACACTCCCTCCCACACCACACACTACGGCTCTCAACCACATACACACACTCCCTCCCACACCACACACTAAGGCTCTCAACCACATACACACACTCCCTCCCACACCACACACTAAGGCTCTCAACCACATACACACACTCCCTCCCACACCACACACTACGGCCTCTCAACCACATACACACACTCCCTCCCACACCACACACTACGGCTCTCAACCACATACACACACTCCCTCCCACACCACACACTAAGGCTCTCAACCACATACACACACTCCCTCCCACACCACACACTACGGCTCTCAACCACATACACACACTCCCCCCACACCACACACTACGGCTCTCAACCACATACACACACTCCCTCCCACACCACACACTAAGGCTCTCAACCACATACACACACTCCCTCCCACACCACACACTACGGCTCTCAACCACATACACACACTCCCTCCCACACACCACACTACGGCTCTCAACCACATACACACACTCCCCCCACACCACACACTACGGCTCTCAACCACATACACACACTCCCTCCCACACACCACACTACGGCTCTCAACCACATACACACACTCCCTCCCACACCACACACTAAGGCTCTCAACCACATACACACACTCCCCCCACACCACACAATAAGGCTCTCAACCACATACACACACTCCCTCCCACACACCACACTAAGGCTCTCAACCACATACACACACTCCCTCCCACACACCACACTACGGCTCTCAACCACATACACACACTCCCTCCCACACCACACACTAAGGCTCTCAACCACATACACACACTCCCCCCACACCACACAATAAGGCTCTCAACCACATACACACACTCCCTCCCACACACCACACTACGGCTCTCAACCACATACACACACTTCCTCCCAC
>OZ024742.1:363599522-363608176 GCA_964016885.1 Eledone cirrhosa | reverse complement strand
TCAACCCACATACACACACTCCGCTCTCCAACACAACACACAATACGGCTCTCAACCACATACACACACTCCCCACCTCACCACACTCTACGGCTCTCAACCTCATACCACACACTCCCCCACACACCACACACTAGGCTCTCAACCACATACAACACACACTACGGCTCTCAACCACATACACACAACTCCCCACCCACACCCACACACTAAGGCTCTCAACCACATACACACACTCCCTCCCACACCACACTCACACCACGGATCCCTCAACCACATACACACACTCCTCCCACACCACACACTACGGCTCTCAACCACAAACACGCACTCCCTCCCACACACACTACGGCTCTCAACCACATACACACACTCCCCTCCCACACCACAACACTAAGGCTCTCCAACCACATACACACACTCCCCCCACACCACACACTACGCCTCTCAACACATACACACACTCCCTCCCACACCACACACTACGGCCTCTCAATCACATACACACACTCCCCCCCCCACACCACACACTAAGGCCTCTCAACCACAAACACGCACTCCCTCCCACACCACACACTAAGGCTCTCAACCACATACACACACTCCCTCCCACACCACACACTACGGCTCTCAACCACATACACACACTCCCTCCCACACCACACACTACGGCTCTCAACCACATACACACACTCCCTCCCACACACACACACTACGGCTCTCAACCACATACACACACTCCCTCCCACACCCACACACTACGGCTCTCAACCACATACACACACTCCCTCCCACACCACACACTACGGCTCTCAATCACATACACACACTCCCCCCCACACCACACACTAAGGCTCTCAACCACAAACACGCACTCCCTCCCACACCACACACTAAGGCTCTCAACCACATACACACACTCCCCCCACACCACACACTACGGCTCTCAACCACATACACACACTCCCTCCACACCACACACTACGGCTCTCAACCACATACACACACTCCCTCCCACACACCACACTACGGCTCTCAACCACATACACACACTCCCTCCCACACCACACACTACGGCTCTCAACCACATACACACACACCCTCCCACACACCACACTACGGCTCTCAACCACATACACACACTCCCTCACCACACCACACACTACGGCTCTCAACCACAAACACACACACCCTCCCACACCACACACTACGGCCCTCAACCACATACACACACTCCCTCCCACACCACACACTAAGGTTCTCAACCACATACACCCCCTCACACCACACACTAAGGCTCTCAACCACATACACACACTCCCTCCCACACCACACACTACGGCTCTCAACCACATACACACACTGCCTCCCACACCACACACTACGGCTCTCAACCACATACACACACTGCCTCCCACACCACACACTAAGGCTCTCAACCACACACACACACTCCCTCCCACACACAACACTACGGCTCTCAACCACATACACACACTCCCTCCCACACCACACACTACGGCTCTCAACCACATACACACACTGCCTCCCACACCACACACTAAGGCTCTCAACCACATACACACACTCCCCCCCACACCACACACTACGGCTCTCAACCACATACACACACTCCCCTCCCACACCACACACTACGGCTCTCAACCACATACACACACTGCCTCCCACACCACACACTAAGGCTCTCAACCACATACACACACTCCCCCCCCACACCACACACTACGGCTCTCAACCACATACACACACTCCCTCCCACACCACACACTACGGCTCTCAACCACATACACACACTGCCTCCCACACCACACACTAATGCTCTCAACCACATACACACACTCCCCCCACACCACACACTACGGCTCTCAACCACATACACACACTCCCTCCCACACCACACACTACGGCTCTCAACCACATACACACACTGCCTCCCACACCACACACTAAGGCTCTCAACCACATACACACACTCCCCCCACATACACACACTACGGCTCTCAACCACATACACACACTGTCTCACACACCACACACTAAGGCTCTCAACCACATACACACACTCCCTCCCACACCACACACTACGGCTCTCAACCACATACACACACTCCCTCCCACACCACACACTACGGCTCTCAACCACGTACACACACTCCCCCCCACACGACACACTACGCTCTCAACCACATACACACACTGCCTCCCACACCACACAATACGGCTCTCAACCACATACACACACTCTCTCCCACACCACACACTACGGCTCTCAACCACATACACACACTCCCTCCCACACCACACAATACGGCTCTCAACCACATACACACACTCCCTCCCCCACACACACACACTACGGCTCTCAACCACATACACACACTCTCTCCCACACCACACACTACGGCTCTCAACCACATACACACACTCCCTCCCCACACCACACAATACGGCTCTCAACCACATACACACACTGCCTCCCACACCACACACTACGGCTCTCAACCACATACACACACTCCCTCCCACACACACACTACGGCTCTCAAACTACATACACACACTGCCTCCCACCACCACACACTAAGGCTCTCAACCACATACACACACTCCCCCCACACCACACACTAAGGCTCTCAACCACATACACACACTCCCTCCCACAACCACACACTACGGCTCTCAACCACATACACACACTCCCTCCCACACCACACACTACGGCTCTCAACCACATACACACACTCCCTCCCACAACACACACTAAGTCTCTCAACCACATACACACACTCCCCCCACAACACACACTAAGGGCTCTCAACCACATACACACACTCCCCCCACACCACACACTACGGCTCTCAACCACATACACACACTCCACCCCCCACACCACACACTACGGCTCTCAACCACATACACACACTCCCCCCCACACCACACACTAAGGCTCTCAACCACATACACACACTCCCCCCACACCACACAATAAGGCTCTCAACCACATACACACACTGCCCCCCACACCACACACTAAGGCGCTCAACCACATACACACTGCCTCCCACACCCCACACTAAGGCTCTCAACCACATACACACACTGCCCCCCACACACACTCTACGGTTCTCAACCACATACACACACTCCCCCCCACATCACACACTAAGGCACTCAAACCACATACACACACTCCCCCACACCCACACACTACGGCTCTCAACCACATACACACACTCCCCCCCACACCACACACTAAGGCTCTCAACCACATACACACACTCCCTCCCACACCACACACTACGGCTCTCAATCACATACACACACTCCCCCACACACCACACACTAAGGCACTCAACCACATACACACACTCCCCCCCACACCACACACTAAGGCACTCAACCACATACACACACTCCTTCCCACACCACACACTACGGCTCTCAACCACAAACACGCACTCCCTCCCACACCACACACTACGGCTCTCAACCACATACACACACTCCCTCCCACAACACACACTACGGCTCTCAACCACATACACGCACTCCCTCCCACACCACACACTAAGGCTCTCAACCACATACACACACTCCCTCCCACACCACACACTACGGCTCTCAACCACATACACGCACTCCCCCCCCACACACTACACACTACAGCTCTCAACCACATGCACACACTCCCTCCCACACCACACACTACGGCTCTCAATCACATACACACACTCCCCCACACACCATACACTAGGGCTCTCAACCACATACACACACTCCCTCCCACACCACACACTACGGCTCTCAACCACATACACACACTCCCTCCCACACTACAAACTAAGGTTCTCAACCACAACCACACACTGCCCCCCACACACACACTACGGCTCTCAACCACATACACACACTCCCTCCCACACCCCACACTACGGCTCTCAACCACATACACACACTCCCTCCCACACCACACACTACGGCTCTCAACCACATACACACACTCCCTCCCACACCACACACTACGGCTCTCAACCACATACACACACTCCCTCCCACACCACACACTACGGCTCTCAACCACATACACACACTCCCTCCCACACCACACACTAAGGCTCTCAACCACATACACACACTCCCTCCCACACCACACACTAAGGCTCTCAACCACAAACACGCACTCCCTCCCACACCACACACTACGGCTCTCAACCACATACACACACTCCCTCCCACACCACACACTAAGGCTCTCAACCACATACACACACTCCCTCCCACACCACACACTACGGCTCTCAACCACATACACACACTCCCTCCCACACCACACACTACGGCTCTCAACCACATACACACACTCCCTCCCACACCACACACTACGGCTCTCAACCACATACACACACTCCCTCCCACACCACACACTACGGCTCTCAACCACATACACACACTCCCTCCCACACCACACACTACGGCTCTCAACCACATACACACACTCCCTCCCACACCACACACTAAGGCTCTCAACCACATACACACACTCCCTCCCACACCACACACTACGGCTCTCAACCACATACACACACTCCCTCCCACACCACACACTACGGCTCTCAACCACATACACACACTCCCTCCCACACCACACACTACGGCTCTCAACCACATACACACACTCCCTCCCACACCACACACTACGGCTCTCAACCACATACACACACTCCCTCCCACACCACACACTATGGCTCTCAACCACATACACACACCCCTCCCACACCACACACTACGGCTCTCAACCACATACACACACTCCCTCCCACACCACACACCACGGCTCTCAACCACATATTCACACTCCCACCCCCACCACACACTGCGGCTCTCAACCACATACGCACACTCCCTCCCACACCACACACTCCCTCCCACACCACACTCTACGGCTCTCAACCACATACACACACTCCCCCACACACCACACACTAGGGCTCTCAACCACATACACACACTACGGCTCTCAACCACATACACACACTCCCTCCCACACCACACACTACGGCTCTCAATCACATACACACACTCCCCCCCACACCACACACTAAGGCACTCAACCACATACACACACTCCCCCCCACACCACACACTAAGGCACTCAACCACATACACACACTCCTTCCCACACCACACACTACGGCTCTCAACCACAAACACGCACTCCCTCCCACACCACACACTAAGGCTCTCAACCACATACACACACTCCCTCCCACACCACACACTACGGCTCTCAACCACATACACACACTCCCTCCCACACACCACACTACGGCTCTCAACCACATACACACACTCCCTCCCACACCACACACTACGGCTCTCAACCACATACACACACACCCTCCCACACACCACACTACGGCTCTCAACCACATACACACACTCCCTCACCACACCACACACTACGGCTCTCAACCACATACACACACTCCCTCCCACACCACACACTACGGCTCTCAACCACATACACACACTCCCTCCCACACCACACACTACGGCTCTCAACCACATACACACACTGCCTCCCACACCACACACTACGGCCCTCAACCACATACACACACTGCCTCCCACACCACACACTACGGCTCTCAACCACAAACACACACTCCCTCCCACACCACACACTACGGCCCTCAACCACATACACACACTCCCTCCCACACCACACACTAAGGTTCTCAACCACATACACCCCCCACACCACACACTAAGGCTCTCAACCACATACACACACTCCCTCCCACACCACACACTACGGCTCTCAACCACATACACACACTGCCTCCCACACCACACACTACGGCTCTCAACCACATACACACACTGCCTCCCACACCACACACTAAGGCTCTCAACCACACACACACACTCCCTCCCACACCACACACTACGGCTCTCAACCACATACACACACTCCCTCCCACACCACACACTACGGCTCTCAACCACATACACACACTGCCTCCCACACCACACACTAAGGCTCTCAACCACATACACACACTCCCCCCCACACCACACACTACGGCTCTCAACCACATACACACACTCCCTCCCACACCACACACTACGGCTCTCAACCACATACACACACTGCCTCCCACACCACACACTAAGGCTCTCAACCACATACACACACTCCCCCCCACACCACACACTACGGCTCTCAACCACATACACACACTCCCTCCCACACCACACACTACGGCTCTCAACCACATACACACACTGCCTCCCACACCACACACTAATGCTCTCAACCACATACACACACTCCCCCCCACACCACACACTACGGCTCTCAACCACATACACACACTCCCTCCCACACCACACACTACGGCTCTCAACCACATACACACACTGCCTCCCACACCACACACTAAGGCTCTCAACCACATACACACACTCCCCCCACATACACACACTACGGCTCTCAACCACATACACACACTGTCTCACACACCACACACTAAGGCTCTCAACCACATACACACACTCCCTCCCACACCACACACTACGGCTCTCAACCACATACACACACTCCCTCCCACACCACACACTACGGCTCTCAACCACGTACACACACTCCCCCCCACACGACACACTACGGCTCTCAACCACATACACACACTGCCTCCCACACCACACAATACGGCTCTCAACCACATACACACACTCTCTCCCACACCACACACTACGGCTCTCAACCACATACACACACTCCCTCCCACACCACACAATACGGCTCTCAACCACATACACACACTGCCTCCCACACCACACACTACGGCTCTCAACCACATACACACACTCCCTCCCACACCACACACTACGGCTCTCAACTACATACACACACTGCCTCCCACACCACACACTAAGGCTCTCAACCACATACACACACTCCCCCCACACCACACACTAAGGCTCTCAACCACATACACACACTCCCTCCCACACCACACACTACGGCTCTCAACCACATACACACACTCCCTCCCACACCACACACTACGGCTCTCAACCACATACACACACTCCCTCCCACAACACACACTAAGTCTCTCAACCACATACACACACTCCCCCCACAACACACACTAAGGCTCTCAACCACATACACACACTCCCCCCACACCACACACTACGGCTCTCAACCACATACACACACTCCCCCCACACCACACACTACGGCTCTCAACCACATACACACACTCCCCCCACACCACACACTAAGGCTCTCAACCACATACACACACTCCCCCCACACCACACAATAAGGCTCTCAACCACATACACACACTGCCCCCCACACCACACACTAAGGCGCTCAACCACATACACACTGCCTCCCACACCCCACACTAAGGCTCTCAACCACATACACACACTGCCCCCCACACACACTCTACGGTTCTCAACCACATACACACACTCCCCCCCACATCACACACTAAGGCACTCAACCACATACACACACTCCCCCACACCACACACTACGGCTCTCAACCACATACACACACTCCCCCCCACACCACACACTAAGGCTCTCAACCACATACACACACTCCCTCCCACACCACACACTACGGCTCTCAATCACATACACACACTCCCCCACACACCACACACTAAGGCACTCAACCACATACACACACTCCCCCACACACCACACACTAAGGCACTCAACCACATACACACACTCCCCCCCACACCACACACTAAGGCACTCAACCACATACACACACTCCTTCCCACACCACACACTACGGCTCTCAACCACAAACACGCACTCCCTCCCACACCACACACTACGGCTCTCAACCACATACACACACTCCCTCCCACACCACACACTACGGCTCTCAACCACATACACGCACTCCCTCCCACACCACACACTAAGGCTCTCAACCACATACACACACTCCCTCCCACACCACACACCACGGCTCTCAACCACATACACGCACTCCCCCCCCCACACACTACACACTACGGCTCTCAACCACATGCACACACTCCCTCCCACACCACACACTACGGCTCTCAATCACATACACACACTCCCCCACACACCATACACTAGGGCTCTCAACCACATACACACACTCCCTCCCACACCACACACTACGGCTCTCAACCACATACACACACTCCCTCCCACACTACAAACTAAGGTTCTCAACCACAACCACACACTGCCCCCCACACACACACTACGGCTCTCAACCACATACACACACTCCCTCCCACACCCCACACTACGGCTCTCAACCACATACACACACTCCCTCCCACACTACAAACTAAGGTTCTCAACCACATACACACACTGCCCCCCACACACACACTACGGCTCTCAACCACATACGCACACTCCCTCCCACACCACACACTCCCTCCCACACTACAAACTAAGGTTCTCAACCACATACACACACTGCCCCCCACACACACACTACGGCTCTCAACCACATACACACACTCCCCCACACACCACACACTAGGGCTCTCAACCACATACACACACTCCCTCCCTCCCACACACTACGGCTCTCAACCACATACAC
>OZ024742.1:363589522-363594522 GCA_964016885.1 Eledone cirrhosa | reverse complement strand
CACTATTTTTCTAAATCCTGTTTTTCCAATACCAATATACTTGATTTTTATTAATCAGAGGAGTAAAATGTTCAAAGGAACTGGAATAGAACTGTAAAGAATATAAGGTAGATAACAAATATGAGAGTAGGTTTAAAATATGAACAAAAAAGAAACAACAAATTTTGAAGTGAAATAGATATTTTGGAAATATTCAAGAATTTGGATAGATTAACATATACAAGAAACAGTCTCATTATATTTTTTATCATTGTAATATATCTTAGTTTATTTTGTTATCTGTTATATATAAACATATTATGTCATCTATATTTTACAGAAGTTATACCATGGTGGAAATATTTTGTTATCTGTTATATATAAACATATTATGTCATCTATATTTTACAGAAGTTATACCATGGTGGAAATATTTTGTTATCTGTTATATATAAACATATTATGTCAACTATATTTTACAGAAGTTATACAATCGTGGAAATATCAAATCAAAAGACAAAACAAATAGTAAGGAAAGAAAAGGGTGAAAGAAGGGAAGATCTTGCTGTATAGGAAAGTAGAGGAAAGGACTTGACATTTTATATATTAACAAAGATTCTTAGAAACAATACTAGTGAAAGGCTGGTGGTATGTTTTTTAATGAAAATATTCAACCTTGTCAAGTGTTGCTATTCACTGATCAATTGTTATTTGACTCAAATTTACGTCTAATTTAGATTTATTGAAGCTATATTTTTAACAATAGTCTTACCTGTGTATCGGATGGAGTCCTTGCTATGATAGGTAGATACAGAGGTTTCTCTTCTGTCTTAAAATCTTAAAACTTGTGTCTTCCCATCCTTTTTTAACAGTTTACTGTGTGGCTTATCCGCAGCATTTAATGGGGAAAAAATATCGACGGCAAGTTTAGCGATGTGTTGCAGTCAGTTATTAAAATTATGAACAGGCTCAATTCGAATTCTTTGTCAGAACGAATTTTCCGTCAACTGCGCTTTGAATAATAATAATGAATATGTGAGGCTTATCTATCTACGATACTGAAGTACGATGTTTGTCAAAAGGCAACTCTGTTGTCCGTTTTTTCTAAGTGTTTGATACAATAATAACTTTGTTTTAATCCGTTCCACTACCCATTTCTACGATTGCTTCAAAATATTATATTTTTTCACCAAACTAATGATCTCAATCCGTTATCACAAGAAAAGTAAAACAACACCTGTCAACCGTAAATCGTTCATCACTGCCTTCGTTTCTTAATGAATACTACCTAAGACATCAACCCCACCAATTTCAACGATGGAATAACTTGGAAGATGAATTGGTTCATAAGAATGTAATTATATATAGCGATTATTCCTTGCATAATACATGGAAGAGTGATTTCAGGATATTATTGCATTGCCTCTTTCAGTTTAGCATAACAAATTAATTGAAGTCGAGGTAATCGATTGTGAAGACTATGTGCTGGAAGAATTGATAGGTTTACAACATAACAGTGGTGTCATAATACAGTATTGGTTTCATGGTAAACATGGCTCCTGGTGTCACTAAATATAATGACATCATGTCCGAACCTATGGAAACACTTAAAGATAATTTTGCTTGCCTTCCCAACGTTGCAATTAGTAGAAGGTGCCACCAGCCATGTTAATACCTTCTTATCGAAAAGTAGAAGTACGCTGGATATAACAATGCCAGGTGACTTGTGACTAACGATGTTATAATTAATATGATAGCATGGGCTGAGTCACACCAGTCACAGGGACACATTGATGATATATAAACATGGAATATGTGTGTCCAAATATTTGATGTTTCTACTTTTCACATTACTTTCAATAAAGAATCTCATAATGCAAATAATTGTTTCTACTTTAGGCACAAGGCCAGCAATTACCCAGTGCATTACTGGTACTTTATCTCATAATGCAAATAATGTTCACTTATATTGTTTTGTAAGAGTTAAATAAATGGTAAATATTCGATACTAGTTTGTATACTGACATATAACGTTTATAGTTTTTATTGTCGAGAAAACTGCCTATCATTTAATCTGCTCACCTCTCACCTCAAACTAATATTTACTATACAGGTGACTGGTGGAAAATATTTCCATGCGAAAGTGGGCGATGATGCAAACACGGTTGGAAACTGCTGACGGTGGAAGTAATGATTGTCGTCGATATTGACGGAGGATCCATCGATAAATACTGTAAATATTCTGTATAGAGAAGATGCCATAAAACAGAATGAGTAATAAACATTACTTTGTATGTGAAACAAGTTTTATAGACAAAATTATTTCATATGACAGTAATAACCACGCACTATTGTCTGGTGTCAATGAACTTACGTAGAAAATGTGTACTTCCATTTACATAACTCTCCACAAACACGAGTCTTTCAATCACATATCACCAACCTCTCTCTTTCTAGTTATACATTTCTCTTATGCATTTATATATATATAAATATATATATATATGTATGTATAAGCGCGTGTGCGTGTGTGTCAGTGTATATTTACATATATAAATACATATATATATATATATATATATATATATATAAAATGTATAATAAACAATACAATATAATTACCTCATTACCAGAGGTTTCCCGAATAAGACGAACGTCCTCATTCGTTCGTTTCTTGTATTCGTCTTATTCAGGAAACCTAATTATATTGTATTGTTTATTATACATTAAATTTAGCTCTGTAACTTACATAGAGCACTCTTCACTCCTATGACTTTTTCAATTCTCAACGGAAATTTCAATACTTGTATATATATATATATATATATATATATATATATATATATATATATATATATATATATATGTGTGTGTGTGTGTGTGTGCCTCTCCTTTGTCCTGTCCTACGCCATCTTGCTTTTGCGCGTGTGTGTGTCTGATAGTGGGTGTGTGTGTAAAAGGTAAACTGAAATAACAAAGTGAAAAAACAAACGGCAGAGTACATGGAAGAAATATATTAGTGTAACGCTTGAAATAGCAGGAAGAGAGTCTTACTGTTTCGGACCAACTATAAAAGATTTTGAACTCAAACTTTGAACGTTTTTTTTTTAAGTAAACAGCCTGCATAATATGCCACTAACAGATATCGGTGAGGTTGCTCCATACTTCTTAACATTGAATATCCTATTCATTTAATAGAATTGAGCTTAAACAGTTACCACCTGTAGTCATTTTAATTACTCACTAACTAGTGTTGTATATATATATAACGAAGGAAGTGTGGTAAGATACCAGGTGGACCATAACGCAACAGAGTACTCGACACTTTGGGTAGTAGAGTGGGTAATAGGAAAATATTCAGGGCCCCGACGGCAGAGCTCAAACCATTTCGACGGCTATTTCTGGACCCACAATGAGTCCAGAAATATGAGTCCAGAAATGGCCGTCAAAACGGCTTGATCTCTGCCGTCGGAGTCCTGAACATGTTCCTATATAGCCAGATGGTGTTATTAAGTTAGACATGGCCTGGGCCAATACTGGCCAAAATCTATCAAAGTTGTCAAAGTTATATTTCGGCTTTGTTTCACAAACCAGCTATTATTTGCTTCTATACATGTATATATACATAAACCTCCTTATGTGTATATGCGCATATACGAAAGGCCGGTAGAATGCTTTGTTTTGGCGCGAATTCCTTACGTCTACGATGGAATTCTTCCTCTTTTCATTAGCGGAAGTGTGTAAGAATGCCGAGAACTGCTAGAGAGCTTATCCAGTAGTGATGGCTAACACACGCTGCATGGACCTATCGTTTGATTTAGGCAACCTGCTGAAGACATGTAATAGCCCGATTACGTAAATATCCGCTGATATTGCGTGATTTTCTAAACATTGCGGATGTAATATCTGCATTTGTGAAGTTATATTACACAGAAATTATATCGTCCAGGAAATGAGATATTTACTGGTATCGTTACTAAAACACAGCCAGTAACTCCTTTGCTAGTAGCATGTGTCCAAATGGCGGTGAGCGGCAGCGTGGTAGAAGTAGGCGTTATATGTATACAGCCCCTACCCAAACCGGCAAGTCGAAATTGATGAGAATCCCCACTCGAATGTGGTCAGCCAAACTGGCGAAAGCTGGCCCTGACCGCCTTCGAGTCATAAACATTTTTCTATGTTCTTTAGCCTCTTGGATTGTGTTTACCATTATTCCTTTATTATATAACTTTTATGCAATAAACACCTGATGATGTCACCAGGATCTTACAGAATTTGGTCACTGAAATGTACATAGTGTTTGCTATAATAAATCTTTGAAGGAATTTCACCAGTCCGGCCTCCTGCCATTTTACTGTCGTGGGTGTAATTAGCTGCATCGCGAAAGAACAAGCTTTTAACTCACAATGTGTAAACGACTGAGATTTATAATATTGTTCATATTTAACTGACAAGGTAAGCAACGTTGAAGCTAAGAATGAAGACATTGCAACACAACAAAATAATACAAAACAACAAGCGTATATTACTGAATGATAACCTTGCTCCATTTATTGATTAAAGCAGGAAGCACACACAAGTATTCTGTATTTTTAATTATCTATATTAATAACAAATACTATGCTAATATGTTTAAATGTCTTTTTTGAATGCATTTTCAGCTTCAGCTACAAATTATACCAAAAGGTTTACTTATTCTATAGTGCATTGTAAGTAAAATCAAAAAAAATGATTTGAAAACACCTGAACGTGTCTCCTATTACAACGACTGCCATAAATTGACACGTATTTATTTATTATTTTATACAAGTTGAAGCGACGATGTTCAATCTTACTCCTTGACACAATAATATAATATTTATCACTATTCACATCATATAATGCAGCAACCGGATCAAGTCTAAGCTCAACTCTAAATATGTCACGATAGCTATAATGTCATAACTAATATTATATCAATCTAGAAGAAACTTTCAACGATAATTGATTAAAACGAAATATATTAACGCCTAATAAATTAC
>OZ024742.1:363569522-363579522 GCA_964016885.1 Eledone cirrhosa | reverse complement strand
TTCTAGCCGAAGCTGGAAATAGAAACAAAAAGAACAGCAACAACAGCAACAATGATATCAGCATCAGCAGCAACAACAGCAAGAGCACATAACAACAACAACAACATCAGCAACAATAACAACAACAACAGCAGCAGTAACAGTAATCTCCAATAATAGCAGCAGCACCAACGGCAATTGCAGCAACTAGGACAACAGCAGCAAGAAGGCTAACTTACAGCAGTAACACTATCACCGACAGCAACCACAGCAGTAAGACTATCACCGACAGCAACCACAGCAGCAGCAACAACAGCTGCAACCCAACACCCTCAGCAACAAAAAGAAACAGCTGCTCTGAAAAGCGACAGGTGCGGCAGCAGTAACAATAGTAGCAGCGTTTACATAACAGCAACAACAACAACAACAACAACAACAACAACAACAACAACAACAACAACAACAACAACAACAACAACAACGACAACAACAACAACAACAACAACCACAACAGCAGCAGCAACAACAGCAACAACCAAAATTAGTAAAAATAAACAAGAACAAAAACGATTTCCTAGGAATAATAATAATTAAAAAAATAATAATAGTAGTAGTAGTAGTAGTAACAACAATAACAGCAGGAACAACACGCGGAGGACGATAACAACAGCCACACTTTATCTCACAACAACCACTACTGCAACAATGACAACAACAACAATAACAACAACATAACAATAATATCAACAACAAAAATCAGAACAACACGAAGGAACCAATCACGACATTAGTAATAACCATAACAACGAACACTACTACACTAACAATAAACACTGTCACAAACAACAATAACAACATCACAAAACAACGATAACAACATCACAACACAACAATAACAAGAGTAACAACACCACAACACAACAATAACAACATCACACAATAACAATAATAACATCAAAACACAACAATAACAACATCACACAATAACAATAATAACATCAAAACACAACAATAACAACACCACAACACAACAATAACAACAATAACACCAACACAACACAACAATAACAACACCACAACACAACGATAACAACAATAACAACACCACAACACAACAATAACAACAATAACAACACCACAATACAACAATAACAACACAACGATAACAACAATAACACCACCACAACACCACAATAACAACAATAACAAACCGCAACACAACAATAACAACAATAACAACACCACAACACAACAATAACAACAATAACAACACCACAACACAACAATAACAACACCACAACACAACAATAACAACACCACAACACAACAATAACAACAATAACAACACCACAACACAACAATAACAACACCACAATACAACAATAACAACAATAAAACAATAACAACACCACAACACAACAATAACAACACCACAATACAACAATAACAACAATAAAACAATAACAACACCACAACACAACAATAACAACACCACAATACAACAATAACAACAATAAAACAATAACAACACCACAACACAACAATAACAACACCACAACACAACGATAACAACAATAACAACACCACAACACAACAATAACAACAATAACAACACCACAATACAACAATAACAACACAACGATAACAACAATAACACCACCACAACACCACAATAACAACAATAACAACACCGCAACACAACAATAACAACAATAACAACACCGCAACACAACAATAACAACAATAACAACACCACAACACAACAATAACAACACCACAATACAACAATAACAACAATAACAAGAATAACAACACAACAACACAACAATAACAACACCACAATACAACAATAACAACAATAACAACAATAACAACACCACAACACAATAACAACAACATTACATTAACATCAATATCAACTCTTCCAAAGCCACAACATCACCAACAACAAACACCGATAACAACTGTTGTCCTGCTCTCACACAGTCAGACAGGCCAGCCGTGACACCCCACACCGATAACAACTGTTGTCCTGCTCTCACACAGTCAGACAGGCCAGCCGTGACACCCCACAGTGATAACAACTGTTGTCCTGCTCTCACACAGTCAGACAGGCCAGCCGTGACACCCCACACCGATAACAACTGTTGTCCTGCTCTCACACAGTCAGACAGGCCAGCCGTGACACCCCACACCGATAACAACTGTTGTCCTGCTCTCACAC
Source organism: Eledone cirrhosa (assembly GCA_964016885.1). Lineage (NCBI taxonomy): Eukaryota > Metazoa > Mollusca > Cephalopoda > Octopoda > Eledonidae > Eledone > Eledone cirrhosa. Next base: position 363,577,319 of record OZ024742.1, on the reverse strand, counting down.
AGTCAGACAGGCTAGCCGTGACACCCCACACCGATAACAACTGTTGTCCTGCTCTCACACAGTCAGACAGGCCAGCCGTGACACCCCACACCGATAACAACTGTTGTCCTGCTCTCACACAGTCAAACAGGCCAGCCGTGACCACCCACACCGATAACAACTGTTGTCCTGCTCCCACACAGTCAGACAGGCCAGCCGTGACCCCCCCACACCGATAACAACTGTTGTCCTGCTCCCACACAGTCAGACAGGCCAGCCGTGACACCCCACAGTGATAACTGTTGTCCTGCTCTCACACAGTCAGACAGGCCAGCCGTGACACCCCACAGCGATAATAACTGTTGTCTTGCTCTCACACAGTCAGACAGGCCAGCCGTGACACCCCACACCGATAACAACTGTTATCCTGCTCTCACACAGTCAGACAGGCCAGCCGTGACACCTCACACCGATAACAACTGTTGTCTTGCTCTCACACAGTCAGACAGGCCAGCCGTGACACCCCACACCGATAACAACTGTTGTCTTGCTCACACACAGTCAGACAGGCCAGCCGTGACACCCCACACCGATAACAACTGTTGTCCTGCTCTCACACAGTCAGACAGGCCAGCCGTGACACCCCACAGTGATAACAACTGTTGTCCTGCTCTCACACAGTCAGACAGGCCAGCCGTGACACCCCACAGCGATAACAACTGTTGTCTTGCTCTCACACAGTCAGACAGGCCAGCCGTGACACCCCACACCGATAACAACTGTTGTCCTGCTCTCACACAGTCAGAGAGGCCAGCCGTGACACCTCACACCGATAACAACTGTTGTCTTGCTCTCACACAGTCAGACAGGCCAGCCGTGACACCCCACACTGATAACAACTGTTGTCTTGCTCACACACAGTCAGACAGGCCAGCCGTGACACCCCACACCGATAACAACTGTTGTCTTGCTCCCACACAGTCAGACAGGCCAGCCGTGACACCCCACACCGATAACAACTGTTGTCCTGCTCTCACACAGTCAGACAGGCCAGCCGTGACACCCCACACCGATAACAACTCGTGTCTTGCTCCCACACAGTCAGACAGGCCAGCCGTGACACCCCACACCGATAACAACTGTTGTCCTGCTCTTACACAGTCAGACAGGCCAGCCGTGACACCCCACACCGATAACAACTGTTGTCTTGCTCACACACAGTCAGACAGGCCAGCCGTGACACCCCACACCGATAACAACTTTTGTCTTGCTCACACACTGTCAGACAGGCCAGCCGTGACACCCCACACCGATAACAACTGTTGTCCTGCTCTCACACAGTCAGACAGGCCAGCCGTGACACCCCACACCGATAACAACTCGTGTCTTGCTCCCACACAGTCAGACAGGCCAGCCGTGACACCCCACACCGATAACAACTGTTGTCCTGCTCTTACACAGTCAGACAGGCCAGCCGTGACACCCCACACCGATAACAACTGTTGTCTTGCTCACACACAGTCAGACAGGCCAGCCGTGACACCCCACACCGATAACAACTTTTGTCTTGCTCACACACTGTCAGACAGGCCAGCCGTGACACCCCACACCGATAACAACTGTTGTCCTGCTCCCACACAGTCAGACAGGCCAGCCGTGACACCCCACACCGATAACAACTGTTGTCCTGCTCTCACACAGTCAGACAGGCCAGCCGTGACACCCCACACCGATAACAACTGTTGTCCTGCTCTCACACAGTCAAACAGGCCAGCCGTGACACCCCACACCGATAACAACTGTTGTCCTGCTCTCACACAGTCAGACAGGCCAGCCGTGACCCCCCACACCGATAACAACTGTTGTCCTGCTCACACAGTCAGACAGGCCAGCCGTGACCCCCACACCGATAACAACGAAACAACCACTCAGTAAGGACTATTTCTTAACAGAACATGGATATATATTTAAAAGTATTTTAAGAAATAGAAAGATAGAAAGAGAGTGGGAGAGAATGAATGGATGAATAAGAAGGAAATACCAGAAAAAATGATAGAGAGAGAGGAGAAAGGAGGAGAAGAATGAATTAATGGGTGGAAGGATAAAGAAAGGTAGGAAGAAGAAAAATAAAAGAAAAAGTGAAAGAATGAATGAAGGGAAGGACGAAGAAACATAGAAAGAAGGGAAGAAGAAAAAGGAGGGGGAAATGAATTAAGGGAAGGAGAAAGGAGACATTTAAATGAGTGATAGAAAGAAGAAAGAGTTTAAGAGGGAGTAAAGAAAGATAACCGGAAGAAGGATTTTATTAATTACCGTATTTCTGAAGGAGAAAAGTTTGGAGAGAAAAAATATTGGAAGTAAAATAAACTTTGACAACTACAACAAATGTTACTACAACAACAACAACAACAACTACAACTACAACTGCAACAACTATCAACACCACCAACACCAATAACAACACCAACAGCAATACCAAGAACAACACCACATACAACATTACAACAACACCAACAACAACACCAACACCAACAACAACACCAACACCAACAACACCACCACCACCAACACCAACAACACCACCAACACCCACAACAACACCACCACCACCAACACCAACAACACCACCAACACCAACAACAACAACACCACCACCAACACCAACACCAACAACAACTCCACATACAACATTACAACAACACTACCACCACCAACACCAACACCAACAACACCACCAACACCAACACCAACAACATTACCACAACAACAACAACAACACCAACACCAACAACAACACCAACACCAACAACAACAACACCAACACCAACAACACCAACAATACCAGCAACAACAACACCAACACCAACAACACCAACACCAACAACACCACCACCACCACCAACAACACCACATACAACATTACCACAACACCACCACCACCAACACCAACAACACCAACAACAACACCACATACAACATTACAACAACACCACCACCACCAACACCAACAACACCACCAACACCAACAACAACAACAACACCAACACCAACAACACCACCACCACCATCACCAACAACACCACCACCACCAACACCAACAACACCACCACCACCAACACCAACACCAACAACACCACCACCACCAGCACCAACACCACCACTACCAACACCAACAACAAACTAAACAACACAAACAACTAAAATAACGAAGATTTGTAGATTTTTCTTAGATTTTTCTATTTTCTTCCTTCTTTCGACTTCAACTCCTCAACCTTAACAGCTCCCTCCCCCCTCATCACACATATAAACACACAGACATACACACACACACACACACACACACACACACACACACAGACAGGCACACGCTCACATACACACACACAGACACACACACTCAGGGACACACAGACACGCACACTCTCACACACACACACACAGATATACAGACTCACACAAACACACAACATGCCTTCATAATGTTTTAACTAAAATTGTGCAGGTTTCGATCCCGGCAAAGAATCTATCACAGCTAATCTTTCTATTTCCTTCTCTCTCTCTCTCTCTCTCTCTCTCTCTCTCTCTCTCTCTCTCTCTCTCTCTCTCTCTCTCTATCTATCTATCTATCTATCTCTCGTTCTCTCTCTCCCTCTCTCTCACTCATTTTCCCCCTCTCTCTCTCTCTCTCTCTCTCTCTCTCTCTCTCTCTCTCTCTCTCTCTCTCTCTCTCACTCACTCACTCAGTGCCTCTCCTTCTATCTGTCACCCTCTTTCTAATTCTTTTACTCATATTCACACACATATACACTCACGCACATATATATATGTATACACATACATATATATAATTATATACACAGGCATACACACAAATTCACGCGCAACACAGATTCATACAAAAACACATATATACACATACACACTCATACACACACCTGCATACACCCATACGCCGATATACAAACACACCCACACACATAAATATCCCTTCTCTCTCTATCTCTCTCTGCTTCTCTCTCTTTTTCTCTCTTCCACATTCTCTCTCTCACTCTCTGTTTATACATATATACATATATATACCATACACTCACACACACAATATCTCCCCCTCAACCTTCTCCCACTCTCTCTCTCTCTCTCTCTCTCTCTTCCTTTCAGCTTCTCTCCTTAAATATAAATATATACACCACATTTTGGCTTTTTCGCTTCTTTAAACACGAGAGAGAGAGGAAAAAAAAGAAGGACTATCACCCCTCATTTATTTTCCTTCCACCCTTAACGTGTGAGGAGGGGGTTGATAGATGAGGGTTCCAAGTGGGCGAAAGTCGTAGTCTTCGACCATCACTTATGTGGCACATACATACATAGAGATATATACACCCTCATATATACACACATACATACACATACACATATATACATACATACAAATATTCCATTCATCCAAACAACCATCCATCCATATATACATACATATATACATATATATATATATGTTTGTATATATGTATATATATGTATGTATATATACATAATATAAGCACAGGCATATACATGTATGTTTAAATATTTAAATTAACAACAAAAACAACCACTAAACCGAACAACAATAATATTTTTTGATCACATCATGGTATATTATCTCTATTTCTATGCGATTTGTAATCTACTCGTGACCACCCCTACTGTGGTATGTGATGGTAAGTCAACCTTTTTAATACTACTCCTACGGCTACCCCTCTCTTCTTCTTCTTTTTCTTCTTCTTCTTACAATTATTAATATTATTTTCTTCATTACACCGTATTTTGTTGAATATTGTTGTAACTTATTATTATTATTATTTCATCCTTACGGGGTCGATAAAATAAAGTACCAGTAATACACTGTTGGGTGACTGGCCTTGTACCAAAAGTAAAAACAATTATTATTATTATTTGTGCTCTAATAATTATTGTAATCCCACTCTGGGCTGTGTCTCCCTCTCTTTATTAAACCCTAATTTGCAGAATCGGTAGAACGTTGGAATGTCACAACTTTCTATGATATGATTTCAAATCCCGCCGAGTTTAACTTTACATTTAATTCTTCCTATATCGAGAATAACATATACCAGTTATATACTCCGGCTGATACATTCCACTTTATCTCCCCCTAATTTGCTGGCTTTGTGCCAAATATAGAAATGAATAATACATTTGTTGTTGTTGTTGTTGGTGGTGGTTACTTCTTGTAGTGTAATTAGCTTAATCGGAAAAGTGTCCGAATAATATTGGTTTCTGATTCAGGAACAAGGCCAACAATTTTTGGGGAAGTCGATCAAATCAAGCCCAGAACATTACTGCTACTTTATTTTATCGACCTAGTAACAACGTCCCAATAATATTAACTTAACACTTATTTTTCAAATCTATTTTTATTTTTACCGAGTTCGAATCTTTCCAAGGTCAATGTTTGTCTTTCAACATTCTGGGGTCAATAAATAAATGACCAGTTTAAATTTACTGATGTTTTTTATTGTTTCTACACATCCACCTACAAGAGTGTCTTGTATGTGCCGTTATAAGACCACCAGTTATACACTGAGGCGGATATACTCGACTAATAACTCACCCTAAATTCTAGGTCTTATATATATATGTATACTATATATATATATGTGTGTGTGTGTGTGCGTCTGTGTATGTGTGTGTGTATTAGAAATTATTATTGTTGGTAGACTGACAGAATCTTTAAACCGTCGGAAGAAAAATGCCTTGCGGTATTTGCCTTCGACTTCCCTTGTGTGTTCGATAAAATGAACAGAAGTTAAATTCCAAGATATAACTCAATATATTTGCATCGAGCCCCCTTTACATCACACATATGTGGGAGGGATCCCTAATTTCTGTCTGTGTGTCCCTGTGTGCCCCCAATAATCAACTGTTCACCTGTCAACACCTCATAACTAAAATATATAAGATATACAACGATCCTCTTCTTAGTTGTGATCACCTAGAAATAGCAGCTAAATCTACCGTAAAAATAATACACTGCTGTATTTAAAATGTAAATGCTTCATAACATGAATCTGACATGCATATTTGCAAGGAAAGACAGGATGGTCATGAATGGAAGCGGAATGCATTTGATCGTATATTTACATCAGGATTGACCTGGGGTTGTACAAGAACTTTTTCCGTTGAAAATATTGTAATACGATTAAGGAGAAGCGCGCGCGCGCGCGCGTGTGTGTGTGTGTGTGTGTGTGTGTGTGTATTTGTAGATGTATGTTTGTGCATATACATGCGTATGTGTGTGTATGTATGTGTTTGTAGATGTATGTTCGTGCATATACATGCGTGTGTGTGTGTGTGTGTATGTGTTTGTAGATGTATGTTTGTGCATATACATGCGTGTGTGTGTGTGTATGTGTTTGAAGATGTATGTTTGTGCATATACATGCGTGTGTGTGTGTGTATGTGTTTGAAGATGTATGTTTGTGCATATACATGCGTGTGTGTGTGTGTATGTGTTTGAAGATGTATGTTCGTGCATATACACGTGTGTGTGTGTGTGTATGCATTTGTAGCTGTTTGTTTGTGTATATACATGTGTCTGTGTGTTTGTGAGTGTGTGTGTATTGCTGTCCATCTGTGTGTCTGTATGTGGGTGTTAATGCATTTTGTGTCTGTTTATACATTTGTGTGTGCGTACATATGAGTGAATGAGTCGTTGTGCGTGTCTGTGTGTGTGTGTTTGTTTATATATATATATATATATGTATATTTGTGTGTCTGTGTGTCTGTGTGTGTTTATATATATATTTGTGTGTGTGTGTGTGTGTGTGTGTTTATATATATTTGTGTGTGTTGATATGCAATATACACTTACATAACCACAATACGTGTTTATACACGTGTGTTTATGTATGTGCATGTCTAAACATACGCACACACACACACACATATATATATATATATATATATGTGTGTGTGTGTGTGTATTTTGTATGTGTGTCTGTGTGTTTGCGTGTAGGCATTCTCCCATTTCAATATATATATATATATATATATATATATATATATATATATACACACACACGTGTGTGGGCAATTGCGTATGCTTTCATCTATGTATGCATGTGTATATATATATATGCGCGTGTGTATCTAACATTTCTGCCAGGAGTGTGTAGATGTCCAACACTCTTAGTAACAGCATGTGTGTGCGTGTATATTTTTTGTGTATATCTAAGTATATATATATATATACACGCACATTTATCATTACATATATACAAGTGTATATGGTGATATGTATACACAAGTTCCCACACGCACACACATGCTGTTACTAAGAGTGTTGGACATCTACACACTCCTGCCAGAAATGTATATATATATATATATATATATATATATATAACGAAGGAAATGTGGTAAGGAACCAGGTGGACCATAACGCACCAGAGTACTCAATACTTAGGGTAGTAGATGGGTAATATATATATATATATATATTTGGGCGTTTCTGTGTGTGTATATATTTGTTTCATTTTGTATACATTTATGCATGTGTAAGCGTGTGTTTGTGTCTCTGTGGTTAGGCATGTGTAAGCGTGTGTTTGTGTCTCTGTGGTTAGGCATGTGTAAGCGTGTGTTTGTGTCTCTGTGGTTAGGCATGTGTAAGCGTGTGTTTGTGTCTCTACATATGACACTGTGTAGCCATAGTTGAAACATACGAGCTAAATACTATCTGTATGTATGATTATAGTGGCATGTGTGTGTGTGTGTCTGTGTGTGTGTGTGCGTGTGTGTGTGTGTGTGTGTATGCGTGTG
>OZ024742.1:363532022-363564522 GCA_964016885.1 Eledone cirrhosa | reverse complement strand
TATATATATATATATATATATATATATATATATATACATGCATACATATATACATACACCGATCTCAAGCTGTGGCACGCCGCCCAGGCTTTGCTCTTCCTCTCAACCACATCATCTTCTGTATTCCCAATCTTTACTCCCAAATACAGGACGTCCTCAACCAATTCTAGCGGCTTCCAGCCTACATTAGTGATCCGCTCTGGCTTCTCAACATTCTCTACCAGATATTTTGTTTTAGTCTCATTCGTTCTCACCCCCACACTCATCGACACAGTCTCAACCTCCCGCATCAAATCCTCTGCCTCCGTCACTGTATTTGTCACCAAAACTATGTCGTCGGCAAATTCAGCATCTGATACCTTTTTCGCCTTAACTCACCTACTCTGAGCCGGTGCTACAGTAAAGTCATATATATATATATATATATATATATATATATATATATATATATATATATATATATATATATATATATATATATATATATATATATAAATATATATATATACATATATATGTATATATATATATAGAAGTGGTTACACAACAGTTAGTTCACCATACCGAGAACAATTGTTTCACCTTCGCGGATATTCAGCTCGGGATGTGTATGGTTATAGGAACAGGAAGGACAACCGTACGGACGCGCATGCGCAGAACATCGGTCCCTTCACACAGGCAATACTAGACTGCGTTCGGGAGGTGTAAGGGAGATAATTGCGAAAGTTCGGAAAGTTTTTAGGTTGAAAATAAAATTAAAAAAATGTTAAATATAATTACAAAGAATCAGTCCGGAGCCTTGTAGTTATGCAATAGATGTTTGGTGACGTGTGGACAACGTGTGAAAAATTCACTTCTCGTGTTTAGGCAATCACTATTGCGTAATCTCTTTAGGATAGTTATTCGTTCGTCAATACATAAGCCACACGTCGGATTTCCCCTTGCGTATGGCTTGGACTTAGTGATGGCTTTCCATTGAATGGAGTAGCCTATACTTGAGTCCTTGAGGGACCATACGTGACTCGCGAGTTTCGTGGATGAACGTCTGTCCGGGTATCTGAAGGTAGACTGGTGGTTCAGGAAACGCTCCTTGAATCAGCCCTCCCCCATGCCCACATAGGATTTGACCTCCTGTGGTTCGTTTGGTCGGTTGGAAGTGACCACAGCTTCATAGATTACAGCTGGTGTGTTGCATTGCTGTTGAAGGGAGCAAGCTTCAGGCTTACGGCAAGAGCACCCTGCTGGGGTGTTGCTCCTAGGGCTGCTGGTGATGTGGGCCTTCATGTTCTTAGCGCAGGAGTATCCTAGTTTAACTTTGTGTCGGTTAAAGATGGAGCGGTATTTATGACCTATGGGCAAGTGTCTATCTAAGAGGGCTAGAAATTTTTTCCTACATTGGTTTTAACGTTGAGTGAGAAGGGAGGAGAGAACCAGATAGTTTGTCTATTGATGCGCTTACTTTTCTTATTGCTGTTGTTGTTAGTGGGAGAGTAAGTGATAGGTTGTGAGAAGCCGCTTTAGCCAGCGCCTTGTTATAGTAGGGTGCCCCCCTGTCAATGATAGCCTTATTTGAGGAGAGGTTTGAGATTCTAGTACTGATATTCTTAACGAAGTTTCTAAAAACAGTGGGAGGGTGGCATGAGTCCTTGTGAATGTAATTAAGTTTCTCGTTTAGCTTATGGAAGGGTCTGTGGGTGTGTGTGCGAAGGTCTAAATTAATGTCTAAGAAAGATCACAAGGTAGACTTTACTTCTAACCCCACGTGTAGACTAATTAACCCAGCACGCACAGATATGGGACTAGTCAGTAAGACCATACTTAGAAACATAGTTAAGACCATTAGGACCAGGTCCAACCTGCCCCAGTGGGAGAACAGCGACTCCGTAATTAAGTTGTTTAACTCCTTAAAATCCCAAAAAGCGAAGTTCACACAGTTTGACATTGTCGATTTGTACCTGTCGATCTCAGAGACCCTGTTAAACAAAGCGTTGGACTTCGCTACCACTTATACCACCGTCGAGGGTTTAGACAGGGAAATCATCGCTCACTGCCGGAAAACCATCCTCTTCAACGACGGAGTAGCCTGGGCAAAGAAGTCTACTTCTTCAGACCTGTTCGTCGTCTCCATGGGATCGTTCGACAGTGCTGACGTATGTGACTTGGTTGGCCTTTTTATCTTAGACATATTACGTGTTAGATTCCCGGACTTCCACACGGGAATATACCGTGACGATGGACTGACTTTATGGAGCCATAAAGTGGTCACGACCTCGACCGGTTTAAAAAAGACTTAGCTTCTACCTTCAATGAGTTAGGCCTTAGGATAACAGTAGCCACCAACCTCTCTAGCGTAGATTTCTTAGACATTAATTTAGACCTTCACACACACACCCATAGACCCTTCCATAAGCTAAACGAGAAACTTAATTATATTCACAAGGACTCATGCCACTCTCCCACTGTTTTTAGAAACTTTGTTAAGAATATCAGTACTAGAATCTCAAACCTCTCCTCAAATAAGGCTATCTTTGACAGGGGGCCACCCTACTATAACAAGGCGCTGGCTAACAGCGGCTTCTCACAACCTATCACCTACTCTCCCACTAGCAACAACACCATTAAGAAAAGTAAGCGCATCAATAGACAAACTATCTGGTTCTCTCCTCCCTTCTCAGTCAACGTTAAAACCAATGTAGGAAAAACATTTCTAGCCCTCTTAGATAGACACTTCCCCATAGGTCATAAATAGCGCTCCATCTTTAACTGACACAAAGTTAAACTAGGATACTCCTGCGCTAAGAACATGAAGGCCCACATCACCAGCAGCCCTAGGAGCAACACCTTACCAGGGTGCTCTTGCCGTAAGCCTGAAGCTCGCCCCCTTCAACAGCAATGCAACACACCAGCTGTAATTTATGAAGATGTGGTCACTTCCAACCGACCAAACGAACCACAGGAGGTCAAATCCTATGTGGGCATGGCGGAGGGCCGATTCAAGGAGCGTTTCCTGAACCACCAGTCTACCTTCAGATACCCGGACAGACGTTTATTCACGAAACTCGCGAGTCACGTATGGTCCCTCAAGTATAGGCTACTCCATTCAATGGAAAGCCATCACTAAGTCCAAGCCATACGCAAGGGGAAATCCGACGTGTGGCTTATGTATTGACGAACGAATAACTATCCTAAAGAGATTACGCAATAGTCATTGCCTAAACACGAGAAGTGAATTTTTCACATGTTGTCCACACGTCACCAAACATCTATTGCATAACTACAAGGCTCCGGACTGATTCTTTGTAATTTTATTTAAATTTTTTTAAAATTAAATTTTCAGCCTAAAAACATTCCGGACTTTCGCAGTTATCTCCCTTACACTTCCCGCACGCAGTCTAGTATTGCCTGTGTGAAGTGACCGAGTTTCTACGCATGCGAGTCCGTACGGTTGTCCTTCCTGTTCCTATAACCATACACATCCCGAGCTGAAGATCCGCGAAGGTGAAACAATTGTTCTCGGTATGGTGAACTAACCGTTGTGTAACCACTTCTACCTGACTCGTCTCTTGGACTGAGTGCTCTACCACTACGGATATTACCATCCAGTGTTCCACCACTATATATATATATATATATATATATATATATATATATATATATATATATATATATATATATATATATATATATATATATATATATATATATATATATATATATATGTATATATATATATATATGTATATATATATATACATGTATATATATATGTAGTGCGGGTAACATTACCGAGATCCATGAACGAGTTCTCTCCAGCAGTCTCTGTCCCTCATTGTTGCTGCTATGTCCTGCGTCTCCAACAGACCAGTATCTGTCCTTAGGGCATCAACATATGTTAACTTCGGTCTTCCTCTTCCAGTGTGTCCATGCAGGGGCTCCCACAGGAGCACTGAGCGCAGTGTCAACTCTGGATGTCGGTGAGCATGTTCAGCTAACCTCTGTCTCCTCCCTGTCACTTTTGAGCTGACTTTTGTGAGGCTTCGTACAGCTCTGAGTTCTTCATCCTCAGTGTATACTGATTAATGTTCAGAGCCATCCTCAGCATTCTCGTGTAGCACCCATCCACCATCTGAGTGAGTTTCTTGGTCAGTGTCTAAGTCTCAGTTTCCAGTTCAGTATCCAGTTCTCTGTTTGTTGGTCAGAGTACAGCAGCACAGACTCCACTACAGCAACGAAGAGGCGGATCTTCAGGTCTTTCACGAAGATCCGACTTCCACACCGATCTTACAGGCTTATAGAATCCCCAAGAAGCTAGTGGACCTGATATCACTACTCTATACCAACACCAAACCCCAAGTCATTACACCTGACGGGATGACTGAGTTCTTTGAGCTACTGGCTGGCGTGCTACAGGGAGATACATTGGCACCCTACCTTTTTATCATCGTAGTGGACTATTGTATGCGCCTTGCGCTGGAGAAACACCAGGACTCTGCCTTTACTGTAGCACCGGCTCAGAGCAGGAGAGTTAAGGAAAAAAAGATATCGGATGCTGAATTTGCCGACGACATAGTTTTGGTGACAAACACAGTGAAGGAGACAGAGTATTTGATGCAGGAGGTGGAGACTGTGTCGATGAGTGTGGGGCTGAGAATGAATGAGATTAAGACAAAATATCTAGTAAAGAATATTAAGAAGCCAAAGAAGATTACTAATGTATGCTGGAAGCCGCTAAAATATATATATTATTCATACTTTTCCATTTCCTTAACATGTTCAACATCACCTTATCTTCTCTCCTACATTTTATACAAATACAAATTTCCCCCTTTGATAATGCATAAAATACTGAAACCGGTAATAGACAATTATTAAATATATAAATAAATAAATAAATGCTATTTTTAATTAATAAATAAATTAACTAATACCTTAACACTTCACACAAAGTAAAGTATTTTGTGTTAAACATTTTCTAACCCAGAATAAAGAGAAAAAAATAAAGGAAACAAATATATTTTTCTTCCTAATAAATCCATCCCAAACGAACCCGAGACACAAAGACGCCCCAGGGAAACAATGGCACTTGATAACATAAAAACCGAAATTGAACTCCTTAAATTGAGAGCCCAAGAAAATGAAGATAGGATCAAATCAATAAACGATGAGATTAATCAAGCAATTATCAATAAAACCAAAGACACCACCCTAGAAAATATTTCAAAATTATGGTTAGAGGACTGTAATAAGGAAGAGTTGAAATCCCTTCAACGTTGGGAAATAAACGAAACCTGGTTCTCTAACTATGAAACACTTTTCCAAAAAGAACACACATCCAAGAACCCCTTCATTAAAACCAAAATAACAAGAAAACCCAATCACCACACAACAACTAACAACAACAAAAAACAATACCTCCCCACATACCAAAAACAGAAGGCATCACCTCGCACCTACCTCCTACACCCACCACATAGCTACCACACGAATTCCCAAGCAACAAATATAGTAATAGAGAAACATCAGCTATAAGATAGACACTACAACTTCTCTCCCACCAGGAGAAACCATAGAAACCCCCACCCTTACACACACCCCTAACATCCCCACACAACTACCACGCATGCCACATAGGCCCTCACAACCACACACCAACTATAAGGAAACCCCAATCTACCCTCCTCCACTAACCACCACATCCTACAACACCAGCAGGGGACAATACAACCACACGAGACACCCTAACCACTACGACCACCATAACTACACACCATACAACAACAACAGCAGGACTCAATATAACCACACAAGACAACCCTACTACAACTACCACCAAATCTACACACCCTACAACAACAACAGCAGGGCTCAATACAACCACACGATACAACTTAACTTCAACAACCACCACAGCTACACGCCCTCTAACAACAACAGCACATAGACACAAGGTAACGAGATAACACAAAACACACAGGAGGCACAACATGTAATAAAAATCGTTAATTTAACCCCTAAAGAATTAACAACAGACCAAATCAACATATCCTCCAAAGGTCTGAATTTTACACCAACTCCCCAACGACCAAACTACCCCGAAATGAAGGAAGACATTTCAGAATTCTGTAGAAACTAAGACTCAGCGAGCAACTATACGACAAATACAATTAGGATGACTCAATAGCCAGAAATAGAAGCAACTACACCCCACCCAAATGCAAGAACAAATTCCTCGATCAATTCTGCGAACACATTACTAATTACCCATACCACCACCTACACAGACATAAACAAAAACCAAACCTAATCAAAAAAGAATGGAATGGTCTTAACAGTCTAAAGAACGACAAAACCCTAACAATCAAAGAGGCGGATAAAGGAAGTGCAGTAATCCTTATGAAAACAGATTACTACACGACTCTAGTACTCTCAACTCTAGAAAACCAAACATATTACGAAAAGGCCTAACAGTACACACAACAGAAAATAATGAGAAACCTAAAATCCCTAACAACCCTTTACAAAGAAGGCCTTACCGACAAGGAATACAACTACATCATAAATTTCACAAGCAGAACCAGCCTTTTCTACCGTATCCCAAAGACACACAAAAGCGAAGTAATAGGCAGGGCCTGAAAGCAAGCCACAGACATTTACATCAATATACCCCTCCTGATGACCTTAAATTAAGACCCATAATAGCAGGTACCACATGTGAAACCCAGCGCCTAAGCAACTTCCTAGATATTCTGCTTAAACCTTTCCTAAAACACATAGAAAAAGCTTCATAAGGGACGACCTTGACATGCTCAACCACCTCCCAACAACACTCAATAATGAACATACCCTACTAGCAACCTTTGATGTCATCAATCTATATTCCAATATCCCACACAACCTAGGTATAGAGGCAATACATTTCTGGCTTGAAACTTTCCCTAGTGAACTTCCACAGCGCTTCCCTAAAGAATTTGTGTTGGAGGGACTCAAATTCATCTTGGAAAATAACTTCTTCGAATTCGATGCCAAATACTACAGACATAAATCTGGGACTGCCATGGGGACGAAAGTAACCCCCTCATACGCCAACCTTGTCATGGAATATTTGGAAACCACTCTTTACCTACCGCAAAGTTCTAGACAAATACGGTAACCACTTCTACCAACACATAGAAAAAAACTGGAAGAGATATCTGGACGACTGCTTCATCCTCTGGCATGAAAGTATAGAAAGACTGATTGAGTTTAAAACCCTTCTAAATGGACTCAATACAAACTTACAATTTACAATGGAATACAGCCATGAACAACTCCCTTTCCTTGACATCCTCATCAAGAAAACAAACAACAAAATAGAAACAGACATATACTACAAACCCACAGACTCCAAACAATATCTTCCATTTAACTCGTGCCACCCTCGCCATACCAAAATGACAATTCCTTATAACCTAGCCAGAAGGATCTACACAATAGTTTCAGATAAATACACACGCTACACACGGCTAGAAGAATTAAAGAACACACTTATCAGCAGAAACTACCCACCATCCCTAATCAACAATGGATTCCAACGTGCCCTCAACATCCAGGAACTCAGACACCCCAAACCCAGGAAGGAACCGAAACAGAAAACTCTACCATACATCTCCACACGATCCTCTCAACAATGAGGCATTCGACACCATCCTCCAGAACATTCCTTTACTAAAAAGAGACCCAAGAATGAACAAAACCCTCCAAATACACAACATCATAAAGAGCAAAAGACAACTTAAATCCATAAAAAACATCCCCACACAAGCAAAAATCCAATCAAACCTCACAATGAACCCTACAGTAAAAAAAATGCGGAAGGCCCAACTGTGGTATATGCATAAATCTAATAGAGGGTTCAACATTCTATTTTAAACAAGGACAACATTTCACAGTTAAATACAACTTTACATGTGCATCTGAAAACCTATCTATGTTTTGACCTGCTCAGGTTGTCGAGAGCACTACATAGGACAGACAAAAACAGCCTCCGACAACGTATGACCGTCCATAGATTACAAATAAAAATACAGGAATACAGGAAGATTGCTTTTAGTGAACATATCGCCAATTGTGCACCTAACCAACAACCAAACTTTAAAATTTTCCCCATTTACAAATTCATAGACAACGCTTCTTTCATCCATCGTACCAATAAGGAAACGTACTTCATTAAAAATTCCAACCACTACTTAATGGACTAAACTTCGGACTAAACTAAAACTGGAACGAACACTCAAACATTTACTAATACCTATGTTCTCTAAAGAGTTACCTCCCTCACACGCTCCCTAATCCTTTTTCTTATATAAATGAATTACCCCCTCTCATCTCTCTCTCTCCTACCAGACCACCCTGAATTACCTCCCCCTGCACATTAAATCTCTAAAAAGGGAAAACATATCCAACCCCAGACTACTATTTGCCTCCATCATGGATCAACCAATCGCTCTTTCCATAATAACATTTTTTGAACTGCTTATCCTCAAGAACTATACCTGTATATAATATTATTCTTTCTTTCCCATTACCTTATCATGTTCCACATCACTCCCTTTTTTCGTTTCGCTTTTTACTTCAAAAACCTTGTTTGTAAATAATATTATTCTTTCCTTCCCATTTTCTTAACATGTTCAACATCACCTCATCTTCTCTCCTACATTTTATACCAATACAAATTCCCCCTTTCACAATGTATAACATGTTGAAACCAGTAATAGACAATTATTAAATATATAAATAAATAAATGAATAAATCAATGCTATTGTTAATTAATAAATAAATTAACTAATACCTTAACACTTCACACAAAGTAAAATATTTTGTTTTAAACATTTTCTAACCCAGAAAACAGAGAGAAAAATAAAGGAAAAAAATATTTTTGTCTTCCTAATAATTGTCTTTTTCTCCCTATTTACATATATATATATATATATATATATATATATATATATATATATATATATATATATAAGAACAAAAGATGGTTAAAAGAGTTCCATGTATTTTATTATGCGCATTTCAAAAACATAATAAAATACATGCGCATAATAAAATACATGGAACTCTTTTAACCATCTTTTGTTCATATATATTATGTATACTCCAGTCCTACAAACTGTAGAGTGCTTCTTATCCGATATCTGCATTGCTTTATTGTACTACAATAAAACTCACCTCCTATATATATATATATATATATATATATATATATATATATATATATATATATCATATTGGTCATTACACCCCATAGCTCACAAAAATCCAGTTCTGGGTCTTATATACGAGTTGAGATATATATTTGATTAATATTTACCGAGTCGCCATTAACAAGCAACAAGTAATTTAAGTCTTGAGTGAGCTTGTTACTACTTTAGAGAGGATTTTCATATTCCACCTGTCCTTGGGCGCTGACTACCTTACAGAGTAGTTATGAGGTGTTGTGACATATGAGAGGTTTTGGGTATTTTAAGCACTGCATGTCTGAAAATACACGTCTTCTGACAGAGAGAGATAGACAGAGAGAGGGGGGAGTGGGAGGGAGAGACAAAGAGAGAATGAGAGAGAGAGAGAGAGAAAGAGAGAGAGAGGAAGTGAGAGAGAGTCGGGCTGAATAACGTGAAAAAGAGATATAGAGTAAGAAGTTTCGATGAAAATATAGGACTGTTTCTTTAAATATTGTTCTTGAAATAATTGTTTCTACTTTTGGCACAAGGCCAGCAATTACACCAGTGCATTACCGGTACTTTATTTTATCGACCCCGTAAGGATGAAAGGCAAAGTTGACCTCGGCGGGGTTTCAACTAAGACCGAAATGGGCCGTAACTCTTTGCTGCAAAGCATGGCGTCCGACCTTCTACCGATACTGCCATTCCACAATAATTGTTTCTACTTTTGGCACAAGGCCAGCAATTACCCAGTGTATTACTGGTACTTTATTTTATCGACCCCGTAAGGATGAAAGGCAAAGTTAACCTCGGCGGCATTTGAACTCAGAATGGCAAGGGCCGTAACTCTATGCGTCAAAGCATGGCGTCCGACCCTCTACCGATACTGCCAATCCACCACAATAATGAAAGTCAAAGTTGATCACAAAAGGATTTGTATTAAGAGCACCGAGAGCATTCTAATCGAAAATCTCCCGGCTCAAACACTCCACATGTAAGCATATACGTATGTATGCCTCGTATACCTATAAATATGCCATATATATGTTTCGTATACATATAAGTATGAATCTTATACATATATATATATATATATATATATATATATATATATATATATATATATATATATGTGTGTATACGTACATACATATATGTATACAGACGTACAGTAGTATGTATATATATATACATACATGCCACACATATATATATATATGTACGTATGGATTCACCGAACATTTATTATAATGCTCGGTGTGTTTGTAAACAAACATCCCGAATTAAGCTGTACAGTGTCTAGCAACCATCGTTGCTCTTTTGTTCAACACTGACAAAGGAACGCTGTACTAGTTTCAAGCTTATTAGCTATCGTCAGCGACGTATACCTTCCTGCCAGATGATTGAACGTCTGAAAGTATATACTTTCCTTATGCATATTAACGGCTGAGCAGCCTAATTTGAATATCAAGTTAGTTAATCGGCCGGGCGCAGCGAATACGATAAACGGAAAAAATTAAAAAATGAAAAAAATGAAACGAAATTTCATTTCTCACTCTTAGTACGTTAATAATAATAATAATAATAATAATAATAATAATAATAATGATTTCTTTATTAACCACAAGGGTTTACATAAAGTAGACATTAAGGACAGTGCAGGACAATACAGGACGGTACAAATAGGCATTTCTGCATGTAAAAAACAAAAACAGAGGATGTAACAAAAAATAACAATGAAAAATTCCCCAATAGGGGGGAGACTTCGGAGGGACATTTGTGGAGAAAGCCCAGTAAAAGGCCACAATGACCCTGACCACCAAGGCAAGTGCCCTCTCCCAGTTTTCCACCTTTAATTTACAGATATATACTCAGAGTAGGCCCATTCACTCGGGCCATTCTTGCTTCTCTCACCCATCTTTCAACAAAATGCTGGGAAGAGAGCACTTCCCTCTCTACTCTGATTTTCCTTTTCAAATGAAATTTGAAAAAGTCAATCAGAGCATCACCGAAGAGGTAAGTGCTTGTCTTCAGCCCTTTCAAACGTGTCCACCATACTATCTGTTTCGCCATGGCCACCAGACAGATATAAACTGCCTGCCCTTCCCGGCTAAAGGAGGAGGGCGGGGCAATCCTCACGATGGACTCAGATGATAGCCGGATCCGTCCTAAACGCGACAGCAGGTGTTCGACATAAACCCACAAGTCAGCAATGCTCGGACACTGGACGAGTGCGTGCAGGACGGTTTCGTCGCCCTGCGCGCATCTCGGACATGCCCGGCTGACGGCACCTCCATGCCTGTAGAGTTTATCCCGAACTGGCAAGGCTCCTCGGTAGCACTGCCAAGCCAGAGATTTCTGGATGTTGTCCATAGGCCCCGGCCCGAAAGTTCTTCCGAAGAGATTGGCTAGTTGATTTTCGTCGACGCTTAGAGTTTCCCCAAGTACGTCGTCGCTCTTCCCCTCCACTAATCCTCTATAGAACGCCGAGGTGGAGTTTCCACCGATCACATTGCCCGATTGGTCGAGGGCTGTGAGTGCCTGAAGACATTCCAGTCTCCAGGCGCTCCCTCTCGGTCTTTGCTTGACCCAGGACTGCAGCTCCGTCAAGGAAACGAGCTGGGGAAATACGTGTCTAGCAAACGGCGACCACACCTGATCACCGTCGAGGAAGAGGTGGAGATGTCGTAGCCTGAGCGCGTGCCTGCGCATCATCAGCCACGGCATGCCCAGCCCTCCACGTAGCGGGTGTTGACAACAGATGGACCGTCTGACCATCGGAGCGCGTCCCTTCCACAAAAAGCGAAAGAGCAAACGCTCCAGCGCAGTCAGGAGAGGCTTAGGACAAAGTACGACGGTCAGGCGGTAGCAGATGACAGACGCGATGTACGCGTTAGCCACCTCCCCTCGACCTTTCAGGGATAGCTTCCTCTCCGCCCATTTCTGGGTGAGAGAAGCCACCCTGCTCGTCACCTCGTCCCAGTTTTTGTCCGTCTGGAGGTCCGGACCGAACCAGACCCCTAGCAATTTAACCGGTCCGTCCGTCCAGCGTCCGACGACGCTGTTGGATGGCATGGACATGCTTCTCCAGGTGCCGAGCTGCAGGCCTTACTGACTTTTCCTGGTTGATCATTGCTCCTGTCACCGCTTCGTATTCTCTTAGTGTAGTGCCGATCGCCTCGATGTGTTTGGCGTTCGACACCACTACGGTGACATCGTCCGCATTTGCTGACACGGATCTTCCGCATCCTAGTTCGCGCGGGACGCCCCTCAACGTCTCCAGTTTGTGCAGTAATGGCTCGAGAGTCAATAAGTACAAGAGGGACGAGAGGGGACATCCTTGGCGGACCGAGCGCATGATGTTGAACGGTTCCGACAGGTGACCGTTCACTCTCACCACAGAGCAGATGTCGCTGTGCATGGCAGCGATCCAGCCTCTGAAGACGGGCCCAATGCCAGCCGCCCTCAAGACTGCCGCTAGGTCACGATGGTCGACCCTATCGAAAGCTTTCGACTGATCTAAATTGATCAAGGACCCACCCGTACCAGGTTCCCTAGCTACCCTCTCTACGATGTATCGCATGAGGTGGAGGTTGTGGTGGATGGATCTGTCGGGAATGGCGCATGTCTGCGCCTCTCCCACCAGACCACCAACGACAAGCGCCAACCTCTTTGCTAGCACCTTGGCCAAAATCTTGAACTCTGTGTTTAGCAGAGTTATGGGCCGGAAATTATGTATGTTATCCCCCTTGTTCGCATCCTTTCTCAGCAGTGCTACCGCTCCTCGGCTCACAGAACTGGGAATTCTCCCGTTCTGTTGCCAGTTGCAGTAGACGTCCGCCAAGAGGCCTCCGAACAAGTCTGGCATCTGTACGTAACGTTAATAGGGCAGACTATCCAAACCAGGCTATTTACCCCTTGTGCAGCCAGTCATTGCCTCCCTTACTTCAGCGGCTGTTATCGGCTTTTCGCAACACTTCGCCTCAGTGGCCGAGAGCCGCGGCAGTCCGCCGAGGTAGACACTAAAGTCCATCCCTCGACCCGGCCCACCACTGCCCCCGAACAGCTGAGCGAAGTGTCGCTGAAAAGCTTCACACATTTGCCCGGGATCGAGTAGCATGCGCCCGTCGTGGTCCACCAAAGACCGGATCGTGGCTTTGTTGCCACGACGCGCCTCCGCCACTCGGGCCCATTGAACGGCTTTCGTCCCCTCGTGTCTGAGAGCACGCACCCTTGCTCTGACAACGCAGCCTTCGTGCTTTGCATTGAAGAATTGGTCAAGGGCCAATTTCGCCGCAAGCACGTCGGTCGCAATGCCTTTGCTAAGCGCCTCGTCTAATTTTCTAACTAGTTCTCCCTCTGCTCTATTTTTCTCTATTGCTAAAGCCTTACTAAACCTAATCGATTCTATTCTAATCGCTCTTTTCAGAGAAAACCACCACTTGTTGTTGACGATGGCCCCGTCAACGCCCGCTTAACTAGTTCGCTAATCCGGTCTCTGTAGGCCTTGCGCGCTGGTCAGGACGCGTTTAGCATCCAGTAGCCGGGTCCTCGTCTATGAAGCCTATCTAAGTCAAGCACACAGATCACGAATTTGTGGTCCGTGTAGCTGACTATCTTGAATTATGGACAGCTTATGCTAGACCTATCTATTTCCCTACAAAATACTCTATCTAGATATGATCTGGATGACCCTACGCGATTTGTCCAAGTCCACATTGGCACATTCGGGAAATCCAATCGGTACCTGTCAGACAGTTCAAAACGCCTGAGCAGGTTGGTGAGGCTCTTGCACCCTCCACCCCTATCCGCTAATCCCACACAGTCCCAGCGTGCATCTAAGATCCCGTTCCAGTTGCCCTCTAACACTAAAGAGCGGGACGTTCCAAGAAAGGTCTCCAGACGCCGGAAGAAATCAGGCCGTCCTGCTCCTGTCGGGGCATAGACGGCCACTAGCCTGAAAGCTTGCCCGTCTCCGCTGGTCACGTCCAGCACCACCATCTTACCCTCTGGGTCCAGGAAGATGGCCCGTATGGCGAGATCCAAACCTCTCCGAAAAAACACAGCAACTCCTCCCCCCGATCCAGGACGGCTGCGAGATGCGTACACATCGTAGCCGCCGAAGATCGGTGCGAAGGCCCGTGCTTCGGAGATTCTGGTCTCGCTGATGGCCACTACATCTATGTTTAGTGACCTGAGCTCGTTGAGCAGGTGACCCTGCTTCCATGACGACCCCAAGCCACGCGCATTTATGCTGCCTATTCTGAGTGAGGTCATGTTTAAAATAGAGTGGAAAAGATGGGAAAGACCACTTACCGTACTTTTCGTAGAGGAGGGATGGTTTTTACATCCCTTTTCACTTTTTACATCCCTTTTCATTGAATCGTCCCTTCGGCTGGTCGTCGGCTCTTCTATGAGTATGTCCGAATATACTCTTCGATTGATAGTTCCTCCTAGGTCCCTGAAATCACCAACTGCGTTGGGGAATTTCGTTTTTATGTTTGTGTATTGTTTCTGTGCAATTTTTAGCAGTCTTATGTTAATTGGCGTTTTGATTGGTGCTGGTATTATGTAGTCCTGTTGTGAAATGTCTGTGTGTTCAATTATGTAAGTCATTAGTTTCTTGTTGTGTGTATTTATTGCCGTGCATTTGTTTTTCTGGGGGTGGGGTGTGGTTCTGCTATTTTCTTGTCTTTGTTGCTGGGTGTGTGTGTTTTGTTGCTGTGTTTGCGATGTTGGTGCTTGTGGTGGTGGTGTTGAAGGTGTTGTTGGCGGTGGGGTTTTCGCCGGTGGTGATGGTGGTGCTAGTGTGGGTGGTGATGGTGTTGGTGGTGTTGCTGCTGTGAGTCTCTTTGCAGTAGACTTTACCCTTTTCTCATTTCTTTCCCCCCTTTTCAAAGGCGACGATGCGCTGCTTCTGCGTTTGTGCCATCCCTCTCCCACCTCACACTCCATGTCTGATTCTGTGAGGTCGGGGAGGGGTACCAGATCCACTCTTTCACTTGTTGTTGTTGGTGATGTTTGCACTGGAGTCTCTGTTGCAGCTGCATTTGGTATTGCTGTTGTTGTTGTTAATATTTCCACTGCTGCTGCTGTTTTTGATTTCCGTGGCGTGGGTATGGGTGCCACGGACCTATCGTTCCTGGTTGCCTCTTGTCCTGTTGCTGGTAGCCGTGGAGCCGGTTTCGGAAGGAGGGGTGTTTTCTCCTTTCTCAGGGTCTTCTCGTTGCAGAAGGCCCTGAGGTGATTCTTCGATCCACAGCGAAAGCATTTCGGGCGTTTGCCCTCAACACTTATGGGCAGTTAAGTGCCGTTATCGAAGTCTATCACATCCGGGATAGCTTCGATGCACTCCTGGTTGGTTTGCATTAACATCTCAATGGAGGTGCCGACCCAATCTTCTCTTACTTTTTTCTGTACTTGCAGTACAGTTGTTTTGTCCTCGATTCCGACGAGGACAGACGCGGCCAGCCAAGAAGGGGCCATCCCGGGGGGGGGGGACGTGGGTCAGTTTGACCCTCACAATTTTTTGCCCGCAGTAGGAGGGCACCAACACCATTTCCTCGCTCTTTAGGGTCACTACGGATTGAGCCTTTGCCTCCTGGGGTGTGGCAAAAAGTACGTCTACGGTGGCATATTTTTTGCCTCGGGTGATGTGTGTTTTCCGCTGCCACACAGACACCAAGGCTTTTTGTATTTGAGCCTCTGTGGCTCTTTCCACCCTACGGGATTTTGTACTTACTGTACGGTACGTGACCGTACAGTGCTGTTGGGTTTCGAAAAACTTTTCCGCTGCCTTGCAGATTGCACGGTGTCCAGTTTTTGTCCCCATCTTCTTCGCTTCCTCTAATTCCTCATTTGTTATGAGGATTGTTTCCAGGTTCTTCGCGATACCTGCAAACGAGATTGGTTTTTCTTTGCTGCTGTTGGTGTTGTTGTTGTCGTCAGAGCTGCTGGTACTTTTGTTGTTGCTGCAGGTACTACGACTACTGCCGCCGCCGCTGTTGCTGTGGTTGTTGTTGTTGTTGCTGCTGCTAATGCTGTTGTGGTTTATGCTGCTGCTGATGCTGTTGCGGCTGCTACTGTTGTTTTCATTGTCACTGTTTCTGTGGTTATTACGGCTACTACTGCTATTATTCCTGACGTCAGACGAATGAAATGGGTTTTCGTATTTCCCGCACACCTGTTTCGTCGTTGTCGTCGTCGTCGTGGAGAAATCTTGCACGCTTTGCACGAGACTTTTCTTTTCTGTCGTCGCTTGCGAAAGAGAAGGCAGGGAGAGAGACACATTTAAAGAAGGGAGGGAGAAAGACAATCTTCTCTCTGCTGTAGTGATGATTGAGGAAGAAGAAGACGGAATGAGTGGGAGTGACCTATGAAATTTCTTTTTCGTAGCCATGTTGTTTTTTTTGTTTAAAATAAATACTGGTCACAAAACCCCAATAAGCAGTTATTTAACCCCGAAGGGCCAAATAACGGGCAGAAAGACCCCTCTCACGAGGAGGAGGGTGTTTTTGTCTACAAGTTCGTTAAAGTTTTAAACAATTTACAATTGTTATAGCGTTCAAAATGTTCAATACCTTACAGAGCCGAGCCTCCGTCAACCATAGCATTCAATAATAATAATAATAATAATAATAATAATAATAATAATAATAATAATAATAATAATAATAATAATAATAATAATTGTGATGAAGAGGTGTAAATTGAGCAGAAGCAACGGAATCCAGGTACCAACAGGTGAGATGATAAAGGAAATTGACACTGAAGAAGGATACAAGTATTTGGGTGTTCTGGAGGCTGATGACATCAAGAACAAAAAAATGAAGGAATTGATAAGATCTGAATACATTCGGAGAGTAAGGAGCGTATTAAAGTCACATCTGAACAGTAGGAATGCCATAAGTGCAGTAAATTCCCGAGCTGTGTCTATTATTAGGTACAGTACGGGAATTCTGAGATGGAATGTTGCTGAACAAAAATAAATGGGTAGGAAGACTAGGAAGCTATTGACTATCTACAACATGTTCCACAAGAGGAGTGATGTCGATAGACTCTACTTAAGGAGATCTGAAGGTGGAAGAGGTCTTATCAGCATAGAGGACTGTGTTCAGATGGAGAAAAATAACCTACACAAATACGTGACTGATAGTAAGGAGCCAATGCTCAGAATTGTACTGAAGGAGAGGACAATAGACCAGGGGATGTCCAAGGAGGAAATAACAACAAGGAGAAAGAGCAGCCTTCATGAAAAATCCCTTCATAGTACCTTCTTTGAGAAAACTGAATTCAGAGATCCACATATATGGAACTGGTTGAAAAGAGGAGACCTTAAAAAGACTACAGAAGGAATGCTAATGGCTGCGCAAGAGCAGGCCCTCAAAACGAAGTGGTTGAAACACCATATTTACAAGGAGGAGGCTAGCCCACTGTGCAGGATCTGTGGAGAGAGAGAGGAGACTGTGGCTCACATTGTATCCGAGTGTAAACACCTAGCCCAGACGCACTATAAAGGCTGGAGACATGATTTGATGGGCTGGGTGATCCACTGGCACCTATGCAAAGTAAACAATTTACCACATTCTGAGAAGTGGTATGTGCTTAAGTCAGAGTCGGTGATAGAAAACGATCAGGTGAAGGTGCTGTGGGATTTTAGAATACAGACGGACAAGAAACTGGAACACAATAGACCTGACCTGGTGGTTTTGGACAAGGAAAAAAGATCGTGCCTGATTGTGGATGTGGCCTGCCCATTCGACTCGAGAGTGCAAGAGAAGGATAGGGAGAAAATTAACCGATACCAGAACTTAAAGTGGGTGGTAAAAAGGATTTGGAACTGCCATGAAGTCAAAGTGGTCCCGATTGTCATAGGCGCACTAGGTACTATCACAAAAAGTTTCCAGGGTTGGTTAAAGAAAATTGGCCCCGCCACGCTTTTTGGAACGCTTCAAAAGGCATGCTTGCTGGGAACAGCAAGAACCCTCCGATACGACCTGAATATCTGAGGCTGCAGGTAGTGGCTTGATATTCATTTCAACAAACTTTCCAGTTAACTAACATCAATGACTGAAACTCAAAGTACAATAATAATAATAATAATAATAATAATAATAATAATAATAATAATAAATAACAACAACACCAAAATAATTATGCTGTTATATCACTAAACTCTCTCAAAATGTTTAGTTTAAGCAATGTTAAATCTAAACTATAATATAATAATAATAAGTGATTCTGCTTTTGGCACGGGGCCAGCAATTGTCCCGGTGTGTTGCAGGTGCTTTGTGGTGTCGGCCACGTAGGGATGAAAGGGAAAAAAATTATAGTCGAAAAATTATAGAACAGAACACAGACAGAGGCAAACGCAACAACGGACACGGGTTTCAAAAGTTTTGAACACAACAACCCCTACTTCCCTTAGCAGCAGCAGCAACAACAATACCAGTAACCGATGTTACTGGCCTTGTAAAGCGAAAAACGCAAAGGAGAAAAACAAACAAAAAAGGGAGAGAGAAAAAGGAAAGGGAAGCTGTTAGACACTCAAACATTACAATGAAACTTGTGTTTGTTTTTGCTGTTGTTTTTGGGTTTTTTTTTTTAGGTTTTTATCTATTTGTTTGTTTGTTTATTTATGTTCGTCTACAGCGTGACGGTGCAACGCTAAAATCACCGGGGGTGATGAAATCACTGGGGGATGGGGTGATGAAATCACCGGTAGTTATGAAACCATACATTCACCAATCCTCGATATGAGTGCTTAAATCTCGAATCTAAACAGTTCGAATAACGGTGAAGTGCAGACTGGAATGTCATGTGACAGACTCTCACCCAGCAGGTGCTCGCTGGCCCAGCAGCAGGGACCTGGCTGTCATCCAAATACTGCTGGTGTTGGAGGAAGAAGAAGAAGGAAAGGGACCAGAACCAACTGGACGAAAGAAATGAATAGAACTGTTATGTAATGTTACCTGAAGAGTAACCCAAAGGAGAAAGGCTATAGGAAACGGATGTATAACATCTGGAACGAGATTGGTCTATTTAAATTAGATGAACAAAAATTGGTCGGACAGGCTCGGATAATAAGAACTAATGGGTGGATAAGCGAGCTGGAACTGGAGGAACTGAGCAGAGAGATTAGATTGGAAATGGAGAGTGGAGTATGCCAGGAAAACGAGCCAGTGGGAAATGAAGGTGAAGAGGTTGAGAGAACGGAGGAACCATCCGAATCAGACAATGATCTGAATGCTGAAATAAATAATACCTGGAACAAAGATACGGCCATTGAGGAAATGAATGCTGACGAGCTAGGAGAGATTTGGTTGATATCCTAAACTTAGTGGTAGATGAAATGAACAATGATAGTGGGAAACCTATGAACCTAAGATTTGTAGACAGGAAAAAGTTAAAAGAAACAACAGCTAAGGTAAACAAAGTCATCCCATACCTTGAGGCGAGGAGCCTTCACCAGTGCAACAATATCCTCAAAGCAACAACAAATGCGGTGAGGAAATTACTTGGCATAAAAGCGAGAGGAAACAACAAACAAGAAAGATCAGAGCCTTGGTGGAAGAAACGACTGAATGGTCAAATCAGGGAAATGAGAAATGACATTGGAAAGCTTGAGTCCCTACTGAATGGGACACTAAAAAACATAGAAACTAAAAATAGACTGGAAATAAAGTACAAAACTAGGAGGAAAAGGCTAAATATTATCATAGAGGAACTGAAGCAACGCATTTTATATAGAGTGCAAAAATTAGGCGATACGAGAGCAGAGTCAGTCAGTATAACCAAAACCGCATGTTTGACAACAACCAGAAGATGTTGTTTGGACAGCTTGAAGGGAAAGAAAGAGGCAACGACTTGATCCCTGAGGCGGAACAAACTAAGACATTCTGGAGAGGAATATGGGAGCAGAATGTTAAACATAATGACCAGGCAGTGTGGATTGAGACAGTACAAAAGGAGATTAGTGAACAGGCACACCAACACACTGATTTGAGTATCACAGTTGAAACTCTTAAGGGGCAGGCCAAAAAACTAACCAACTAGAAATCACCAGGCCCAAATGGTGTGCAGGGGTATTGGATTAAAAATATAACACACCTCCACCCGAAACTGACAACCATGTTCAATGACTGCTTGATGTCAGGTGAGGTACCAGAGTGGTTGACAAAAGGTACCACAGTTCTGGTAATGAAAGACCGAACTAAGGATAATGATGTTACCAACTATAGACCTATCACATGTCTGTCGGTAATGTGGAAACTGTTGACAAGCATTGTGTCTGAGGAAATCTACCATCACCTCCACACAAACAACTTGTTACCGGACGAACAGAAAGGATGCCGAAAGAAGTTCCGTGGTACAAAGGACCAGTTACTTATTGATAAGATGGTAATGAGGAATTGCAAGAGGAGACACACTGGTCTTGCTATGGGATGGATAGACTACAAAAAGGCATTTGACATGGTGCCTCATTCTTGGATCACCAAAAGCCTAGAGATCTTCAAGGTGGCTGATAACATCAGACAGTTGAGCAAAAGTATGAAGTTCTGGAAAACAGAGTTAACATCAGCTGGAGAATCCTTGGGAGGCGTGAAGATCAAGAGAGGTATCTTCCAGGGAGATAGTCTGTCCCCTCTGTTGTTTGTCCTTGCCCTGATGCCCCTGACCATTATACTGCGAAAAGTGAGAGCAGGATACAAGTTGGGAAAGGGAGAGCTTACCATCAATCACCTCCTCTTCATGGACAATCTTAAGCTCTTCGGGAAGAGTGAGAAGGAGTTGGATGTGCTGTTCACACTGTCCGTATTTTCTGCAATGATATATGTATGCAATTTGGTATTAGTAAGTGTGGAGTCCTTGTGATGAAGAGGGGTAAATTGAGCAGAAGCAACGGAATCCAGGTACCAACAGGTGAGATGATAAAGGAAATTGACACTGAAGAAGGATACAAGTATTTGGGTGTTCTGGAGGCTGATGACATCAAGAACAAAAAAATGAAGAAATTGATAAGATCTGAATAAATTCGGAGAGTAAGGGGCGTATTAAAATCACGTCTGAACATTAGGAATGCCATAAGTGCAGTAAATTCCCTAGCTGTGTCTATTATTAGGTACAGTGCGGGAATTCTGAGATGGAATGTTGCTGAACAAAAATGAATGGATAGGAAGACTAGGAAGCTATTGACTATCTACAACATGTTCTACAAGAGGAGTGATGTCGATAGACTCTACTTAAGGAGATCTGAAGGTGGAAGAGGTCTTATCAGCATAGAGGACTGTGTTCAGATGGAGAAAAATAACCTACACAAATACGTGACTAACAGTAGGGAGTCAATGCTCAGAACTGTACTGAAGGAGGGGACAATAGACCAGGGGATGTCCAAGGAGGAAATAACATCAAGGAGAAAGAGCAGCCTTCATGAAAAATCCCTTCATTATACCTTCTTTGAGAAAACTGAATTCAGAGATCCACAGACATGGAACTGGTTGAAAAGAGGAGACCTTAAAAAGACTACAGAAGGAATGCTAATGGCTGCGCAAGAGCAGGCCCTCAAAACGAAGTGGTTGAAACACCATATTTACAAGGAGGAGGCTAGCCCACTGTGCAGGATCTGTGGAGAGAGAGAGGAGACTGTGGCTCACATTGTATCCGAGTGTAAACACCTAGCCCAGACGCACTATAAAGGCTGGAGACATGATTTGATGGGCTGGGTGATCCACTGGCACCTATGCAAAGTAAACAATTTACCACATTCTGAGAAGTGGTATGAGCATAAGTCAGAGTCGGTGATAGAAAACGATCAGGTGAAGGTGCTGTGGGATTTTAGGATACAGACGGACAAGAAACTGGAATACAATAGACCTGACCTGGTGGTTTTGGACAAGGAAAAAAGATCGTGCCTGATTGTTGATGTGGCTTGCCCATTCGACTCGAGAGTGCAAGAGAAGGATAGGGAGAAAATTAACCGATACCAGGACTTAAAGTGGGAGGTAAAAAGGATTTGGACCTGCCATGAATTCAAAGGGGTCCCGATTGTCATAGGCGCACTAGGTACTATCACAAAGAGTTTCCAAGGATGGTTAAAGAAAATTGGCCCCATCCCGCTTTTTGGAACACTTCAAAAGGCATGCTTGCTGGGAACAGCAAGACCTCTCCGATACGTCCTGAATATCTGAGGCTGCAGGTAGTGTCTTGATATTCATTTCAACAAACTTTCCAGTTAACTAACATCAATGACTGAGACTAAAAGAACGATAATCATAATAATGATTTCTTTATTGGCCACAAGGGCTGACATCAAGAAAAACATTACAGACGGCACAGGACGGTACAGGACGGTACGATGTGGGTTTTGGGCGTGTAAATATTTGTATTATTTATATAGGAAAAGAAAAAAAAGACATAGGAACATATATATAAAATAAATGAAAATTGAAACAATGAAAAATTCCCCAATAGGGGGGGAAACCTCCGAGGGTTACTCGTGGCGAAAACAACACAAAAGACCACGGCCACCCTGACCACCGGGGCAAGCGCCCTCTCAATTTGTCCATTTCTCAAACTACAGACGTATATTCACAGCGGTCCCGTTCACTCGGACCATTCTCGCTACATTCACCCACCTTTCAACAAACTTGCTAGAAAGCAGCACTTGCCTCTCCACCCTGATTTTCCTCTTCAAGTGAAACTTGAAAAAATTAATTACGGATTCGCCGAAGAGGAAAGTGTCTTTCTTTAACCCTTTCAAATCTTGTCCACCACACAATCTCTTTGCCATGGCCACCAGGCAGATGAAAACCGCTTGCCCTTCCTCCTCGAAGGAAGACGACGAGACCATCTGCTCAATGGACTCAGTCGATAACTGGGTCTGTCCTACACTCGACAGCAACTGTTCGACATATGTCCACAAGTCAGCAATGCTCGGGCACTGAACGAGTGCGTTCACGACGGTTTCCTCGCTCAGCGCGCATCTCAGACAGGCTCGGCTGACAGCACTTCCGTGCCTGTAGAGCTTATCTCACACCGGCAGCGCTCCAGGGTAGCACTGCCAGGCCAAGGATTTTTGGAAGTTATCCATAGGCCCTGGGCTGAAATTTCTCCTGAAGAGAGCAAACAGCTGATCTTGTTCGACGCCCAAGATCTCTCCGAGAACGTCGTCGCTCTTCCCCTCCACTAGTCCTCTATAGAACGCCGAGGTGGATGTTCCACCGATACTGGTGCCCAACTGGCAGTGGGTAGTGAGCGCCTGGAGGCATTCCAGCATCCAAGCGCTACCCCTCGGTCTTTTTCTGACCCAGGACTGCAGCTCCGTCAAGGACACGAGCTGTGGGAAAACGGGCCTGGCTAACGGCGACCACACCTGTTCACCGTCAAGGAAGCACCAGAGATGTCGCAGCCTCAGCGCATGTTTGCGCATCATCAGCCATGGCACGCCCAGTCCTCCATGCAACGGGTGTTGACAGCAGATGGATCGTCTGACCATGGGAGCGCGTCCCTTCCACAAAAAGCGGAAGACGAGGCGCTCCATTTTAATGAGAGTTGGACCGGGGCAAGGGACGACGGTGAGGCGGTAGCAGATGACGGATGCGATGTACGCATTCGCCACCTCCGCCCGGCCTTTCATGGACAGCTTCCACTCGGCCCTAGTTTCCTTAACCGATACCAGGACTTAAAGTGGGAGGTAAAAAGGATTTGGAACTGCCATGAAGTCAAAGTGGTCCCGATTGTCATAGGCGCACTAGGTACTATCTCAAAAAGTTTCCAGGGATGGTTAAAGAAAATTGGCCTCTTCACGCTTTTTGGAACGCTTCAAAAGGCATGCTTGCTGGGAACAGCAAGAACCCTCCGATACGTCCTGAATATCTGAGGCTGCAGGTAGTGGCTTGATATTCATTTCAACAAACTTTCCAGTTAACTAACATCAATGACTGAGACTCAAAGAACAATAATAATAATAATATTAATAATAATAATCAAACTTATTGACTCGTAATTACCTGGCCAATGTGATGAGAAACGGAACAAACTCAAAGTGCCGATTATGCAATGCTGAGGTTGAAACAGTGGATCACTTAGTCTCTGGATGTAAAGTTTTAGCACCAGTAGAATACAAATATAGACATGACAGTGTTGGCCAATATCTACACTGTGTAATATGTCGGCATTACAAAATCAAAGCCGAAGACAAGTGGTACAATCATCACCCTGAGGCTGTACCTGAAGGAGAAAGAGTAGCAATTGTCTGGGACTTTCCTGTACATAGACCTGTACATAGACCAAAGCAAATAGACCTGACATCAATGTAAAAGATCAACATAACAAGGTCTGTTTATTGATAGATATGAGCATCCCATGTGATCATAATATCGCGGCAAAAGAATTTGACAAGCTACGACAATATAAAGATCTGCTAATTGAAATTGAGAAAATGTGGCACCTCAAGGCCGTTACAATACCAGTGATTGTGGAAGGACTCGGAATGATCAAGAAAGTAACAGAACAATATTTGCGAATGATTCCTGGTTTACCCTCTCTGCACGAGGTGCAAAAAATTGTTTTGACTGGTACTGCACACGTATTGAGAAGAGCACTATCTCTGTAAGATGGATATCCCTCCTTGTATTTACATATGCATATGCACATGTGTATATATGTATACTGTTTTTTTTTTTATTATAATCAATGTGCTGTATTAACTGGCTTACCAATGCACACTGAATTTATTTGCCCTAGGTGTCAGGAAGACACACGGCATATATCTCAGAAACAATAATGAAAGATAATAAAAATGATAATAATAATAATAATAATTTCATTTATTGACAACAAGGGCCGACATGTAGGGGACAATACAAAGACAGGGACAGTGGGGGTTTACAATAACGTCGATTAAAAGTGCACAATGGCAAAACTAATTTAACAATGAAGATATAAAAATATAAAATAAACTATGCATAAACATAACAAAATAAATTCCCCTGTAGGGGGTGGACGACCTAGGGTGACTCAGGTACCCCACCGATCCTGAATCACCCTGCGCTTATAGGGAACCCAGGAAGAGAACCCCTCTCTTCAAGTTAGCTAGCATATAGGCGCATGGTCAGAGTAGGCCCATTCACACGGGCCATTCTCGCCACATTCATCAAACATTTAGCCAATGTACTGGGTGGCAGTACTTCTTTCTCCACCCTTAATAATAATAATAACATAATGTGCTTGTATCGTTAAGGAATTTACATTCTAATGATATCGTCATGGGTACAGTCCCTCAACCCGGTACCCTGAAAAAGTGTTGTTTTTATTTTGGGGTTTGCCAACGACTCCTAAATGAAATCTTTTTAGGCGGCAAATAGAGAAGCCTGTTTTAATGTGTGTATATGTAGGTCCGTGTCAGTATTTACATGTGTCTTTATTACGTCCTGTAACTTAACGGTTGAATCATGTCGGTGTTCCAGACTGGTCATGATCTATTGATACAAACGGGTCAAACACTGAAAGATTAGTGAAACATTTTAACTCTGTAAATAATGGTTCCAGCATGAAAGTATTGGAGGTGTAAGTTTTGATTAAGACCAGGACAATACTCATTATTTTAGTCTCCCGTCTCTATCTTTTGCCGAGATGAAAAGATAAGATAAAAAAGAAAGCTAAAATATCAGGTAATGACTGATAAATCTGTCCAAGTTGAGATTAAACGTTGGTCATCTGTCGGTTTTCCAGTTGTTCGAACAATGGAACAGTCTGCTTAGGAAATTTACCTGCAAATTGTTGTGAAATCTGCAAACACGTGTAACCGAAACGTATGTTGCATGGGAATTTAGGGTGATACCCTGGACGACAAATCTGTCAACCGACATGGTTCGATTATTGGTGTGTAACGAAAATGTTGAATAGTCGAAGCTGAAATGAATTTATAGTTACAGGATATAAGGGATGGTGCTGAGATGAATCCTTAAGAAAACCACCATCTTTGGTCGGGAATAACTTCAGGGTCCACTGAACTGAACTCATTAGAATGAATGTGAGTGGATTTAAAACATCGATAGTTGTCATACTTATTGGTGTGTCGAACCAGCTGCAAATGTATATATACACACATAAACATGTATATATATAATAGAATTACAATTTAGCTTCGGGCATAGTTGATTACAGACATGTATTGGAATTTCAGAAGAAATACAGTATGTTTAAAATAAACATTTACAGAGCCGTAGCTATTCCAAAACAACAGCGACTAACGCCGTTTGGCGGTGTCCAGCAGAAGCAATGGGGACAATCGTGGATGCGCATTTCGAAATGAACTGGTTCCCATCAGCACGATACCTCCCAAATACGAAATTCCAATACTTATCTGTATACAACTATGCCCGAAGCTGAATCATAATTCTATTCTATTATTAGTTAAGCCAAATTATACAGCTTCATATGCAAATGAGATTAATCACCTCATTTACACAAATGAGAAAACCATATATTCTCGCCTGTGAAGAATATGAAATATATTTGCAGAGTACAATGAAAGTGTGACATCACATCAACAGGAACAGGGATGGGCTTAATATTTCACAGGTGTATGTGTGGACTACGAGATCACGGGAGAATGTAAGAACTGCAGTTAGTGTGCAGTTTTTCTATGTGGAATCAATAATGAACTTAATGGCCCTGAAGACGATACTTTATTAGAGGAACAGATTCACGCTTACCTTATCATGTTTAGTAAGCTAAAAGTTTTGTACAATGTAATATTTATATATATATATATAGAGAGAGAGAGAGAAATTTCTTTATTAGCCACAAGGGCAAAAAAGAAGGGGACAAATACAAATGGGGAGTTTACATACAGGTATATGAAAATAAAACTATTAATACAATAGATAGATAGATATATTTCTTTATTAGCCACAGGAGCACAAAAGAAGGGGACAAATACAAAGGGGGACGTTTACATACAATAAAAACGTGTAAAATGTTATCACAAATGCAATTTAAAAAGTTAGTCGATTTTCCCCAATAGGGGAGACAGTTTATATGGGTAACACATACCCCCGAAAAAATGTGCAACCCTCATCTCCAGGAGTACGAAGAGTTTGTACTCCTTTCCTCTCCTCCTCCTTTTCCTCAACCTACAGGCTGATATAGAGAGAAGGCCCATTCACTCGGGCCATTCTCGCCACTTTCACCCACCTTTCATAAAACTTTCTGGGGTACAGCACCTCTCTCTCCATCCTGATTCTTCTTCCAAAGTGATATTTGAAAAAAAGAATCAGTTGTTGGCCGGAGAGAAATGTGTCTGACCTCAGCCCTTTCATCCTTGTCCACCATACAACCTCTTTCGACATAGCTATCACACAAAGGAAAACCGCCTCTCCTTCGTTTTTGAAGGAGGGTGGCGGTTTGATCATGACAATGGACTCGGTGGTCAACCGGATTGGTTCCACCCGCGACAATAGTCGTTCTACATAGCCCCACAGGTCAGTGACGCCCGGGCAGTGTATGAATGCGTGCGCGACGGTTTCTTCGTCTCGCAAGCACCTCAGACAGATCTTTTTTGCAGGGTCCCTGCCCGGGCGCCCATGTCTGTAGAGATTGTCTCGAACTGGTAGAGCTCCTCGGTAGCACTGCCAGGCCAGGGACACTTGGAAGTTGTCCATCGGTCCCGGGCGGAAGGTCCTACCGAACAGACTGGCCAGTTCATCTTCCTCTACGCCTAGAGTTTCACCGAGCGAGTCGTCGCTCTTGCTGCGGATCAACCCTCTATAGAATGACGAAGTGGAGTCTCCACTGATCGCCGGGTCCGCTTGCCAGAGGGCTGTGAGCGCCTGAGCACATTCGATGTGCCAGTCGCCCATTTTCCTCGGTCTTTGCTGGACCCAGGACTGCAGCTCGGTCAGCGAGACGAGTCGTGGGAAGGCTCGCCTCACGAACGGGGCCCACACCGGTTGTCCGGTGAGGAATACATAGAGATGCCGCAGCCTGAGCGCATGTTTGCGCATCGTCAACCCCGGCATTCCCAGCCTTCCGTTAGAAAGGGTGTTGGCAGCAGATGGATCTTCTCACCAAAAGAGCCCGCCTCTTCCAAAGGAATTGGAAGAGCGCGCGTTCCATTTTGGCGAGCATTTTGGCTGGACAAGGCACGACGGTCAAGCGGTAGTAGATGGCGGACGCTATAAAAGTGTTCGCCACCTCCGCTCGACCTTTCAAGGATAGTTTGCACTCGGCCCACTTCTGGGTGAGTGCAAACACCTTGGCCGTCACTTCGTTCCAGTTCTTCTCCACCTGGAGGTCCAGACCAAACCAGACTCCGAGCAGCTTTACCGGTCCTTCCGTCCAGCGTCCGACGACGCCATCGGAAGGCATCGGTTTGCCTCTCCACGATCCGAGTTGCAAACCGATGGACTTGTCCCGGTTCAGCTTCGCTCCTGTGAAATTTTCGTATTCCATGAGTAAGGTGCCGACTTCCTCGATTTGCGAGGCGCTCGACACCATTACTGTCACGTCGTCGGCGTAGGCCGACGTCGCTTTCCGCAGTCCCGGTTCCAGAGGGATGCCCTAGAATAGCTCCAGCTTCCGCAGTAGTGACTCGAGAGTCAGTACGTACAGAAGGAAGGAGAGAGGGCATCCCTGTCAAATGGATCGCGTAATATGGAACGGCTCCGAGAGGTAGCCGTTCACCTTGACCCTTGAGCAGATGTTGCTGTTGTGCATTGCAGCAATCCAGCCCCTGAACACGGGTCCGAAGCCTGCCGCCTCGAGCACCGCATCCAGGTAACAATGGTCAACCCTATCGAAAGCCTTAGACTGATCCAAGTTGATCAGGGCCCCACCGAAGCCGGGTTTACACCCTACCCTCTCTATGATGTATCGCATGAAATGGAGTTTGTCGTATATGGACCTGGTCGGGATTGCGCATGTCTGCGCTTCTTCCACCAGGTTCTCGACGACAAGCGCCAGCCTCTTTGCCAACATCTTGGCCAAAATCTGTAACTCTGTGTTTAGCAGGGTTATGGGCCGGAAGTTGCCTATGCCATCCCCCTTATTCTCGTCCTTCCTGATTAGTGTGACTACGCCCCCGGTTACAGAACTGGGAACTCTCCCGTTCTGTTGCCAGTTGCAGTAGACCGCTTCCAGGAGACCGGAGAATAAGTCCGGCATTGCTACGTAAAATTTGTAGGGTAGACCGTCGAGACCTGGAGATTTGCGTTTGCCCCATTGGCTCAGCGCGTCCCCTATCTCAGCGGCTGAAATCGACTTTTCGCAGAACTTTGCCTCGCTGTCCGAGAGTCACGGTAGGCCGTCGAGGTATGGACCTAAATCCATAGCCCCTCCCGGCGCCCCGCCCCGCCCGAACAGTTGAGCAAAGTGCCGCTGAAAGGCCGCACACATCTGCTTCGGCTCACGTATCACGCGTCCGTTTTGGTCCTTCAAAGACCGAATCGTGGACTTGTTGCCACTCTTTGTCTCCGTCACTCGGGCCCAGCTAACAGCTTTGGCTCCCTCGTTTCCCAGAGCACGTATTTTGCTTCTGACAACACAGCCCTCGTGCTTTGCGTCGAAGAACTGGTCCAAGGCCGTTCTCGTGTCTAGCACGCTGGCTACGTTGCCACTTCTAATTGCCTCTTCTACTTTATATACCAGTTCCTTCTCGGTTCTATTTCTATCTAACGCTAATTCTTTACTAAAAACTAACGAGTCTAATCTAACTGCCGTCTTGAGAGAGTACCACCATCTGTTGTTGACAATGGCCCCTGTCAAGTGCTGTTTAACTAAAGTGCTAATCCGTCTAGTGTAGGTTTTGCTTGTCGATAACGACAAGTTCAGCTTCTAGTAGCCGGGACTTTGTCCATGGGTTCTATCAAGGTTGGGCATGCAGGTCACTAGTTTGTGATCTGAATAGGCAACCTTGAACATTTGTGGACAGCTTAACATGTCCGTATCCTTATTTTTAACTAGAACCCTATCTAGGTACGATCTAGATGTTCCGCTACGATTACTCCACGTCCACAGTGGCACAGTCGGAAAATCTAGTCGATATCTATCGGCCAGGTCAAATCGGTTGAGTAACTGTTTGAGGCTGTTACACCCCCCCCCCCCCCTTTATCGGGTCATGCTCCCACATAGTCCCAACGTGCATCTAGGATTCCATTCCAGTCCCCCACTAAAGGCAAGGAGCGGGACGTTCCCAGAAAAGTCTCTAGACGTTTGAAGAAGTCTGGCCGTGGTGTCCCCGATGGGGCATATGCGGCTACCAGCCTGAAGGCTCCACCTTCACTACCGTCAACGTCTAGGACCACCAGTCGACCCTCCGGGTCCAGATGTACCGTCTGTGTTACGAGGCTCAGGTGTTTCCGCAGGAAACGGCAACTCCGCCCCCACCCTCCGGATGACAGAGAGATGCGTAGATCTCAAAGACATCGAAGATGGGGGCCAGCTGTCGCTCGCTGTGGATCCTGGACTCGCAAATGGCTACCACATCCATACTGTGCGACCTGAGGTCGTTTATGAGTTTGCCCTGTTTCCAGAGCATCCCCAGGCCGCGTACGTTCACACATCCAGCTCTAATATTTGCCATGTTGGTGCTGAAAAGTTAAAAGAGGAAAAGCGATCACTCACCCTTCGTCTCCTGGGGACCAGGCCGCACGATTTCCATGGGGGTGTTGGAGGGGTTGTCTGGATGGGTGGTGGTTTCCGGCGGGGTGGGGACGGAGATGATTGGTGGGGTGGGGTCTGGTGGGATGGGGGTGTCTGGGGTGGGGAGACATTTGAGAAGGACGCGGTTAAGTGGCTTCACGCAGGAATTCCCCACATCCTTCTCAAATGTTTCTTTTAGGGACCTATAAGTTTGTATAGGGACCCTAATCAGTTTTAGGTTCAGTTTTTTGTTATTTTTAATAGAGTGGGCGAAAGTTTTCCCTTCGGTTTTCACCGAAGGGTCGTTCGTGATGGTCTCCATTAGTGTTTTGTTTTCAGTGTTTATGTAAGTGTAAATGTAATTTTCTTGTGTTGTGTTTGTTTTTGTCTGTAGTTCTTGTGTGTGCTTTCGTTTTGTTGTAGGTATTTTGTTTTCAGGAGGTGGGGTTTTGTTCGGGATGTTTTTGTTGTTTGTGTTGGTGGTTGTATGTTTGTAGATAGATCATTTGATAGATAGATAGATATGAGTATATATGTGTTTGTGTGTGCGTTGATATACTCTCTCTTGCACTCACTGCCACTGTCTCTCCCTATTATAAGATACTGAGAGTCCACGGTGGGTGGTGAGGGACACGTGTTTGATGAGCTATTCCAACTCGCGAGGCTCACACCTGCGGCTAGCCAGCTGGGTGCCGATGGTGGTGAGTAGGGAGTAAACCTAGTGCGAAGTATCCACTGCTAAGGGCTCGACCACAAACCAGTCGGAGAGCGACCGATATTTGGAGAGTTTACAGAGTCTGGATTAGTTACAGACTACACAAGTTGCCGCTGGAGAAAGTGTCGCTGCATGTGGCATCCCGGGTGAGGGGTTTACCTACACAGAACGGGAAGATGGTCATGCCGTCTGGCCTTTTGCCGTCCCCTCGGTCCAGCACAAGATGGGAGTGGAAGCCTGCAGCATCATATATCTGAGAAAAAGAGGCCTTTGATTTTTATATGATTTTGAAAATTATCAAAAATATGGAGGGATTTAATACAATTCCTAACGTTCTCATTATTTAGCTGGTGAGTGGTGAGGCAGAATTATTAAAGCGTCCCATTGCAGTATTTCATTACGACTCTTTACGTTCTGAGTTCAAATTCCATCAATGTCAACATTGTCTTTCATTCTTCTGGGTTCGATAAAATGTACCAGTAATGTACTGAGGGCCATAACATAGACCCACTCCCCAGATATTGCTGGCCAACTTTAGGAATGATTATTAAGGTGGTGTTTGGATCCTTATTAACAAAGCTTCTTAACATTATGATGAAAGATATTAGTTTGGGGGAATTGGCAGCATCGGTATAGCAGCGGATACTGTGATTTGTTGCATAGAGATATGTCCCTTTACCTTCTGATTTTCATATCCCGCCAAGATTAGCTTTGCCTTTCATCCTTACGGGGTCGATTAAATAAAGTCCCAGTAATGTACTGGGATCAATTTACTAGAATTGACCATCACCGGGCCCTCCTCAAAAATATTTGCTCACCTTGTAGCTAAATCAAAAACCATTATGATAGAAGTTTTTTTTCTGATAAATGTAAATACTTCAAAACAAAATGTTTCGTATTGTAGAAGCAAGGCTGCTTTCAGACATTTTGATATCTCCA
>OZ024742.1:363514522-363519522 GCA_964016885.1 Eledone cirrhosa | reverse complement strand
ATTATTCAAATGTTGCCATCGCTATCTATAGAATAAATATGATTAAACAATCACAGTCCACCCTCTTTAGAATCAATTGTGAAGATTAGACACTGAAAATATTTGTTTACATTTAGTGTGGGATATTTTAAATATTTCCTCATAATAATTGTTTCTACAATTGGCACAAGGCCAGCATCTACCTCCAGTGCATTACTGGTACTTTATCGACCCCGTCAGAAATGAAAGGCAAACTTAACTTCGAAAATAATGTCCAAGAGAATATCAACAATATATATATATATATGAGAGTATTGAAGTTTGCTTGAAGCATTGTGGAATAATAGGTAAATATCTTTAAGTCGTTTGGAAGCCTCGACAATTCAAATGGGTAAATCTCCGGGTAACAAGATCCGGTGGTGGAGAGAGAGATGTAAGTGGGTGTACGTTGAGATGCGTGGTGTGTATAAGACGTGTAGAGGAATGAAAGAAAGAGTATAACGGATAAAATAAAAATAACAACACGAGAGAGAGTTACCTTGGGAGAGATTTAATTGTCCCTATATATTTCGGATTCACATCCATCAACTGGGGTTTTTTCCGGGGTGGGGGAAAGGTTGTCTGTCGGAAAGGTGCGAAACGCGTCCTCCGCTGTTTGTTGTTTTGAATATCTGAGGTATTCAGCAGAGCACGCGTGCGCGTCAAATGGGGTCGGTCGGGCAGAGGTCAGCGGCCGAATGTGGGAGTGGGGTGGCGCTAGCTGTCAGTCCATTCTCTGCCTGTTTGGTAAATGTTACTGTGTGTGTGTGTGCGTGTGTTGTTGTCTCGCTTGAGTCTGTGTGTGTGTGCGTGTGTTGTTGCCTTGTTCATCTGTATTGGCAGTGTAGTATGTTCGTATGGTGGAATGCTACTGTGTGTGTGTGCGTGTGCGTGCGTAGTTGTCTCGTTTGTGTGTGTGTGTGTGCGTGTGTTGCTGCATCGTTTGTTAACTTAAACCAGCCACCTCATTTCGCTTCTCTCGGAACGATTGTTTATTTGCGCTGCCAGGCGTTTGATAAAAAGCGCTTCCTTGATACGTAACGTGCCGACGTTTCTTTCAGTCGCTAGAATTGTGACAATGGGCCTTCCGTCTTTGTTTCCGCATTTGTCTATGTGTTTCCGGAAAGACGAGGCCCTGGTTTTAGTGTGTTCCTTGATCCGGATGTGCAAAGGTCGGATTGTGCTACCTATATAGTATTGGTTGCACCTGTCACATTCTATCTTATACACGACGTATGTGCGTAGGCAACAATTCGCATGGCGTATCGGGCAGTCTCTGAGGGAGTACGCGTCAGTAGATTTCCCGGGTTTCCTGGAGAGGCATCTTCGCAGGGAGGGGCCCGAGTGGGCCAGGTGGATGTCGAGGCCCTCCCTCCGTATAGCCTTGCGGATAGCGTTGGTGGTATTCTCGCCCAGGTGAGGCATTTTAAGGAAGCACTTGCCTTGGGTGCCTCTCTGTCTCTTGTGTATGGTGTCTCCTACTCTGTCTGTGAGCGAGGTAGGGTACCCGTTCGTCTCCAGCACCTCGAGGAATCGCTTGGTATGAGTGACACCACTCGCGGGATCGCTGCATCTGTTTTTGATTCGCGCGATCTCGTTCGTGATGTATCCTCTTTTGGCACTGTTAGGGAGGGCGGACTTGTAGTGAACGAACAGGTCCATGCAGGCTGCCTTTCGGTAGAAGTTGCAGTGGATCCTTCCCTGTTCCGTGATGTTGATTCGGAAGTCGAGGAGGGCAAGTGACCCGTCTTCGTTGGGGTGTTCAACACTGAAGTCAATGTTCTCGTCAGTGTTGTTGATATATATATATCACGATAAATTAACGGAGCCATAGACTCTCGCCATTCCCTGTAAATAATGTGCTCAAAGGAGAGGAAATCCTGAGCTCTATAAAATACAATATGTTGAAAAAGTAACACACTAGAGAGAGATACAGTGCGCTATCAATAAAACAAGGAAAAACCACCAGTATGGCCCCGTAAGGATGAAAGGCAAAGTCAACCTCGGTGGGATTTAAACTCAGATCGTAAAGGGACGTAACTATGCTGGAAAGCATGGCGTCCGACCCTCTACCGAACACACACATATATATATATATATATATATATATATATATATATATATATATATATATATATATATATATTTATATATATATATATATATATATATGTATGTTCGGTAGAGGGTCGGACGCCATGCTTTCCAGCATAGTTATATATATATATATATATATATATATATGAAAAACAAGGTTAGAGGAATACTGCGTGGTTGCACATGGGTTACATATTATAAAATTAGTCCCTCATCAGTGATTTGTCAATCATCTTTAGTATTTCATCGCATTAAAAATCAGATACCTCAGGTTGGTGCGAGCAATAACTAAAATAAGCTATTGGGACAAGTGAGTCGCGTAAAGCGAGTGAGACAAGTAAACAACATAGAAGGATAAAAGCAAACCGAAGATAGAAAAAAAAACAAGCAACATGTTTATCCGTTCAGCATAAGCCGAGTGAATTTCATGAGCGGTC
The DNA here is from genome assembly GCA_964016885.1 of Eledone cirrhosa. Classification (NCBI taxonomy): domain Eukaryota; kingdom Metazoa; phylum Mollusca; class Cephalopoda; order Octopoda; family Eledonidae; genus Eledone; species Eledone cirrhosa. The sequence goes on along the minus strand of OZ024742.1, from coordinate 363,516,970 downwards.
AGAAAAACAGACTGTACGCCGTGAATGAGGTGTGAGAAAGAAGGGACCCCACTACTAACGAACGGGAGGAAGTGAGAAGGGGAGAAACAGAGAGTGAGTGAGTGCAAGTGCGAGGAAGAGGTCAGTTGAGAGAAAGTGTAACTGACAGAGGGGGCGAAAGAAGGTAAGAGAAACAGAGAGAACGGGGGAGCAGTAAGAGAGAAAGAGAGAAACAGATAATCGCAGTCTAGGTAAATATATGTGAAAAACAAGGTTAGAGGAATACTGCGTGGTTGCACATGGGTTACATATTATAAAATTAGTCCCTCATCTGTGATTTGCCAACCATCATTGGTATTTCATCATATTAAAAATCAGATACCTCAGGTTGATGCGAGCAATAACTAAAATAAGCTATTGGGACAATAGTATAAAAAAACGAAAAATCAGTGATGGAACTGGACTCAGTTTATTGCGTGTTACAATTGTTTCGCCGGCAGGTGACTCGTACATGATCACTGTATGGATCTGGCTGATTCTACGGCTGCAGGTTCCTTCGGAGACATGCAATTCTTTCGGAGCAAATTTTCTCACTGGGGTGTTATCATCAAAACACACCTTCAAAAAACATCTTCCACTCTTGTCTTGCCATTGGCTGTTCTTTTTCTAAGTCATCATAAATTCTGGTCACTATTTACTGCTACACTGGCCATCAGCCATTTTCCGTCCGACACACTTCAATGGAGCCATGCTGGGTTTGGTATCTCATACGTCTGTTCACACTCCCGAGCATGTACCCACATATACACACACACACACAAATACACAATCACACATACACACACGCAGGACACACACATGCATGCATACACATATGTACGCACACATGTGTAGACACATATCCCCATGCACATATATACACACACACACTCTCCCTCTCTTACACATACTCTAGCACACCCACACCACATCCAGACCACCACCTGTCTATTGGCGCCTGCCTGTATAGCCCCTTACATCCCGTCTCACACGAACGCACACGCGCACACAGGCGCAGACACACACGTACACGCATACAAGGACACATATCGGCGTTCGGGCACATCTGCACATTTATACACAAACACTCTCAGACACATACATAGACGCACACACGCACATACACGCATATCCTTATGGATTGGCATCAAGGACAGACACACTTCCAAAGACATAAGCACACATACACACAGCGATACAGACCTGTACATATATCTACGCACAAGTACATGTACCCGCATATAAACATATAGACAAACCCTGTCCTATGTGGGTGTACGTACGCATCCACACACACCTCAACTGACAGATACACACACCATGTATATATATATGTGTGTGTACACACATACACATACATACAGACACACACACATACACATATACATATATGTATACACATACATATATATATACATATATATATACATACCCACACGGACACCCACTTGCACACACATGCACATATGCACATGTGCTTACACACACATGCTTACACATATACATATATAAACAAAACCGTAAAATAACGGTTTTGTTTATATATGTATATATGTAAGCATGTGTGTGTGTGTGTGTATGTACTCACATATATATACATGGGGTGTGTATCTGTCAGTGGGTGTGTGTGTGTTTGGGTGCATACGTGCACCCACATAAGACAGGGTTTGTCTATACGTTTATATGCAGGTACATGTACTTGTGTGTAGATATATGTATAGGTGTGTGTATGTGTGTGTATGTGTGCTTATGACTTTGGAAGTGTGTCTGTCCTTGATGCCTATCCATAAGGATGTGCGTGTGTCTGTCTATGTATGTGTCTGAGAGTGTTTGTGTATAAATGTGCAGATGTGCCCGAACGCCGATATGTGTCCTTGTATGCGTGTACGTGTGTGTCTGCGTGTGTGTGTGCGTGTGTGTAGGCAGGCGCCAATAGACAGGTGGTGGTCTGGATGTGGGTGTGGGTGTGCTAGGGTATGTGTAAGAGAGGGAGAGTGTGTGTGTGTATATATGTATATATATGCATGGTGGTATGTGTCTCCACATCTGTGCGTACATATGTGTATGCATGCATGTGTGTGTGTGCCTGCGTGTGTGTATTTGTGTGTGTGTGTGTATATGTGGGTACATACTCGGGAGTGTGAACAGACGTATGAGATACCAAACACAGCATGGCTCCATTGGAGTGTGTCGGACGGAAAATGGCTGATGACCCGTGTAGCAGTAAATAGTGACCAGAATTTATGATGACTTAGAAAAACAACAGCCAATGGCATAACAAGAGTGGAAGATGTTTTTTGAAGGTGTTTTTTGATGATAACACCCCAGTGAGAAAATTTGCTCCGAACGAAATGCCCGTGTCCGAAGGAACCTGCAGCCGTAGAATCAGCCAGATCCATACAGTGATCATGTCTCGAGCTACCTGCCGGC
>OZ024742.1:363472022-363512022 GCA_964016885.1 Eledone cirrhosa | reverse complement strand
TATATATATATATATGTATATATATATATATATATATATATGCTTGAATTTGTTTAATGCAAAATCGCAGGACTATATGTGTATGTATATATATATATATATATATATATATATATATATATATATATATATATATATATATGTAGAAGTTATATTTAATTTGTTGGGATACAACAAGCAAATATTTTTATAACTGATATAAAGCACTCAACACATTTTTTTATTAAAAATACAATATATTACAAATGGAAACTATATTTATAAAACCATATTTATTTCATTATACATATTTCAAGGACACCAAAGCAAATTATGGTGCGCTTTCATCAGGTAAAATATAATATAGATCAGTTTTATAAACAAATATTGACATACCCTTAAAGAATGCGACCTTGTCGGTTGGAAGCCCCCGGATAGTGGGGTTATAACTTTATTATTGGTCTATTATGCAAATTAGTGTCGGGGAGGTTTAAATCCCGTACATTTAAATTAAGCCGTTGGAATAGGGAAAAAATAAAAAGAAAAAGAAAAAGAAAAGGAAAAAGAAAAAGAAAAAGAAAAAGAATGAGTTAACCCAAAGAAGGAAAACAAAAGAAAGAGAAAGAGAGAAAACCCTAAGTGAGAGAGTGTCGTATTAACGTAATTTATGAGATGATGAAGCGAAAAAATAAATATATAGTGGATTAATTACGCGGAGTAAATAAAGCGTGGAAAAATAAATAAATAAATAATAATTGTTTCTACTTTAGGCACAAGGCCAGCAATTACCCAGTTCATTACTGGTACTTTATTTTATCGACCCCGTAAGGATGAAAGGCAAAGTCAACCTCGGCGGGATTTGAACTCAGATCGTAAAGGGACGTAACTATGCTGGAAAGCATGGCGTCCGACCCTCTACCGATACTGCCAATCCACCAAATAAATAAATAAGAATAACCGGAGAATATTATCTAATGTTTAAATTTGATTAAATGATTAATTTATCAATTAAATTATTAAGATCTATAAATTAAAAATTGAGAGTTATATATTATTAATAGAATATATATATATATACATATATTGAAATACTTTGGGCGGGTCATGCTGCTAATAAGAAACACACGCACCAGTTGCTTTCACTTCAATTTATTATAAATTAAATTTATAAATTTAGGAATTTATAAATTTCCGGTTGGTTGGTTGGTTCTACAACCAGATGATTGTTCATATATTGTCAAAGATCTTTCGTCACACATTCTGTGACCTCTTCAGTAACTGGGGATTCTTTTCTTTGTTTTTGTGCCTCTCCTTTGTTCTGTCCTACACCATCTTATTTTTGTGTGTGTTGTGTGCTTAGTTTGCGCATGTCTTACATCCGGGTGTCTGTGTGTGTTTATATTTGTTTATTTATTTGTTTATTTACATGTTACTGGTTGGTTATTTGTTCTATGTGTGTGTGTTTTCATTTTGTCCTTAATTGTAAGTTGTGATGTTGCTGTTGCATTCATGTTTTCTATTTAATTTTGTTTGGAGTTCATTTATGTTTATTGCCTCTGTGATTTGTCTAAACATTGCGTCTTTTCTGTGTGTAGATTCTATTTCTATTTCTATGTTCTCTAATTTACCCTTATGTTATATTTTAGCACGTTGGTGGAGTACAGATGATTCTTTACTATCTTGAAGCTCTCGCCAGTGTTCATTTATCCGTTCCTATACTACGAGCTGTCTTACCTATGTACACTATATTCTTATCTCTACATTGTCCTTCAGTACATCTTATGCTATATACTACATTTCTAGTTTTACAGTTAATATGGGGGCTTAATTTACAGATTATACATTTCTTATCTATACAGGGAGGTTTTGAAAAGGGTATGTATTGCTAATAAGTGTTTTTATGGAGGTACCTGGTCTTTCTACTATCTTAATATTGAGTTTATTGTTTATCTAGGGCCCTTCTAAATGTGTAAGCTAATTCATCTCTAAGGGTTGTATCGATGAACATTACACTCTGGTATTTATTGCTATCATACCATGAGTTTATTCTATTAGCCTTATTCCTAGTTCTTTCTATTCTATTCCAAAATTTGCTCCTATACAAGGGGCAGGTCCCATTTGTATCATTATTTACCATTTTTTCCCATTTGGTTCTGGCTCCTCTATACACTCTGATTTTATCTCTCTGATTGTAACCAGAGAACTGCATACGGTGGATGAAGTGTTGTATGTGTCTCTCTAGTTATTTGGGGTTGCACATGCGGGACACGTTTCTCATCACGTTTCTCATCTCAAAGTTTTCAATATTATTTTTGAGATTTCTTAGGTAATCCTGGCCTATGAAGTTGCTTTTTTTAAATTTAATGCTTTGAATGATAGAGATGATTTCATTCTACAAATCCATTAGTAGTTTGTTGGAAGGTGGGTTTTTTTTTAGATTTGAAGATTCAATCAAGATTTGAAATATTCTCTTTTACATCAGAATTATCGAAGTGGAAAGCACGCCACCGGATTCGTCTTATAAATTAGTCTGATTTTTCTATTAATTGTTTTATAAAGTCTTTATTCCTAGGTATAGGTATGTCCTTTAGAGAAGAAGAGATCTTAAAGAATTCCATTATTTTTCAGTTATAATATACAGCGCTCGACAGTAAAGGAGCAGAATATATGTAGAAGTTATATTTAATTTGTTGGGATACAACAAGCAAATATTTTTATAACTGATATAAAGCACTCAACAAATTGTTGGAGTAAAAATACAATATATTAACAAATGGAAACTATATTTATAAAACATATTTATTTCATTATACATATTTCAAGGACACCAAAGCAAATTATGGCGCGCTTTCATCAGATAAATTATAATATAGATCAGTTTTATAAACAAATATTGACATACCCTTAAAGAATGTCGGTTGGAAGCTCCCGGATAGTGGGGTTACTAATTTTATTATTGGTCTATTATGCAAATTAGTGTCGGAGAGGTTTAAATCCCGGACATTTAAATTAAGCCGTTGGAATAGGCGTTATGGTCCATCTGGTTCCTTACCACAATTCCTTCGTTATATATATATATATATATATATATATATATATATATATATATATATATATATATATATATATATATATATATATATATACATATATACATATATAGTTTGAAATGAAACAAGACAAACACAGACAAACGCTGAGAAATTCATTTCCATAAAACGAACATATGACTACATCCCTACCATGTCAGCCATATTGTTAGCGTGCAATTTCCCGCATCAAAGTGATAGTTGTCATGTGACATTGCTTTGTTGGTAACATGCATGTCAGACTATAACACAGCAAAAACTGGAAAGGAAATTTTACGTTTGCCGTTCGGCGAAAACCGAAATAAAGAGATAAAGATATTGCTAGAGATAAATTGACAATAGATGAATCATGTAAAATATGAAACATTTTAATGTTGGAGAATGGAAAAAATTAAGAGTTTTGTTAGAGGAAGTTGGTTGGGGTGGAACTTTACGAGTGAGGTTCAGCTCCCTACTGATTTAAAGAGAGGAAAAGTGTGAGGGTTGGCCCGATGTATAGGGGGTGGGAGGAGATATATAAAAGGAGAGGAGGGAGTGAGAGAATAATGACGAAAGAAAAATAAGAGTGTGTTAATGTCACGAAGAAAATATAGAGTATTATATATATATATATATATATATATATATATATATATATATATATATATATATATATATATATATATATATAAATATATATATATATATATGTGTGTGTGTGTGTATATATTAAATGTATATATATATATACATATACATATATATATATATATAAATATAAAAATATATATATATATAGATATGTATACATGCATATATATATATATATATATACGTACATGTATATATATAAACAAATATATATATATATATATATATATATGTGTATATATATATATATATATATAAAGAGTATAAGTATATTGTGTACTAGAATGTTTGTCACAATTTGCTGGAATTGTTGAATTCTGAATTGCAGTTCTAATCCTTTTACTCTCCTCCATAGAATCTGCCTTACTAAGTTGATTCGTATTCAGTGAAAGTGTTCCAGTCCTTATATTCAATTAAGTTGATTTGGGAGAAATTCTCTCATATATTATCGAATGATAAAACATTATAAAATAATTGCTAGCATAGTCTTTTCCATGAATGACACTTTAAACTGATATTTTATATTTCCTTCCCTTATTTCAAATTTAATTGTATGTAATAAACAGCAGATTTGACATATACATTATATCTGGTAGTAATTTATTTTAAATTGATAGTTTGAAATTGTTTTTATGCAGCTAGCCCAAATGGTTGATGAAATAGCCCCGCAATTATTAGGTCTGAAATTCAAATCCACTGCGCTGTGTCTCTGTTGAGCAATTTAACATAGCCTAGATCCCACAGAGGTCTTTTAAATGAATTTGGCTAGATGGAAACTGTTTGGAAGATCTTTGGATCGCTTTCCGACAAATTTGCGGTGGAGCCCCCAGCAGTGCAGACACCTGGTGTTCTCAGCCGTAGGGCTACCTCCCAGCTCACCACCATTGACACAGATTTGGCTTCACCCAGGTGTGAGCCTCGTAAGCTGGAACGGCTCTTCCAATGCGTTTCCCCCACCATTTTCCGGGGAAACGCCTTTTCGTTTCTGTCGACCTGGGCCGTTGGGCGGCTAGCACATGCCCCCTCTCCCAATTGCTCATAATAGAGTGAGATGGTGAGAGCGGGAGAGACGGAAACAGTGACAGTGGCAGTTGGTTGTTTTGTTTTCGGACCTTGTGTATGTGTATATATTTCACGGACTCATGTATGGTTAACTGTCTCATGGTCTTAAATTATTAGTCCATAAAATACAGCTTAGCTCGAACTCAATTTGTCAGCCTTGTCACATATTTTTCTCACGCTGACACTTCCTGGAAATCATGTTACGGTTGCACGTGTCTTTGAAATACTGAGCCCTTAAAGATTAATGACATGTGTAGGCTGTTCCCTTGATCGAAGAACTGGAACTCTCACCGTCGAAACCGATAGAGGTCGATTCCATTGTTTGACAGAAATATTCAGCAATAAATTAGGGCTTAACACACACACACACACACACACACACACACACACACACACACACACACACACACACACACGCGCGCGCACCCCACACACACACACATACATGTATATTAGAATGTATTGAAGTAATGATAGAATATGCAGTGTTACGGAAAGCAGTTGAATGAAGTACACAATATCATTAGAGAAGTACATGATATATTTCAGATGGAAATAGTTTCCACATTACAAGAACTATTTCATTCGTTTAAATCATCAGGTGAAACAGACCTTGTCCTATAGAAGTCATTTCTATCTGATATATATATATATATCAGATAGAAATGATTTATATACGAGGTGTGTCAGAAAGGTTCCAGGACTGATGTCACAAAAGATTTATTTCAAACCCAAATTTCACACTAAGAGTTTTCTCCTTCAAGGTAATCCCCATGGAGTCTAATGCACATTTCCATCATTTTCTGACACGCTTGCATGCACTCCTGGAAGGATTCTTCCGGGATCCTCCTCAGTTTCGTCGTCACGGCCTTTTTGATGTCGTCCACGTCTTCAAAACGGGTCCCCTCCGGGTGTTACTCGAAGATCCATGACTCATCACCGGCGATGACTGTCCCTAGCAAGTCTGGTTCGGTTTCAAGACACTCGAGGACATCTTGGCATACTTGCATACATCGACCCTTCTGGTCATCGTTGAGCAGTTTTGGCACCATCTTCGCGCAAACTTTCCGCATGTCCAAATCTTCAGTGAGAATCTTCCAGACGCTGTCCCGATTCAGCTCATTTGCCATCAGTCGAACAGTCAGCCGACGATCGCTACGCACCATCTGCCTGACGCGCTCAACGTTGACCTCAGTCCTGGTTGTTGAGGGCCTTCCGCTTCTGGGGTCAACTTGCACCACTCAAAAACACGTGAGCGTGACATCGTCTCATCTCCATACACTTGCTGCAGCAATCCCAGTGCTTCTGACGGAGTTTTCCCCAACCGTACCAGAAACTTCAAGTTTGTTCGTTGCTCTGTGCTCATTGCTTGACGACCTGAAACAGAGGACATGTATATAAAATTATGAAGAATAAAATGTGATTGCTGCAGAGAGCTAAGATTACAGTTACATACTCCAGGGGGATTAATTTGAAGGAGAAAATTCTTAGTGTGAAGTTTGGGTTTGAAATAAATATATTGTGACATCAGTCCCGGAACTTTTCTGACAAACCTCGGATATATATAAATATATATATATATATATATATATATATATATATATATTAGGATTGATGCTCTGAAATAGCGATGTATACATGCATATATATATAGTATATTTGGCAATATACCGTATGTTTAATTAAAAACATTAGAAAGACCATTCGCTATCAGTTTTAAAGAATTGACTATGTCACTTACTTCTTTTCAGTAAGGTCTTCTAAATGTTTTTAATCAAACATACAGTATATTGCGAATATACTATACATACATTCATATGTATATATATATATATATCAAGTACTAATATTTTCGAAACAGCGAGCCGGTTTGAAATTATTATAAATGTAAGCTATCGCCGTATTTTAACTAAAGAAATTAAAGAAATTATTTAGCCTGATAGTGGGGTTAAGAACCCTCGGAGAAATGGAAAAAGATGAGTATTGACGTACATGGGAGTATATATATATATATATGGGAGTATATATATATATATACGAGAGTATTGACAATATCATACACATAAACAACATATGTACTGGTCTATACCATACTAATTCTTCAAACTGCCTGAAGAGGTCACAGCCAAAGATGGCTGTCACTGAAATATATATAGCAGTAATAAACGAAGCTAAGTTTTAATCATTTGACTTTTATTTAACTTTATTTTTTTTATATATATATATATATATATATATATATATATATATATATATATATATATATATATATATATATATGAATAAGTTATAAACATTTATATTTGTTGAATTACCAACAAAAATTCAATATCCTTTCTGCTTATATATATATATATAATTACAAAAAAGATAGATGGCATGACAGGCCTTGACTATTGGGGTCGATTAGAAAAGCTCAAACTTTATTCTTTTCAACGTCGCCGTGAACGCTACATTATCTGTATGATGTGGAAAATATCCCATCAGCTTTGCCCAAATGATGTTGGCATCACCTTCAGTGTACACCCAAGGTTGGGCCCCGTGCTATCCGCCCACGACAAAAATCCCACTCGCATCACATAACAACAATACGGCACAATTATTTCACCTCAATTGGCCCTGCACCCTTTAACAATACACCAAGACACATCAAAGCAGAAACAGACCCCATCAAGTTCAAGAAGTATTTGGATAAATTCCTTCAAGAAATCCCGGATAAGCCCCCTACACCCGGATATGCCTCCGTAAACAATAACTCTCTGCTCGAGTGGGCCATGGTGCCCAAACACTGATTTGTAAGACTTCGCCAGGTGGTGCTATTAAGATAGACATGGCCTGGGCCAATACTGGCCGAAACCTATCAAAGTTATCAAAGTTATATATATATATATATATATATATATATATATATATATATATATATATATATATATATATATATATATATATATATGGATTGAAATATATATATATATATGTATATATAAATATAAATTATAAATTACACAATAATCAAATTATGTTCAAATCATTTTATTGCTGACAATCCTTTCTTCCAATCTTTCGTTTGAAGTCATCGGAGCACTAGCAATGTATGTACATATAGTTAACCTCCTATTCCGGAAATTAAACCGTTAGATGAATCGCTATAGTACAACTCGAACCAAGGATAACAATATAATAGGATTAATATAAAATCCATAGCTGTAACTAACTAAAAACATTCACTAAAATAACATATAACCAATGTAATGGAAAAGATAGCAACAACATTGATACTCTCAACACATACACATTTGAACATTACAGAAACAATCATCGCATTACATCCACCATAAACTCGTAATTTTAATACACAAACACCTTTGCCTGCTTGTTAGGCTTGTAAACATATGTTATTTTATGTGATATATTTGCCATACAGTAATTATATATGCCTAGAAGCATTGCTTGTCTCCTTCCTATATACGCCTAACGCATTTGCACTCTCTACACGCTTGCATACGTAGTGCTGGTGTCCTCGTTTTACGAGTAACTTTTCTCCTTAATGCTCTTTAATTATTATACTATTCCCTTGTGATATCTGTCTCATGCATTCCACTCTGTGATTTTTACTTTTAATTATTGTACAATTGTCTTGTAATATATGTCACATCCATTCCACTTTGTAAATACGAAACTGTTGTTGACAGCATTAATATCCATGTATCTATATGATTGTTCAGTTGAATAGGTTTACTATATGTACAAACATTGCTAGTGCTCCGATGACCCCAAACGAAAGTTTGGAAGAAACGATTGTCAGCAATAAAATGATTTGAACATAACTTTGATCATTGTGAAATTTATATTCCTGCTCTCTAAAAAATCTGATGTATTTGCATTGAGCTATTTTTATTACTGGTAATAAGGTAGTAATAAATTACTGACCGTTCCTGTTTATAGTTGTATAGTGTATACATAACTATAAATAGTATCATTATTATTATTATACATATATATATATATGTGTGTGTGTGTGTGTGTCGGATGGTAGCTAAGATGCTTCCATAGTCGGTATGGCGGTTGAGCAGTCTATGCTCTTACAGAGCAGAGTATATGCTCCGAAATCATTAGACGTGTCCGTCGAACCTGCGGGTCCAGAATCAAACAGATCCACACAATGATCGCGTCTCGAGCTGTCCGCCGGCGAAACAATTGTAACACACAATAAATTGAGTTCAGATGCATCACTGATTTTTCGTTTCATATTATACACACACAAACACACACACACACACACACACACACACACACACACACACACACACACACACACACACACACACACACACGCACACACACACACACACACACACACACACACATATATATATATATATATATGAGAGACGTAAAATAAGAAAATTATAAAATTAACTTACTAAAATTTCACTCCCAACTAATTAGTTTCTGAAATGGAATAAATATACTTTCCAAAGAAAATATAGAGAATCATTTCGTCGTCAGGGAAGTCTATTCTCAGCTAAGTATCCAGGCAAAGCGTGGACTCTGGAAACTTATACAAAAATAATTCAGTGGATAGAAAATAGCAAAGCGTGGACTGAATTCCTAGCCATTGAAAAAATCACTGCCTACTGCGTCGGTGGCAAATTCAAAATATATATATATATATATATATATATATATATATATATATATATATATATATATATATATATATATATATATATATATATTTATATACATATTTGTGTGTGCGTGTGTGCATGTGTGTGAGTGTGTATACAGAAATACATGTCAGACATGTTGAATTCTAGAATTTATGACAGATTGGGATTGCCAGGTATTTCCCACCATATCGATCACTAGGGTACATTAACTGCAATACTTTAACTGATAGCTACACTGTTGTTGCTTTCATCCTTCAGAAATTTCAAATAAATATTAAATTCATTTCTAGAAACATAGTTTACATAGAGGATAGTCAGCGTAATAATAAGACGTCAGTCTTATATTTCATGTTCCTTTAACGTTATTTGCTTTGCTTCATATTCTCTACCTCACTGTTCAAGTGACGTATCTTTTACTGGTTCCAATCATTAGACTACAGCTATGCAGGTTCAGTTATATCCTACAAAAGATACATTTCCTAGTTATTGGGAAGAATCAAAGAATAAAAAATAATTAGAGGAAACATTATTATTATTTAATTTTTAATTATATTTTAATTCATTTCTTCTCATTTTTTGTACTTTCGCTCTTATAGTCTAGTTATTTGAATATATCTCACTATAACAAGGTTAAATCTTCGTCGATTCTCGAGAGGGTGCGAGATAAAAAGACAAAGCGAGAGAGAAAGTGAGTGAGAGTGAGAGAGAGAGAGAGAGAGAGAGAGAGAGAGAGAGAGAGAGAGAATCGACGGGGATTTAACCTTGTTGTAGTGAGATATCTTCAAATAACTAGACTATAAGAGCGAAAGTACAAACAATATATGTATATATATATATATATATATATACACACACACACATATATATATATATATATATATATACACACACACATATATATATATAAAATCAACGTCTATCAAATAGAGAAAAAGTTTTAAAATAGATTTTAAAAAATTCGCAGTACTTACTATATGTGCCTTTACCGCGGTTTCATGCTCCAGAATACTCGGAAAATCCAAGCGGATTTCCATTGAAAAGGGACCAATCTTCAGAAGGCTGTTCTCCCTCGGAGAATATAAAATTCCCGAGTTCAAATCACAAACTGACGCCATACAAAACCATTCCGAAATGAGAGCGAATGATGAAAGAAATAATTCTGTCTTATGCCGTGTGCAAAGACAAAAGGCAGGGTGGACAGGTCAATGTCCTGCCACTATAAATAGCATGAGTCCAAACGGCCAAAATATTTGTCTATACCTTAGGGGGAATTCAATAATAATAAAATATGAATTCCTACGTGTAAAAAATACATATAGGGAAACAAGAATTATTCAACCGTATGCCAATGTGGTTCTATGGCGGGTTAATAAATTAACAAGCCAGAACATATAAAATCAAGGTCTATCAAAGAGAGAAAAGGTTTTAAAATAAATTAAAAAATTCATAGTACTTACTATATGTGCCTTTACCGCGGTTTCATGCTCCAGAATAAACGGAAAATCCAAGCGGATTTTTCATTAAGAAGGGAGCAATCTTCAGAAGGCTCTTCTCCCTCGGAGAATATAAAATTCCCGAGTTCAAATCACAAACTGACGCCATACAAAACCATTCCGAAATGAGAGCGAATGATGAAAGAAATCATTCTATCTGGTGCCGTGTGCAAGGCAGGGTGGACGGGTCAATGTTTTGCCACTAGAAATAGCAGCAGTCCAAACGGACTCTCTACCTTAGGGGGAGATCAAATAAAGTATGTATTCCTACGTGTAAAAAATACATATATATGTATATATATATATATATATATATATATATATATATATAGTAATAATAATAAATGTGAAGACTAAAATCCAAATAGATAAGGATAAAATCTGTTATTTTAATAAATATATATATGTGTGTGTATGCTTGTGGATGTAGTCTAAGAACAGTCGTTCTGTTCCAGTGTAAGACAGAAATGGGTAAAGATCAAATTTGAAAGGTATATGGGGGGAACTGATCGATCCCAGCATTGACCGATACATTTTTATCAACCCCGGAAGGATGAAAGGCAGTTTAACTTCCAAGGGAAGACAGAAAGACGTTACAAATACCACAAAACATTCTATCCGACCTTCTAACAATTCATTTTTCACATTAACTTCATCTTACTTATCTACTAAATTAAATAATTCGCAGTGAATTATAAACTGGTGTCAGTGATGTGTGAAGCGCAATTATTCAACATAACCGTGACTTTACAGGATTTGCTATGCATCTTTCTTGTCTGAATATGTATAGAATATTTTAGAAATCCAGACATTTTAACTGATTTGTAATGGATATATTTGTGACATACGATGAGAGATTTACGAATCACTTATGATAAATGAGAAAACGATGCTCTTCACATGACAATTATATGAATTCGCATCAACAGATGTGAATTGTGGTTTATTTAATTAATAACAATTCAACAACATATATATTCTTCGACGGTAGCAACCGCAGTTTGTTGGACCTCCGTCGGTTACTACGACGTGAGTTCTATTTTCAAACGCTTTTGGTCAATGACACAATGTATAGTTTTAAAATATAGTGGATGGTGTGAAACTGTGTGTGTCGTTAGTGGCATAGAGTCAGTTGCAGGTAGTCACGCGATGTGCATTTGAGTATGGCATTAATTGGAGTGTGTCATAACTACTCATGTACATATGGAAGGCCTTATGCGCTCAATATATATATATATATGAGATCCCCGAGTAATTGTATATATATATATATATATATATATATATATATATATATATATATATATATATATAAATACCCGCCCATCCCCTTAATCTCTTTTATTTCCCATTGTTTCTTCTGATGTAGGATTAGCGTCCGAAACGTTAAGACCCTCTTCCTGCTATATCAAGCGTTAACCTAATATATACCTTCCATATACGGTACCGATTGTGTTGTTATTTCTGTTTACCTTTTACATACATACACACACACACACACACACACACACACACATATATATATATATATATATATATATATATATATACAATTATATTATATAAATGGAAACTATATTAATAAAACCATATTTATTCTATTATATATATTTCAAGGGTACCAAAACTTTGGTATGCTTTCATCAGATAAAATACAAAGTTTGTTTTATAAATTTTGACATAACCAAGAAAAGATACCTCAACGGTTCAAGTTTTACTTGACTACCCAAGGAAAATTTGAACCGTTAATGTATCTTTTCTTGGTTATGTCAAAATTTATAAAACAAACTTTGTATTTTATCTGCTGAAAGCGTACCAAAGTTTTGGTACCCTTGAAATATATATAATAGAATATATATGGTTTCATAAATATAGTTTCCATTTATTTAATATCATTGAGTATTATACTTCAGAAAACTTGTCGAGTGCTCTGAATCAGTTATAAACATTTATATTTGTTGAATTACCAACAAATTAAATATCCCTTTTGCTTATATATATATATATATATATATATATATATATATATATATATATATATATATATATATATATATATATATATATATATATACAATGTAGGAGGTGAGTTTTATTGTAGCACAATAAAGCAATGCAAAATCGGATAAGTAGCACTCTACATTTTGTAGGACTGGAGTATAAATAATATAAGATCAAAAGATGGTTAAAATAGTTCCAAGTATTTTATTATGCGCATTTCAAAAACAAATATCATCATGGGATGACATCTGCGTTCTCATCAGATAAAATAGGGAGACATAATATGAAGCTTAAAAACACTTGTGAAGAGTGAAGTTTTAAATCAACATATGAAAAATAAATTAAGATTGATGTATGCGATTGGGAAAAGTGAGGGGGTGGGGGTGGAAAAGGTAAGGACGAGGAAGAGATGAGAGTAAAGAATGGTGGGGTGAAGTATAAGATGGAAGGATGAGAGAGGAGGAGAGATGGGTGATAGAGAGAGAGAGATAGCCTTTACAACTGAGAACAAAATATATATTGTCTCACAGAGAGAAATTAAAAAGCCGTTGGAAGATAATAGATAATTTAAAAGATTTTGAAATTAAAAGTTAATGAGGTTTATACATGAAGAAAAAGGAATAAAGAATAGTATTAAATTAAGGTTTGTATATTGATGGGTTTAATAATATGTGCGAGGAAAAGAATGTATTAATATGTATTATTAAAATAAAAATATTAATGTTATTAAGGATATAATGTGAAAAGAAGGAGAAGAATGAATGAGTTAGAAATTTAGAGGAATTAGTTAGGGTTTAAGCTTGTTTTTATGTAATGTAATATGTGTACGTAAATAGTTTGTTTAAAAATGAGCGCGGAAGGAAAAGAAGAAAAGAATGTTTAAGGAAGAAAATATCTAACATGAAAAAGTATATATGTTTACGAAATATTTTCTAATGGTAATAATATAATATATTAAAAGAAATTAGTTAGGGTTTAAGTTTGTTTTTATGTATTGTAATATGTAAAAGTCAAATTAAGTTTTAGTTTAAAACGAGCATGAAAGGATGGAGGAGATAAAAAAAATTTAAGGAAGAAAAAATCTAACGTCAAAAAATTATATGTTTACGAAGGACTTCTAATGGTAATACTATAATGTATTAAAAAAATGTTTATGGCCAATGACATGAGGAAAGATGGAAGAATGGATAATGTTGTGGTGAGTAATAATAAGAATTGAGAGGTAGTTAGGAAGAAAAGATACAGATTAGAGGTTAGAAATTAAAAAGAAAAAAGGAAGAAAAGAAAATGATAAAGAGGAATGATATAGAATGAGTAAATTGTATTATATAATATATAATAAATAATATTGAAATAAGGTAGAAAGATGGGTATATTTTCAAAAGATATATAAGCCTTTGAGAAAAAGGATTTTAAACTAGTAAGGTATTAGATATTAGCTGTATACTTTATGGAATGTTCTGTGGAATTTATGGAAGCAGAGAGAAAATAAAGCCGTGCGTCTATTTATTATAGAATTGAAATTAGATATAATGGTAAATTTCTCGGCTAGGCAGAGATTACATGTTCTGGATAGGGAAGAATTCAAGTAAGGAAAGGCAGAACAAAACTTCCTCCAAGAGATGTTATAGTTAATATTTTTGTTTTTCAAGGACCATATGAGTTCCGAGAGTGCCGTGTTAGTTCTTTTAAGTTGGTATCTAAAAGACGAATAGTGATTATAAAATCTAGCTTTGAAGGAGGTGGAGGTGGAACCGAAATAGGTAAAGGAATTGGTATCAGTTATAACCTTACATTCATTGATATTATATTCCAGAATGCTGTAGAGTGCTTCGAATCTGTTATAAATATATTTGTTGAATAACCAACAAATTAAATATCTCTTTACTTATAAATAAATAAATAAATATATATAAATATATATTTATAGATTTTGAGTTTATGTTGGTTGTATACCAACACCTCAGTATGCAGGCTGGAGCACTCGACGAAGTGCGCAGGTTGGTTGGCTGTCACTTACGAAGCTAAATTTTAATCATTTGACTTTTATTTAACTTTATTTTATATATATTTATATATATATATATATTTATATATATATATATATATATAAATTACAGAATAATCAAAACTATGTTCAAAAAATGTTATTGCTGACAATCGTTTCTTCGAAACTTTCGTTTGGAATCATCGGAGCACTAGCAAAGTTTAGACATATAATTAACCTCCTATTCCACAGAATAATTGTAAAGATACATAGATTTTAGTGTTGTCATTATCAGTGTCATATTTAAAGAGTGCAGATGTGTTAGGAATGTACAGAATAACCAGGTAAGAAACAAGGAATAGTAATAAGCATATATATCACAATATGGCAAAGGTATCACATAATACAATACAGGTATAAAAGCATATTAAGCAGACACAGATGCGTGGGTATGAAAAGCAGTTTCTATGAAGTTTATGGTGTATGTAATGTGATAATTGTTCCGCTAATGTTCAAATGTGCATGTGTTGAGAGTATTAATATCAAGGTTTTCCTTTCCATTACATTGGTTATATTTTAGTAAATGTTTATCAGTAGTTACAACTATGGATTGTATATTGATCCTATTACAATCTTATCAAGGGTTCAAGTTCTTCTATATATGTATGTATGTATATATGTATATATGTATATATGTATATATGTATGTATGTATGTATATATATATATATATATATGTATTCAGGCGTGTGATTATAAATCCCTATCGTGGCACATATTTTTCTCAACATCCAGTCATCCATTTCTTTTCCTAATCTGCTATGTCCTATTATATCATAGCTCACCTGTCTCTCTAAATAACCTGCTATTTCCTATTATATCATAGCTCACCTGCCTCTCTAAATAACCCTGCTATGTCCTAGTATATCATAGCTCACCTGTCTCTCGAAATAACCCAGCTATGTCCTATTATATCATAGCTCAACCGTCTATCTAAATAAGCCTGCTATGTCCTATTATACCATAGCTCACCTGTCTCTCTAAACAACTCTGCTATGTCCTATTATATCATAGCTCAACTGTCTCTCTAAATATCCTTCTATATCCTATTATATCATAGCTCACTTGTCTCTTTAAATAACCCTGCTATGTCATATTATATCATAGCTCACCTCTCTCTCTAAATATCATTTTATGTCCTATTATATCATAGCTCACTTGTCTCTCTAAATAACCCTGCTATGTCATATTATATTATAGCTGTCCCATCTCTTTAAATATCCTTCTATGTCCTATTATAACATAGCTCATCTGTCTCTCTAAACAACCCTGCTATGTCCTATTATATCATAGCTCAACCGTCTCTCTAAATATCCTTCTATGTCATATTATATCATAGCTCACCTGTCTCTCTAAATAACCTGCTATGTCCTATTATATCATAGCTCATCTGTCTCTCTAAATAACCTGCTATGTCCTATTATATCATATCCCACCTGTCTCTCTAAATAACCCAGCTATGTCCTATTATATCATAGCTCACCTGTCTCTCTAAATAACCCAGCTATGTCCTATTATATCATAGCTCACCTGTCTATCTAAACAACCCTGCAATATAAAGACTGTAAAATGTTTATTCAGGAACACAGAACTCCTGTGTTTGATATATTTATTTGTTAGTGATGTCGCGTTTATGTTTAATGAGACTTCTTAGATTCCATATCCTTTTAACTGGTGACCACACTTAGTTATAGACACACACACACACATATATATATATATATATATGTGTGTGTGTGTGTTTGTGTGTGTATATATATATATATATATATATATATATATATATATATATATATATATTTATAAATATACATACATAAACTTCACTATTATATGCCTCGTCATAAATTCGTATTATGTGACTCTATTCCATTGTTATTATCGAACGAAACAAATACAGGTTGCGTTTTTTTACACCGGACCAATGAAACATTTGTTAATAGCTGGAATAAACCCTACTGTATAGGCGATCAGTGTTATTCTTTACTCCTTCATTATTAACATTCCAGGAACAGCTTACCAAGGAACTGTTTGTAATCGGCCACCCGAACACCACAACTAAGTAAACATCTCGTAGAGTCAAACAACTCCGAACGTTAGAAATACCCTCGATACAGAGTACTCATAACCTGTACTGGGATTGCCTTAAACGATACCTCGTTAATTTAAATGTATATATATATATATTTTTTTTTATCGATCGACTTTCGTCAAATCGGGCCGGGTCTTTCCAATTGCTAATACTATATATCGGTCGCAACTCCTGGTAGAAGGAGAAAGTGAACAACGCATCGGCTTATATATATATATTAATTGCTGAGACTCTAATAGAAACAGCCTGCTACATGTTGCCCCCGATATGCATTATTTCCAGATGGTAGGGATAATGCAGTTTTCATGTAAGATACAGGCCAGATTGTCTGTCATTTATGTTTATTTTTTAACCAATCATAAATCATAACAAGTAAACCTATACGAAATGTGCGCAGCATGATTCACTTATCAGGGAGTGTAGGTCAAATTCATTAAATCCGGTGTTCTATCCCACGGTGTCGTATCAGGGGTAAGTACCAGTCACTATAGCCTTGGGACGAAACATGCCATGGGGAGACGGGAAATGTTTCTAACCCTGAATGGATTGTACCACTCAGGGAATCGTTCTCACAAACTAAATATTATAATATCACTACCCTGACCACTAAGCCACCTACTGTCACGGGTATGAAGTGAGTATGGAGACACTCTACAAACGCTAGTCATATATGATATAGAAAAGAATAAGGAAAAGTTTAAGAAGTCGAAAGATAAAACAAAACCTACTACTACTACTACTACTACTACTACTACTACTACTACTACTACTACTACTACTACTAATAATAATAATAATAATAATAATAATAATACTAATACTACTAGTACTACTACTACTACTACTACTAATAATAATAATAATAATAATAATAATACTAATACTACTAGTACTACTGAAACTACTACTACTACTACTACTACTACTACTACTACTACTACTACTACTAATCAATCGACTGTATCAACTATTGTAAGTCGTATGACACATCAGCTGAAATGGAATGTGTTAGAAAATATTTGGTCTTCCTTCTTGAATTAAGAAATTTCTTGACTCTAACAAGATGTGTTTCGTTAATCGATTTCACATCAAAAGAGATGTTTTTTCAATAACGTCGATTATTCATAGTTCTGTTTGTTATTCGGTTTTAGAGCCCCCACCCTTACATGTTATAGAATACTAAACGAAGGTACCATCTAACCAAGAGTAATGAACTGTTGAGTGGTGGCATCAAATGTAACTCTAAAGCTGAGACGCTGGAGTTCTTTGATACAATCAGTTCCTTCTATGAGGAACAGTGAGATTCGGTTTGTTAATAGCAAATGACGTGACTTGCTTGAATTAAATGGAAAAAGAAAAACGATAAAATCTGAAGAAATTATTCTAAACGAATACATAACAACAACAACAACAACAACAACAACAACAACAACAACAACAACAATAACAATAATAATAATAATAATAATAATAATAATAATAATAATAATAATAAGAAGAAGAAGAAGAAATCTACTTGGCAAGAGAACATCAATCGCCAAATAAACCTTCTCCGATCTGACATAGAAATTTTAACAAACTATAAAGTAGGTGAACATGTTAAAAAAACTAAACTTAGAAAATTGAAAAGAAAATACAGTATAAAATCAACAAGTGACATAGACATGCTGATAGAAATAATCAAGCAAAAAGTGTCGGCCAAAGCTGCTCGTATAAGGCGCTTTGAAAAACGATCTAGATTCTATAAGGACAATAATATGTTCAAAAACAACCAAAGAAACTTCTACAGAAAAATTGGCAAGTCAACAATAACTGCTAAATCAATACCACCCAAAGAGGAAGTGCAAGAATTCTGGGAAAAGATCTGGGCCGAAGAAAAAGTTCATAATATACATGCCCCATGGATAGACAGACAAATGAAAGATACAGCTCACCTTGAGGAACAAATATGGGAAAATATAACAGTTGAACAGTTGCGTTTGGCTCTTAGAAAAACCAGCAAATGGAAATCCCCAGGAAAAGACAAAATACCAAATGTTTGGATGAATGCCTTCACAGAGTCTCATGAGCTGTTACCCCAACTTTACAATGAAATAGTTAAGGAGCCAGAAAAGATACCATCATGGCTAGTTAACGGCATTACATTCCTGCTTCCGAAGAATGATGAGACAAACAATCCCCAAAACTACAGACCGATAACTTGCTTGACCACAATGTATAACATTTTAACATCAGTCCTAACTGAATATACATATGACCACCTGATAACAAATGACCTATTTCCCAATGAGAAGAAAGGGTGTAAACGAGGCTCATATGGCTGTAAGTATCAGCTTTTGGTTAACAAAATGATACTGGAAGATTGTCATAATAGACACAAAAATCTATCAATTGCTTGGATAGATTATAAAAAAGCATTCGATAGTTTGCCACACAGTTGGAGTGAAAAATGTTTAGAGATTTTCAAAATATCTCCCGTTGTCAGGAAGTTCTTGTCATTCAGTATGAAGACATGGAAAACGACACTCCTTTTGAATAGTGAAACAAAATCACTGGAAGCTGGAGAAGTTAATATTAATTGTGGAATTTTTCAGGGTGACTCTTTATCACCGCTTTTATTCTGCATCGCACTTATATCATTAAGTAAAATGCTCAATGAAACAAAACATGGATATAAAGTCTATGACAAAACCATTAATCACTTGTTCTACATGGATGACCTGAAACTATTTGCAAACAATTATGAAGAATTGCAAGGGCTATTATCCACTGTGGAGCAGTTCAGTGATGACATTAAAATGGAGTTTGGACTAGATAAATGCGCCAAAGCAACGTTCACCAGAGGAATGTGATAAGAGAACTTGATCAAGATGAAACTTACAAATATCTAGGTGTTTGTGAAGGAGACGGAATCAAGCACTCGACAATGAGGGAAAGGATAAGGAAGGAATGTTACCGCAGAGTAAGAGCAATCTTAAGAACGGAATTGAATGCAAGGAATAGGATCGATGCCATAAACACGCTTGCCATACCAGTAGTAACCTACAGTTACAATGTCATCAACTGGTCAAGCACAGAGATCCGTAGGCTCGATACAAAAATTAGAAAATTCTTAACCATGCACAGAATGCATCACCCTAAGGCAGATAGAGATAGAATATATCTCCCTAGGAAAGAAGGAGGACGTGGGTTAATCCAGTTAGATAATGCGTTGAAAACTGCAACAATTGGATTATCTACATATCTAAGGGAATCACATGATTGGATGATCAAACTCGTTTTGAAACACAAAAGCATCAAAAGATCATACTCCATTACAAAAGATGCACAAAGCTACAGTAATGGACTACACATTTCAGAAGTCCCATTTACTGCTGAAATGGAAAACACAGAAAAAGCAAAGCAGGTAAAAGTAACTGCAAAGAAAGAACTGCTACAGAAACTGGCTAAGAAATGGGACGAAAAGCCTCTATATGGAAAATCCCAGAGCTAACAATCCTGATGTTGACAAAACTTTAACCCATCAGTGGTTGGCATCCTCTGGACTGAAATCGGAGATTGAAGGACTGATTATATCAGCACAAGATCAGTGTCTGCAAACAAAAAATTACCCAGCCAACATAATAAAAAATGGATGCAGCCCATTATGCCGTGTATGTAAAAAACAACCAGAGACCATTGATCATATAATTTCAATGTGCAGTCCTATAGCTCCAACCGAATACCTAAACAGGCATGACAGATCTGCACAATACATACATTGGATAATGTGTAAGCATTTTGATCTTCCCCATCAAAAGAATTGGTGGGAGCATCAACCACCTCCCATACTTGAAAAAGATCACATCTCAAACTTGTGGAACTTTAGCATCTACACAGACCGAAAAATAGATGCAAATAGACCTGATATAATACTGAAGGACTTTAAAAAGAGGGTATGCCTGCTAATTGATATGTCCGTTCCAATAGACAAGAATATATCTATAAAAACATTTGAAAAATTGAGCAAGTATAAGGACCTGGAGATAGAAATTGGAAAAATGTGGAAATTAGAACTAGAACAATACCAGTGGTTGTAGGCGGTCTAGGAATGATACCTAAGGGGTCTAATGATTACTTATCGCAAATCCCAGGAAACCCGCGTATAGGAGAAATGCAAAAGATAGTACTAATGGGAACTGCCCATATACTAAGGGAGATTCTGTCAATATAAGTACATCACAAATCTAAACACCTAAAGATGCATGTGTGAGTATGTATGTTCTTTCTTGAACATGATGGACCTTGTCTCTTGTGGTCACTGGTTGTGACTTGGTGATAACTCGTATGAACATAAAGCAAGATAAATGCAACTGTAATAATAATACTAATAATAATAATAATAATAATAATAATAATAATAATAATAATAATAATAAAGGGAAGAAGACGCACGAGGTGACGGAGGTCATGAAATCGCTCCCGTAAGTTTTGAATTTTTAACATATTTAAATCATTTGTGAAATAACAACTCTTAGTACAAATGCTACGTAAAGCACCCGGCTTGAGCCCCAAAAAATTCGGACCCAAAATATATTGTTATAAGGCTCAAATATTCAAATATTCAACTTTGTATTGTACACTGTATACCCCCCCCCCCAAAAAAAATGGCTATAAATGGAAGAAGAAGAAACCCCCCCCCTCCTCTCCTCTGGCTACACTATATAGGACAGCCAAACTCACCAACACCAGAAACTAGATACACCGCCCACCCCATCATCTGTGTACACTAAACACAACAGCATTTTCACCTTCACCGCCACCGCTCACTACGGCCATCATTACCACCACTATCCCATCACCGCCGCCACCACCCCTTGACTCCTTCACTGCTGCTGCCACCGCTACAGCACCATCACTACAGTAATACGGCTCAAATATTCAAATATTCAACTTTGTATTGTACACTGTATATCCAAAAAAAAAAAAATAAATAAAATGGCTATAAATGGAAGAAGAAGAACCCCCCCCTCCTCTCCTCTGGCTACACTATATAGGACAGCGAAACTCACCAACACCAGAAACTAGATACACCACCCACCCCATCATCTGTGTACACTAAACACAACAGCATTTTCACCTTCACCGCCACCGCTCACTACGGCCATCATTACCACCACTATCCCATCACCGCCGCCACCACCCCCTGACTCCTTCACTGCTGATGCCACCGCTACAGCACCATCACTACAGTAATACGGTCGCATCACCGCCACCACTGCCTCGGTATCGACATCACCGCCACCACTGTCTCAGTATCGCCAACGCCGCTAGTCTCTGCTGGCTACCACTTCCACATTATAGAATTCCTACTACTAACAAAGAGGAAGGCATCAAAATATATAGATAGACTCAAAAGAAAAAAGAAAAAACAAACAACAAAAGCAGCACAGCAACAACAGTAAAAAACGAGAAAAACAGAGAAAAACAAAAACAAAAAAAGAAACCCCAAAAACGTAAAGAAAATAAGAATGAAGAGAGAAGCAGGCGGACGGACAGAGAAGAGGGGGGAAAAAGTAAAACTTAAAAAACAAAAACTAAGTCAGACATTCGAATACTACATTACAATGAAACTTATGCTTATTCATTTTTGGGGCCCTTTCTGCCCGTGTGTTTGTTTGTTTATGTGTGTCCGTATACAGCGTGGTGATAATGCCACACAAGGGCCAAGTGGGATGGCGGATCCACAGATGGCTATGTAAACATACATTCGCCAATCCTCGATAAGAGTGTTTAAATATCGAACATAAACAGTTCGAATAACGGTGAAATGGAGACTAGAACGTCATGTGACAGACTCTCACCCAACAGGTGCCCCCTGGCTCAGCAGCAGGAACCTGACTGTCAACGAAATACTGCTGATGTTGGAGGAAGAAGAAGAAGGAAAGGGGCCAGAACCAACTGGACGAAAGAATTGAATAGAACTGTTATGCAATGCTACCTGAAAAGTAACCCCAAGGAGAGGGGCTACAGGAGACGGATGCATAACATCTGGAACGAGATTGGTTTATTTAAATTAGATGAACAAAAATTGGCCGGGCAGGCTCGGGTAATAAGAACTAATGGGTGGATAAGCGAGCTGGAACTGGAGGAACTGAGCAGAGAGAATGGCTTGGAGATGGCGGGTGTAGTATGCCAGACAAGCGAGCCGGCGGGAAATGAAGGTGAGGAGGTCCTGAGAGCGGAGGAACCACCCGAAGCAGACAATGATCTGAATACTGAGATAAATAATACCTGGAACAGAGATACGGCCACTGAGGAGATGAATGCTGACGGGCTAGGACAAGATTCGGTTGACATCCTAAATTTAGTGGTAGATGAGTTGAACAATGATAGTGGGAGACCTATGAACCTAAGATTTGTAGACAGGAAAAAGTTAAAAGAAACAACAGCTAAGGTAAACAAAGTCATCCCATACCTTGAGGCGAGGAGTCTTCACCAGTGCAACAATATCCTCAAAGCAACAGCAAATACGGTGAGGAAACTACTTGGTATAAAAGCGAGAGGAAACAACAGACAAGAAAGAGCAGAGCCGTGGTGGAAGAAGCGACTGAGTGGGCAAATCGGGGAAATGAGAAATGACATAGGAAAGCTTGAGTCACTACTGAATGGGACACTAAAAAACATAGGCACTAAAAATAGACTGGAAATAAAATACAAAACTAGGAGTAAAAAGCTAAATATTATCATAGAGGAATTGAAGCAACGCATTGTAGCAAAGAGTGCCAAAATCAGGCGATACGAGAACAGAGTCAGTCAGTATAAACAGAACCGCATGTTCGACAACAACCAGAAGATGCTGTTTGGACAGCTTGAGGGGAAAGAAAGAGGCACCGACTTGATCCCTGGGGCGGAACAAGCTAAAACATTCTGGAGAGGAATATGGGAGCAGGATGTTAGACACAATGCCCAGGCAGGGTGGATTGAGACAGTACAGAGGGAGATCGGTGAGCAGGCACAGCAACAGACTGATTTGAGTATCACAGTTGAAACTCTTAAGGGGCAAGCCAAAAAAATAACCAACTGGAAATCACCAGGCCCAGATGGTGTGCAGGGGTATTGGATTAAACATTTAACATCCCTCCACCCGAAGCTGACGGCCATGTTCAATGACTGCTTGGTGTCGGGTGAGGTGCCAGAGTGGTTGACAAAAGGTACCACAGTTCTGATAATGAAAGACCGAATCAAGGGTAATGATGTTACCAACTATAGACCTATCACATGTCTGCTCGTAATGTGGAAACTGTTGACGAGCATTGTGTCTGAGGAAATCTACCATCACCTCCACACAAACAACTTGTTGCCGGACGAACAGAAAGGATGCCGAAAGAAGTCACGTGGTACAAAGGACCAGTTGCTTATTGATAAGATGGTAATGGGGAATTGCAGGAGGAGACACACTGATCTTGCCATGGGATGGATAGACTACAGAAAGGCATTTGACATGGTGCCTCATTCCTGGATCACCAAAAGCCTGGAGATCTTCAGGGTGGCAGATAACATCAGACAGTTGCTGGGCAGGAGTATGGGGTCCTGGGAGACAGAGTTGACATCAACTGGAGTATCCTTGGGAAGCGTGAAGATCAAGAGAGGTATCTTCCAGGGAGATAGCCTGTCCCCTCTGTTGTTTGTCCTTGCCCTGATGCCCTTGACCATTATGCTGCGAAAAGTGAGAGCAGGATACAAGTTGGGAAGGGGAGAGCTTACCATCAATCACCTCCTCTTCATGGACGATCTTAAGCTCTTCGGGAAAAGTGAGAAGGAGTTGGATGTGCTTGTTGACACTGTCCGTATTTTCAGCAGTGATATATGTATGCAGTTTGGTATTGGTAAATGTGGAGTCATTGTGATGAGGAGGGGTAGGTTGAGCAGAAGTAACGGGATCCAGATACCAACAGGTGAGATGATAAAGGAAATTGACTCTGAGGAAGGATACAAGTATTTGGGCGTTCTGGAGGCTGATGGCATAAAGAACAAAAAAATGAAGGAATTGTTAAGAACTGAATATATTCGGAGAGTAAGGAGCGTATTGAAGTCACATCTGAACAGCAGAAATGCCATAAGCGCAGTAAATTCCCGAGCTGTGTCTATTATTAGGTACAGTGCGGGAATTCTGAGATGGAATGTTGCTGAACAAAAAGAAATGGATAGGAAGACTAGGAAGCTATTGACTATCTACAACATGTTCCACAAGAGGAGTGATGTCGATAGACTCTACCTAAGGAGATCTGAGGGTGGAAGAGGTCTTATCAGCATAGAGGACTGTGTTCAGATGGAGAAAAACAACCTATACAAATACGTGACCTATAGTAAGGAGCCAATGCTCAGAGCTGTACTGAAGGAGGGGACAGTAGGCCAGGGGATACCCAAGGAGGAAATAACATCAAGGAGGAAGAGCAGCCTTAAGGGAAAATCCCTTCATAGTACCTTCTTTGAGAAAACTGAATTTAGAGATCCACAGACATGGAACTGGTTGAGAAGAGGAGACCTCAAAAAGGCTACAGAAGGAATGCTAATGGCTGCGCAGGAGCAGGCCCTCAAAACGAAGTGGTTGAAGCACCATATCTACAAGGAGGAGGCTAGCCCACTGTGCAGGATCTGTGGAGAGAGAGAGGAGACTGTGGCTCACATTGTGTCCGAGTGTAAACACCTAGCCCAGACCCACTATAAGGGCTGGAGACACGATGTGATGGACAGGGTGATCCACTGTCACCTGTGCAAAGTAAACAATCTACCACATTCTGAGAAATGGTATGAGCATAGGCCAGAGGCGGTGATGGAGAACAGTCAGGTGAAGGTGCTGTGGGATTTTAGGATACAGACGGACAAAAAACTGGAACACAATAGACCTGACCTGGTGGTTGTGGACAAAGAAAAAAGATCGTGCCTGATTGTGGATGTGGCCTGCCCGTTCGACACGAGAGTGCAAGAGAAGGAGAGGGAGAAAATTAACCGATACCAGGACCTAAAGTGGGAGGTGAAAAGGATTTGGAACTGCCATGAAGTCAAAGTGATCCCGATTGTCATAGGCGCACTGGGGACTATCTCCAAAGGTTTCCAGGGATGGTTAAAGAAAATCGGCCCCTTCACGCTTTTTGGAACGCTTCAAAAGGCATGCTTGCTTGGAACGGCAAGAACCCTCTGATACGTCCTGAATATCTGAGGCTGCAGGTAGTGGCTTGATATTCAATCCAACGGACTTTCCAGTTAACCAACATCAATGACTGAGATTCAAGGAATAACAATAACAATAATAATAATAATAATAATAATAATAATAATAATAATAATAATAATTATTGATAAGATGGTAATGGGGAATTGCAGGAGGGGACACACTGATCTTGGCATGGGATGGATAGACTACAGAAAGGCATTTGACATGGTGCCTCATTCTTGGATCACCAAAAGCCTGGAGATCTTCAAGGTGGCAGATAACATCAGACTGTTGCTGGGCAGGAGTATGGGGTCCTGGGAGACAGAGTTGACATCAACTGGAGAATCCTTGGGAAGCGTGAAGATCAAGAGAGGTATCTTCCAGGGAGATAGCCTGTCCCCTCTGTTGTTTGTCCTTGCCCTGATGCCCTTGACCATTATGCTGCGAAAAGTGAGAGCAGGATACATGTTGGGAAAGGGAGAGCTTACCATCAATCACCTCCTCTTCATGGACGATCTTAAGCTCTTCGGGAAAAGTGAGAAGGAGTTGGATGTGCTTGTTGCCACTGTCCGTATTTTCAGCAGTGATATATGTATGCAGTTTGGTATTAGTAAATGTGGAGTCATTGTGATGAGGAGGGGTAGGTTGAGCAGAAGTAACGGGATCCAGATACCAACAGGTGAGATGATAAAGGAAATTGACTCTGAGGAAGGATACAAGTATTTGGGCGTTCTGGAGGCTGATGGCATAAAGAACAAAAAAATGAAGGAATTGTTAAGAATTGAATACATTCGGAGAGTAAGGAGCGTATTGAAGTCACATCTGAACAGCAGAAATGCCATAAGCGCAGTAAATTCCAGAGCTGTGTCTATTATTAGGTACAGTGCGGGAATTCTGAGATGGAATGTTGCTGAACAAAAAGAAATGGATAGGAAGACTAGGAAGCTATTGACTATCTACAACATGTTCCACAAGAGGAGTGATGTCGATAGACTCTACCTAAGGAGATCTGAGGGTGGAAGAGGTCTTATCAGCATAGAGGACTGTGTTCAGATGGAGAAAAACAACCTATACAAATACGTGACCTATAGTAAGGAGCCAATGCTCAGAACTGTACTGAAGGAGGGGACAGTGGGCCAGGGGATGTCCAAGGAGGAAATAACATCAAGGAGGAAGAGCAGCCTTAAGGGAAAATCCCTTCATAGTACCTTCTTTGAGAAAACTGAATTTAGAGATCCACAGACATGGAACTGGTTGAGAAGAGGAGACCTCAAAAAGGCTACAGAAGGAATGCTAATGGCTGCGCAGGAGCAGGCCCTCAAAACGAAGTGGTTGAAGCACCATATTTACAAGGAGGAGGCTAGCCCACTGTGCAGGATCTGTGGTGAGAGAGAGGAGACTGTGGCTCACATTGTGTCCGAGTGTAAACACCTAGCCCAGACCCACTATAAGGGCTGGAGACACCATGTGATGGGCAGGGTGATCCACTGGCACCTGTGCAAAGTAAACAATTTACCACATTCTGAGAAATGGTATGAGCATAGGCCAGAGGCGGTGATGGAGAACAATCAGGTGAAGGTGCTGTGGGATTTTAGGATACAGACGGACAAAAAACTGGAACACAATAGACCTGACCTGGTGGTTGTGGACAAAGAAAAAAGATCGTGTCTGATTGTGGATGTGGCCTGCCCTTTCGACACGAGAGTGCAAGAGAAGGATAGGGAGAAAATTAACCGATACCAGGACTTAAAGTGGGAGGTGAAAAGGATTTGGAACTGCCATGAAGTCAAAGTGATCCCGATTGTCATAGGCGCACTGGGGACTATCTCCAAAAGTTTCCAGGGATGGTTAAAGAAAATCGGCCCCTTCACGCTTTTTGGAACGCTTCAAAAGGCATGCTTGCTTGGAACAGCAAGAACCCTCCGATACGTCCTGAATATCTGAGGCTGCAGGTAGTGGCTTGATATTCATTCCAACGGACTTTCCAGTTAACCAACATCAATGACTGAGATTCAAGGAATAACAACAATAATAATAATAATAATAATAATAATAAGGGAGGAAGACGCACGTGGTGGATAGAAAGTCGTGAAATCGCTCCCGTAAGTTTTGAATTTTTAACATATTTATATCATTTGTGAAATAACAATTCTTAGTACAAATGTTACGTAAAGCATCCGGCTTGAGCCCCAAAAAAATTCGGACCCAAAATATATTGTTATAAGGCTCAAATATTCAACTTTGTATTGTACATTGTATATTCAAAAAAGAAAATGGCTATAAATGGAAGAAGAAGAACCCCCCCCCCTCCTCTGTCTACACTATATAGAACACCAAACAACAGAAATTTCACCAACACCAGAAACTAGATACACCACCTACCCCATCACCCCTCTGTGTACACTAAACACAACAGCCAGATAACGGCAATTTCACCACCACCACAACCAATCTCAACATAATAATGATAATAATAATTACTATTATTATTGTCCCAAGTTTTACCAAAATGTTTAATTCCAACATTAAGGGAATTTATGTCAACACATGTACGCGACTAACCCCATAGATTCACCGAACGGACATCAGTAACGACAACGCCATCACTACAGTCACCGCCGCCGCCCATCCATCATTACTACCACTATCCCATCACCGCCGCCACCACTCCTTCATTGCTACCACCGCTATCCCCCCACTACCTTCTGTTAACTTACGAAAGGGGAGGATGGCGATACCACTAGACAATATTGATAAACAAGATTAATATTTAATTTTGGATCAGGAATGTTGGAGTCGAAAATGGCAAAATGACTAAACGACTACAGATTATTATTTCACCACCAATACCACCACTACTACCACGATGAAAACTCTGGTCGAATCGACTCAAATTTATACCCCAACTACAACACCATCACTACAGTAATACGACCACATCACCACCACCACTGCCTCAGTATCGCTACCGCCGCTATTCTCTCCCACTCCCTCCTGCTAGTTGCTGCTAGCACAGCACCACCACCACATTGTAGAATTCCTACTAAAAGAGGACACCATCACTACAGTAATACGACCACATCACCGCCTCCACTGCCTCAGTATCGCTACCGCCGCTATTCTCCCCCACTACCTCCTGCTAGCACAGCACCGCCACCACATTGTAGAATTCCTACTAAAAAAGAGGAAGGCATCAAAATATATAAATAGACTCAAAAGAAAAAACAAAAATCAAAATCAAAGCAGCACAGCAACAACAACAACAAAAAAAACAAAAAAAAAACGTAAAGAAAATAAGAATGAAGAGATAAACAAACGGACGGACAGAGAAAGGAAGGGAAAAACTAAGTCAGACATTCGAACACTACATTACAATGAAACTTATGCTTATTCATTTGTTGGGGTTTTCTGCCTGTTTGTTTGTTTGTTTATTTGTGTTCGTCTACAGCGTGATAATGCCACACAAGGGCCACGTGGAGTGACTCAACCACCGGAGGCGGTGAATCCACCGGTGGTTATGTAACCATACATTCGCCAATCCTCGATAAGAGTGTTTAAATGTCGAACCTAAACAGTTCGAATAACGGTGAAATGGAGACTAGAACGTCATGTGACAGACTCTCACCCAACAGGTGCTCTCTGGCTCAGCAGCAGGGACCTGGCTGTCAACCAAATACTGCTGGTGTCGGAGGAAGAAGAAGAAGGAAAGGGACCAGATCCAACTGGACGAAAGAATTGAATAGAACTGTTATGCAATGTTACCTGAAGAGTGACCCCAAGGAGAGGGGCTATAGGAGACGGATGCATAACATCTGGAACGAGATTGGTCTATTTAAATTAGATGAACAAAAATTGGCCGGGCAGGCTCGGGTAATAAGAACTAATGGGTGGATAAGCGAGCTGGAACTGGAGGAACTGAGCAGAGAGAATGGCTTGAAGATGGCGGGTGTAGTATGCCAGACAAGCGAGCCAGTGGGAAATGAAGGTGAACAGGTCCTGAGAAAGGAGGAACGACCCGAAGCAGACAATGATCTGAATACTGAGATAAATAATACCTGGAACAGAGATACGGCCACTGAGGAGGTGAATGCTGACGGGCTAGGACAAGATTCGGTTGACATCCTAAATTTAGTGGTAGATGAATTGAACAATGATAGTGGGAGGCCTATGAACCTAAGATTTGTAGACAGGAAAAAGTTAAAAGAAACAACAGCTAGGGTAAACAAAGTCATCCCATACCTTGAGGCGAGGAACCTTCACCAGTGCAACAATATCCTCAAAGCAACAGCAAATACGGTGAGGAAACTACTTGGTATAAAAACGAGAGGAAACAACAGACAAGAAAGCAGAGCCTTGGTGGAAGAAACGACTGAGTGGTCAAATCAGGGAAATGAGAAATTGCATTGGAAAGCTTCAGTCCCTACTGAATGGGACACTAAAAAACATAGACACTGGAAATAAAGTACAAAACTAGGAACAAAAAGCTAAATATTATCATAGAGGAACTGAAGCAACGCATTGTAGCAAAGAGTGCAAAAATCAGGCGATACGAGAACAGGGTCAGTCAGTATAGACAGAACCGCATGTTCGACAACAACCAGAAGATGCTGTTTGGACAGCTTGAAGGGAAAGAAGGAGGCAACGACTTGATCCCTGAGGCGGAACAAACTAAAACATTCTGGAGAGGAATATGGGAACAGGATGTTAGACATAATGACCAGGCAGTGTGGATTGAGACAGTACAGAAGGAAATCAGTGAACAGGCACACCAACAAACTGATTTGAGTATCACAGTTGAAACTCTTAAGGGGCAGGCCAAAAAACTAACCAACTGGAAATCACCAGGCCCAGGTGGTGTGCAGGGGTATTGGATTAAAAATATAACATCCCTCCACCCGAAACTGACAACCATGTTCAATGACTGCTTGATGTCAGGTGAGGTACCAGAGTGGTTGACAAAAGGTACCACAGTTCTGATAATGAAAGACCGAATCAAGGGTAATGATGTTACCAACTATAGACATATCACATGTCTGTCCGTAATGTGGAAACTGTTGACGAGCATTGTGTCTGAGGAAATCTACCATCACCTCCACACAAACAACTTGTTACCGGACGAACAGAAAGGATGCCGAAAGAAGTCACGTGGTACAAAGGACCAGTTACTTATTGATAAGATGGTAATGGGGAATTGCAGGAGGAGACACACTGATCTTGCCATGGGATGGATAGACTACAGAAAGGCATTTGACATGGTGCCTCATTCTTGGATCACCAAAAGCCTGGAGATCTTCAAGGTTGCAGATAACATCAGACAGTTGTTGGGCAAAAGTATGAGGTCCTGGGAAACAGAGTTGACATCAACTGGAGAATCCTTGGGAAGCGTGAAGATCAAGAGAGGTATCTTCCAGGGAGATAGCCTGTCCCCTCTGTTGTTTGTCCTTGCCCTGATGCCCCTGACCAGTGTACTGCGAAAAGTGAGAGCAGGATACAAGTTGGGAAAGGGAGAGCTTACCATCAATCACCTCCTCTTCATGGACGATCTTAAGCTCTTCGGGAAGAGTGAGAAGGAGTTGGATGTGCTTGTTGACGCTGTCCGTATTTTCAGCAGTGATATATGTATGCAATTTGGTATTAGTAAGTGTGGAGTTATTGTGATGAGGAGGGGTAGGTTGAGCAGAAGTAACGGAATCCAGATACTAATAGGTGAGATGATAAAGGAAATTGACTCTGAGGAAGGATACAAGTATTTGGGCGTTCTGTAGGCTGATGGCATAAAGAACAAAAAAATGAAGGAATTGTTAAGAACTGAATACATTCGGAGAGTAAGGAGCGTATTGAAGTCACATCTGAACAGCAGAAATGCCATAAGCGCAGTAAATTCCAGAGCTGTGTCTATTATTAGGTACAGTGCGGGAATTCTGAGATGGAATGTTGCTCAACATAAAGAAATGGATAGGAAGTCTAGGAAGCAATTGACTATCTACAACATGTTCCACAAGAGGAGTGATGTCCATAGACTCTACCTAAGGAGATCTGAGGGTGGAAGAGGTCTTATCAGCATAGAGGACTGTGTTCAGATGGAGAAAAACAACCTATACAAATACGTGACTGATAGTAAGGAGCCAATGCTCAGAACTCTACTGAAGGAGGGGACAATAGGCCAGGGGATGTCCAAGGAGGAAATAACATCAAGGAGAAAGAGCAGCCTTCATGAAAAATCCCTTCATCATACCTTCTTTGAGAAAACTGAATTTAGAGATAAAGAGGAGACCTTAAAAAGGCCACAGAAGGAATGTTAATGGCTGTGCAGGAGCAGGCCCTCAAAACGAAGTGGTTGAAACACCATATTTACAAGGAGGAGGCTAGCCCACTGTGCATGATCTGTGGAGAGAGAGAGGAGACTGTGGATCACATTGTATCCGAGTGTAAACACCTAGCCCAGACCCACTATAAGGGCTGGAGACATGATGTGATGGGCAGGGTGATCCACTGGCACCTGTGCAAAGTAAACAATTTACCACATTCTGAGAAATGGTATGAGCATAAGCCAGAGGCGGTGATAGAGAACGATAAGGTGAAGGTGCTGTTGGATTTTAGGATACAGACGGACAAGAAACTGGAACACAATAGACCTGACGTGGTGGTTGTGGACAAAGAAAAAAGATCGTGCCTGATTGTGGATGTGGCCTGCCCATTCGACACGAGAGTTCAAGAGAAGGAGAGGGAGAAACTTAACCGATACCAGGACTTAAAGTGGGAGGTAAAAAGGATTTGGAACTGCCATGAACTCAAAGTGATCCCGATTGTCATAGGCGCACTGGGGACTATCTCCAAAAGTTTCCAGGCATGGTTAAAGAAAATCGGCCCCTTCATGCTTTTTGGAACGCTTCAAAAGGCATGCTTGCTGGGAACAGCTAGAACCTTCCGATACGTCCTGAATATCTGAGGCTGCAGGTAGTGGCTTGATATTCATTCCAACAAACTTTCCAGTTAACTAACATCAATGACTGAGACTCAAGGAGTAATAACAATAATAATAATAATAATAATAATAATAATGCTTTTTTTATTAACCAAAAGGGTTTACACAAAGTGAGATATTGAGGACAGTACAGGACAATACAGGACGGTACAAATGGGCATTTCTGCGTGTAAAAAAACCAAAAACAGAGGGTATAACAAAAAAGAACAATGAAAAATTCCCCAAAAGGGGGGAGATTTCCAATAATAATAATAAAAATAATAATACCCCCTCAACCCCTCAAAAAGAAAAACCTAAAAGGATGAAATAGGCCCGAGAAGAGTATAAAGAAGTAATATATGCATATTACTATGCATTAGGTAAGCCATCACAAGACAGACACAGTTTAAGCTCCTACAAACAAAATCTGGAAAACTCGGAATCAAGCTAGCAGACGTGATATGGGTGGAAATAAGTTCGCAAATGTAAGGAGGTATATCTTCAGAAATAATAGACTCACAAACACTGAACTAACTGTGATCAAGCAGGCTGTGGAGAATGACATACTTATATATGATGAAAGAACTGAAGAATCTCCTGGAGATAGTAACCAGTAACAAGTCTTTACTGAAAGAACTCCATCTGACCAAATCACAAATAGGTTTGTAGAAATGAGAAGCCCTGTTGAACCTGGTGAGATTAAAGTAAGTGAATTTGTCACTACTCTAAAACAATAGCATACGGTCTTCAAAATGCTTTTAATTAAGCATAAAGTGTATTGCAAAATACATTATATATACATCCATATACATATTGCTATTTCAGAGCTCCAATTCTAATTTTTAATTTCTGCCTGACCAACAATCGCTCTGTATAATCAGTTCCTGATTATTTACTAGAATTCTATAAGAATATAACATCAGTAATCTCAGTAGACAGGAGGGGTAGTTAGCCTTGATAAGCTTCAACAAAAGCGAAACAAGGCCTTGTCGGCTTATCTCCCCTGTTTGCTGAGATTAAAGTAAGTGAATTGGTCACTACTCTAAAACAATAGCATACGGTCTTCAAAATGCTTTTAATTAAGCATAAAGTGTATTGCAAAATACATTATATATACATCCATATATATATTGCTATTTCAGAGCTCCAATTCTAATATATATATATATATAATATATATAATATATATAATATATATATATATATTCAATGATATTAAATAAATGGAAACTCTATTTATAAAACCATATTTATTCTATTATATATATTTCAAGGGTACCACACCTTTGGTATGCGCTCATCAGATAAAATACAAAGTTTGTTTTATAAATATTGACATATCCAGGAGAGAAGATCTTAACGGTTCAAGTTTTTCCTGGATAGTAAAGGAAAGAAGGAAAAGAGAAGAAAAGTTAAATATTTCAAATTATTAAGATGAGTATGCAAATAAGGTTGAGGTATAGGGCTGAACATAAAACGTTATTTTTAGACGCTAGGTAGATTTAAATAATTATTAGGATATTGTATGGGTAGGAAGAAGAAAGAGAAAGAAGGAAGAGCTTGTATTTACGTTAATTCAAAAAGAATTAACAGTTAGTAGGAATAGAGGAATATGATTCCAGAATTAAAAAAAAATTATTTAGCTATATTATGAGTTATACTATTGTATATATAATCAATTAGATTGTATGAAGAATCATGGTTGTAAGTACATTTTATCTTACCACATTACAACAGGTTGTACGTATATAAATATCTATATAGATTAAAAATTGTGCAAGTATAAGTATTATTGGTGACTTTATAGAAATAAACCACAATTATAATTGTTTATATTTCTCATATGAGTTACGAAGGATGTTGATTTTACGTTTTACATAAATATTTAAGAAAAAGACGTAGTTCAAGTTGTAAGAGGAGAACAATTTGTAGATTCAAATATTTTGTTCCAACATTGAAAATGTTTTCAGAATATTGTTAATTTAGCGAAGTTATATAATTATTTCATACAAGTTATCATGTCTATGTTTGCTCAAGTGTAAATGAAAAGATAACTCCAATCTTATTTAATGAATGATTTACTCAGAAAGTATGTAGAGAAAACTATAAATTATTTTGTGTGAGATTATAAGGTATTTTATATTATATGTATTTCAAGGATGAGAATTTCAATTACATATTATTTACGTCGAAAGGTGTGTGAAAAGTTTGAAGATTAAACAGAGGAAAAGAAGTATTATTAGATAAGTCGAGAGTGCATTTCGAGGAACTATCGTAAATATATTTTTCAGAATGCCAATTAAAGATTATCAATCTACATCTAAAAAATAGATTAAGAAGAGTATCATTAGGAAAAGAATATCAAATGGTAAAAATACTAAATTTAAGAAGGAAGATCATTTTAAAAATGTTTAATTTTTAAAGAAAAACTCAGTAAATAAGAGGATCATTTTAAAGGTGTATAAGATATAGTCAATTGTAATGAATATCATAGATTAAAAATACATTTGAAAGTGGGATTTAGGCGATGTCTGCAACTAGAAAATAATTTTGTTTTTAAATTAATAGAGTTTTGACAGTTAATTATATAAAAAATTTCCTCGATACACAAATGACAGATTCTTGAGAAAGCCATATTTCGGTATGCAGGTGCTCCCGAAATCGTTCCCCAATATATTGAATAGTCTATATTGTTGTCCTTTAAATTCCAAATTAGATGTGAAAGGGAAGTGGAAGATTTTTTATCGGACCTATTAAATGTGTTTGTGGTTGTACCAAAGTTCTTTGAATTTTGTAGAAGTGGCACCTATATAGTTAAATATTTTATCTCTAGTTTCAACTGTGTATTTATAAATTACGTTTTTGTCTAAGCAATTATTTTGTAAAGGGCAGTTTGATTTAATTCTACAGTTATATTTTCTGGAGTTGTTATTAGGAACGGTACTATTATTATGAATATTATTGTTAGAAATATTATTATTGCTATCTTGGTTTGTTTGGTTAGGGTTTAAATTTAAGTTTCTATTTATATTTTGAGCTATGTTCATAGTAGTAGAGTAGGATAGTTTTATAGTATGTCTTTTAACAATAGAGTGGTATCTGTGGGCTTTAGGAAAACACGTATCTAGTGCTTTAAAAATAGTTTTCTAAATGTGTTTTAACGCATAATGAGAAAGGGGGAGAGTACCAAATAATATTTCTAGTTCTAGTTTTTTTGTTTGGTTTACTATTTAAGTTGAATTGTTTATTGTTATTATAATGAATTCTAGGATGATTTGTCATGTTATTGTTATCTATGTATTTAATTTTATTCGAGTATCCTGCTCTATGTAAAGCCTCATTGTAATATTCTGCGTTATCATCAAAAATATTTTTATTAGCAGAGATGCGTGTAATCCGTTGTTGGATGCTATTGACAATAGCGTTTTTTTATATTTCTAAGATGATTAGAATTGAAACGTACGTATTTAGATTTTCGTTAATTTTATGGAATGGATAGTAAAGATCTGAGCTAAGGTTTAAGGTTATATCTAAGAAGTTAACGATTTTGTAAGTATTCTCGAGTTCTAAATTAAGGTTGTAGTTGTTGAAAAATTGTATTATGGATTTCTTTTTCCTATTAATTTCACTATTGCTATGGATTTCAATTAAAAGTAACATATCATCCGATATAAAACTCCGGTCATCTCTGGCATTTTTCTATGCAGTACATTATTAATAAATAATCCAACGAGATCTGTTACTTGCGCCGAGTCAGATGATCCCATAGTGATATCAAAATTGTTTTTTCTGTCGGCTCTTGTCCAGATATGATTATTAAATTCTATTAGGGTTTTACGTGCTGTTAGAATGATATTCATTTCTTCAGTAGATAGGTTTGTATGTTTAGAAGCATAAATAAGTGCCTTATTAAATAAGCTAGGGGTAATAGAGGAGTAGTAATTTGCAATATCCATTTGAATGAATTTTTTTCTTGCGTTTTAATTTTATGTTTTTGTAAACCAATCTATTACTTCATTAGTACCGTTCCATAGTTTAAGGTGTGATTTTTCTTTAAGCATATACTATCTAGTATATGCTTGCTAATTATGCCTAAGTCAGATTTAGATGGTGCGATGAGTCTGACTAGTAGTTCAACTTCAAAATTTATTTCTCTTGTGGTCCTTCAAGTTAATCTTCGGTTTTCTAAGTATAAAGGGTTCAGTCCTATTTTGAATGCCTAATTTATAAATAATTTCCGAAGCTTCTCTATTTAAGGTTGAAAGATCTTCATTAGATGTCCTTTTGTAGTTTTTCCTGAGTTCTTTCAGTATTAGGTAATCATAGTCGTCCTTTTCCATACCATGTAAATTATTGGTTTTGTCAGATTTTACAAGTATCTTCTCTGTTTTTTCTAAATTATCTATTTTATTCTTGATGCCTTCAAGGTACTCCTGGCCGATAAATTGGTTTCTTTTAAATTTTATGTTTTGTATAATGGAGATTACGTCGTTTTCAAATTCGGCTAGTAGTTTGTTACTAGGTGGATTCTTCTTAGATTTAAAAATAAGATCAAAGTTGTAACAGGATTTATTTATTTTGTGTTCCGATTTTTTATCAAAAAATTATCAAAATGTTATCAAATTTTATCAAATTTTATCCAAAACCTTTATCAAATATTGCTTATAAATTAAATATTCCTTTTGCCTTTATATATATATATATATATATATATAAGGATTAAAATACTGGAGCGTGTTGGAGTTAAACACCCTCTTCGTATTATAGAAATGACAGTAAAAGGTATAGCTCAATGTAATTAAACAGAGCCAAAGAATTATGAAAATAAAACAAAGAAGCCTTCAATACATCAAAAGTCTTTATTAGCCAACAATGTTTCGTCCTATTAAGGACTCATCAGGGCAATTAAAACTACAAGAAGCACTATCGGCCAATACAAGCCGAAAACTCAGAAGAATATGGAGTGTACATACACTAAAGTATTGGAAGATTATGGGTAAAAATATATAATAAAAATCACTAAGGAGGTGGATAACATTTTGAACCATATTACAAATATAGTCCAAAGCAAACATCTAGAGCTAAACAAAGGTGGTTATATAGAGCGGGAATTATAGTACTATATGTAATACAATATAATATAATATAATATACTTGTAACAATATTAAAATTAAAATTAAAATTAAAATGCACAATATACATATGTATATATATACACACACGTACGCACATATACATATACATCAATACACATTTCCATCATTAACAGCACAAATTAAACCTTATTAAGAGTTTAAATATAAATAAGCATAATAGGAATAAAAATAAAAATAATACGTATATATAATATACAGTATAACATGAAGTAATGAAATGATTAAAAGTAAAACATATAATATATAATAAACTATATAATTATATAATATATAATATAATATAAAGATAATCTCCGGTTAATTTACACAAACAATATAGATGTCACAATAACACTATAATAATAATATAATAATATATAATGGCATGTAACTTAACGAATCAATTCATATAGAGTTACAGAGCAGGTGAGAAAAAAATATATATTGTACAATACCAAAATTATGATGGTACAAAAATATAAACATCTTACAGAATATATAAAATTTAACATATCATAATGGTACATAAAATAATCGGTAAGTAATAAAGATCAATAGTACATTTACAAAGAGTTGAATAACAACTCCAATATAAATATATATATATATATATATATATATATATATATATATTTATGTATGTATATATACACATATATATAACTTCTACAGGACTAGAAATGTTTCATTCGTAAGTAATCATCAGGAAGGTAGTTATATATATATATATATATATATATATATATATATATATATATATATATATATATATATATATAAATATATATATATAAATATATATATATGAATGACGTAAAATAAGAAAATTGTAAAAATTAACTTACTTACTAAAATTGACGAAACAGCTTCTCAATACTTTCCATTTGGAAACCATGTTTATTCCCTTTCAGAAACTAATTAGTTGGAGTGAAATTTTAGTAAGTAAGATAATTTTTATAATTTTCTTATTTTACGTCATTCATAATTGTTCTGCATCCCCTTGCATTGAACCACAATTTTACTAAGACAAAACCTATATATTTGCTAGCATAGGTATGCATCTGTATATATATGTTGGCAGATATACTAATTCTTTATATATATATATATATATATATATATATACATACAAATATGTGTGTGTGTATGTGTGTATGTATGTGTGTGTGTGTGTGTGTGTGTGTATGTATGTATGTATGTGTATGTATGTTAGTGTTCGTAATTAAAGATTTTCTTTAATTATGTCCCACGCGGGTAAAAACATTGAGAAAACAAGATGAAAATGAAATAGAATCGAACACAGATGTTGAGATGTACTGATGGCGGTACATGAACATTCCTGAAATAATCCAAATTTCCATCTTATTTCTTTTAAGAATATTAATCTTAGTGATAAGATTTTGCAATTCTCACAGCATAAGGGGAGATAATTGCAGAAAATTAATTAATTTCCAAAAATGTCTTTACATGCTTAAGGCCAAGATTCGTTTGCAGGCAAGAGAAGACTTGCGGATATGTTTCCGTTTTATTTCATCAGCATATTGTTGTCTACTCAAACTTGCTTGGATCAAGTTTCGCACGGAGAAAATTAATTACGAACAGTTTTAGCTAGAGGTAATTTGCATAATTAAAAACTTA
>OZ024742.1:363459522-363467022 GCA_964016885.1 Eledone cirrhosa | reverse complement strand
ATACAACTGAAGGGAAATAAAAATAACAACGTTTGCACATTGAATTTACAAAAGCAAAAAAGAAAAGAAAACCTATGCTGGTAAAAACGTAAAAAACGTTAGTGGTAAATACCGGTTTCACACAAAAAAAGGGGGTGATCTTCTAACTGAAGGGACGAATTTTGCCTTCAAATGGAAAAACGAAAATCGAAACGACACAAATGAACACGAGAGGAATATGCTTCAATCCCCTCTCCCCCTCTCTCTCTATATATCACCTTGACCGACCAGTCTGTCGAACGCCAATCGGCAGAGCTGGTCACAGCACGTCGTGTTGTTTTAGCCATAAGATAACGCCATCCCACTGGCAGGCCCGGTACTCATTTCTACAGCTGAGTAAACTGGAGCAACGCGAAATAAAGCGTCTTGCTCAAGGAAACAACACATCACCCGGTCCGAGAATTGAACTCACAACCTTTCGATTGCAAGCCCAGTGCTCTAACCACTAAGCCATGTGCCTTCACACACACACACACACACACACACACACACACACACACACACACACACACACACACACACACACACACACATATATATATATATATATATATATATATATATATATATATATATATATATATATATATATATATATATATATATAAACGTTTGAATATGTATAATAAAGCCAAAACAATGCAGGTATGGACATAAAAAATGCAAATGCAAAAGATATTGTTGATAATTAGTCTTTTACCTTAGATTTATTTAAATGTCCTTAATTTTCGAGATAATATCTCTTCTTCAGAGGGAAATAAAGGTCTCAAAACAGCTTTCTAAGTAGCTTGTCTTTCATATATATATATATATATATATATATATATATATATATATATATATATATATATATATATATATATATATGTGTGTGTGTG
Source organism: Eledone cirrhosa (assembly GCA_964016885.1). NCBI lineage: Eukaryota > Metazoa > Mollusca > Cephalopoda > Octopoda > Eledonidae > Eledone > Eledone cirrhosa. The sequence goes on along the minus strand of OZ024742.1, from coordinate 363,466,105 downwards.
TGTGTGTATATATATATATATATATATATATATATATATATATATTAGTTGTAATAAAGTGAAAACGAAATTTCATTTCTCACTCTTAGTACGGCACTTTGTCAGTTTGCATGCTACTGTACGTCTGTATACATGTATGTATGTACGTATACATACATGCTTACATCTATGTAAGTGCCGTACTAAGAGTGAGAAATGAAATTTCGTTTTCATTTTATTACAACTTATCGTTTTCGGTGCGCCTGGCCGACTGAACTCACTCGATATGCAAATTAGGCTGCTCAGCCTTTCATTTTCATAAGGAAAGTATATACTTTCGAACGTTCAACCATCTGGAAGAAGGGTATACGGTGCTGATGATAGCTAAGAAGCTTGAAACTAGTACATCGTTCCTGTGTCAGTGTTGAACAAAAAGGTGACGTGGTTGCCTTAACACCGTACGGCACAAATTCAGGCTGTCAGTTTGTTTACAAACGGACAAAGCGGGCGTTATAATAAACGTCCGCTAAACTGATACGTACATATATGTATGTGTACCTGTATGTATATATATATATATATATATATATATATATGCATGCTACTGTACGTCTGTATCCATATATATATGTACGTATACATACATACTTACATCTAAGTAAGTGCCGTACTAAGAGTGTGAAATGAAATTTCGTTTTCATTTTATTACAACTTATCGTTTTCGGTGCGCCTGGCCGACTGAACTCACTCGATATGCAAATTAGGCTGCTCAGCCGTTAATTTTCATAAGGAAAGTATATACTTTCGAACGTTCAACCATCTGGCAGAAGGGTATACGGTGCTGATGATAGCTAAGAAGCTTGAAACTAGTACATCGTTCCTGTGTCAGTGTTGAACAAAAAGGTGACGTGGTTGCCTTAACACCGTACGGCATAAATTCAGGCTGTCAGTTTGTTTACAAACGGACAAAGCGGGCGTTATAATAAACGTCCGCTAAACTGATACGTACATATATGTATGTGTACCTGTATGTATATATATATATATATATATATATATATATATATATATATATATATATATATGCATGCTACTGTACGTCTGTATCCATATATATATGTACGTATACATACATACTTACATCTAAGTAAGTGCCGTACTAAGAGTGTGAAATGAAATTTCGTTTTCATTTTATTACAACTTATCGTTTTCGGTGCGCCTGGCCGACTGAACTCACTCGATATGCAAATTAGGCCGCTCAGCCGTTAATTTTCATAAGGAAAGTATATACTTTCGAACGTTCAACCATCTGGCAGAAGGGTATACGGTGCTGATGATAGCTAAGAAGCTTGAAACTAGTACATCGTTCCTGTGTCAGTGTTGAACAAAAAGGTGACGTGGTTGCCTTAACACCGTACGGCATAAATTCAGGCTGTCAGTTTGTTTACAAACGGACAAAGCGGGCGTTATAATAAACGTCCGCTAAACTGATACGTACATATATGTATGTGTACCTGTATATATATATATATATATATATATATATATGCATGCTACTGTACGTCTGTATACATATATGTATGTACGTATACATACATACTTATATATATATATATATATATATGTATATATATATATATATATATATATATATATATATATATATATATATATATATATATATATATATATATATATATATATATATATATATATATATATATATATATATATATATATATATATATATATATATATATATATATATATATATATATATATATATATATATATATATATATATATATATATATATATATATATATATATATATATATATATATATGTGAAGGCGTGTAGCTGAGTGGTTAGAGAATTGGATTCACAATCTTGAGGTTGTGAGTTCGATTCCTGGACCGGGCGATGCGTTATGTCCTTGAGCAAGACACTTTATTTCACGTTGCACCTTCTACCTAGTGTTGCGACAGATAGATAGTATTAGCAATTGGAAAGACCAACGGAAACATTGTTCCCTCGGTCCCATTTGACGAAAGTCGATCGTTCCTTAATATATTTATATATATATATATATATTAATTTTATTGCTTTTGACAACAGCTGGTGATATGCATGTAAGTAAATATTCTCTTTATCTGATATTTTGTAACTAACCTTACATAGATCGATATCGATGTATAGTTACGATGTATTATCATCACATAGAAACGATCGTAATGCAGTGAAGTATATTTCTAATGACTTGATTTTTTTATTTCATTGTTTTAAGTTATATCATGACTCTGTTTTCCTTTCAATGTTTTATTGTTTTCCGGGTTTTATTTTATCCTACAACATTTTCAACATATGGATTACATTGAGTTCTTCATGCAGACTAGACCCCACAACTTACCGTGAATATCTCTGTATATGTATATATATATATATATATATATATATATATATATATATATATATATACATAAAAAATCATTATGTGTGGCAAGGTGTTAAATGCTTGCATTACATGTAACACCTTGCCACACAATAATCGTATAAAAATGAGACACACTTGCATGCTCCATGTGTAACTAACGCATACATACCTACTAAATCTGTCTATCAAACTATCCTCCTGCATTATCTGTGTGATCTGCCGAATGTATTTTAATTTTAATTTTAATTTTAATTTTAATTTTAATTTTTATTTTTATCTTGTTCTTGAATTTGAATTGCTGTACAAAAATAGTATAGTGTAATATATGTCACTCCACTGTACATCATTATATATATATGTATCTGTATGTACCTTGCGTCGGAAAGGAGGTCAATTATATGGGCAAACATTGAAAAATGCTCCGAAGATACCAAGCCTAGGTTTGGATGAAACAATTGTAAGTGAATAAATGCTTTGAACAAAACTTTGATTCTTTTGAATTCTATATAACTGCTCTGTAGAACAACTGATGTTATTACATTGAGCTATTTATCTTACTGGTAATAAGGTAGTAATAAATTACTGACCTTCACTGTTTAGGGTTTAAAATATACATAACTATAAACAGTTTAATATATACATAACCATAAATAGTATCCTTAATCTTATATATATATATATATATATATATATATATATATATATATTGTTATACTTTGGGAGGGTCATGTTGCCAATAAGAAACACACGCCATTGGTTTCTTATTGGCAACATGACCCTCCCAAAGTATAACAATATCGGTTTCAACACACGACTTCAGATAAAGAATCTTGCTAAACAAATTCAGAAACGAAATATATATATATATATATATATATATATATATGTATATATATGTATATATATATATATATATATTATAAAGTGAAATTACAGGCGGCCAAAAATGTGGAATTTCCTTAATTATTTATTTCTGCACAAACTATGCCCATACCAGTGGCCAGGTTGCGTAAAAACCTGGTGAGAGCTTCAGGTGTAAATTGCGTAATAGATGTATACCAACGGAATGATTGTAAACTTTAAGAAAACAAGCAAAGAAAAAAATGAAAAAAAGAAGAAAAAAGTGTTTTTATGTTTTTGATCCAGAGACGAACGAAGCACCGTGTTTTTACCATGCAACGCCACCTCTCTCTATATATATATATTTTAACACCAAAACTGAAAACACAACAATACACAAATAAAATCCAAGAGAAAGATAACCCTCAGCCTCATTTGAAACCCAACCCCAACAAACTAAGGAACATATGAAGATAGTTATTAAAAACAAAACATAACGAAAGGAAAACTAATAACGAACATAAAAATAATAATATTGACAATTTAAACCATGACGAAAGAACGAACATATCAAAAACTGATAAAGTAAGCAACAAAACACAAGAAACAGTTTTGTGAAGAAAACCAGAAATTTTATTCCGCTACAAAAACGATTCTACCATAAAACTATTAGAAGCAAAACAGAGGTAAATATTTCCCCCAAATTAAAAAACGTTGACGCTACAGGGGCTAGATTATGAACTTCAGGCGAATCACAACAAATAGGAATATTAAGCACAACAAACACAGCGTCTGTACATGTATGGGAATACATAACAAGAGAGGATGTGGCTAACAGACAAATAAAAATAAACAAACAAATGGAAGAAACCAGGAAATGAAGACTCCCAAATTTCCGGTTGAAATGTTTAACAGGTATACTTGATTTACATGAAAGGTATGTTGGTAAAGCAGTAATAATATCTGAAAGGGTTACACAAATTAAACCAATTCTAACCCCAAAGAATAATGAGACAACAATACTCCAATTCTACAGAGCCATCACATGCCAACGACCAACTGTAATTAGAATTATATCACAGAAAATAACCAAATAGTTGGAAAAGATAACATTTTACAGAAGAATAGGATTCTGAAAAGTCTCATATGACTGCAAAGATTAATTATTAATGAAGAAAACCATGACTGATAAACGATCAACATGACATGATTTGATTACCAGGTGGTTTTGACGGCGTTCCCCATATGAGAATACTGAACATACTAGCCATAAACAAAGTAGCGCCAAATATAATATACGTTAAACGTTTCAGATTTGACGTGCAAAACTGAGCGGCTGGAGTCCGAGGAGTAGACCCAGAACAAGATGGTTGGATAACATCCATGAGCGTGGGTGGTCTCGTTTGGGGATCCAGCTGGATCTGTTGGAGAGGGATACTTCTGACAGGACCCGCTAGAAGGAATGTTTGCCGACTCTGCCCCACGACCCTCTTAGGAATAATTAGACGAAGAAGAAGAGAGAAGAATTAAAGATTCCGAGAATAATGGCCAACGTTTTCTGCCGATACAAATAAAAGATGGGTGTATAAAAACTGGGCCCATCTCAATTAACAGATAGATATTCCATATCCCCTTTCACTTACACTATTATCTAATATACTAAATAGGATTGGATTTGTTTATAAATGTTATTGCAAGGAAATTAGCCATCTCCAGTACATCGGCGATAAAAAAGCTGTACCCTGCGCACGCGAGACAATTGAAACACTACTTCAGATAGTGCATAGATTCTCAAAAGAAATATACAGGAATATGAAGAGTGGAAGCCTAGTGAAAATTTCTAATATCACGGTACAGAGCGCAACTATGGTAAGAGAATTAGATCAAACATACACATACATTGGAATCAATCAATGAGATTGATAATCTTCACACAGTGACAATTAGCCTCTTTGATCTCGACCATCATTTTTCATTGAGCCGAAGTACATAGTCTCTTTCATTCTTCCAGCAGTTTATTTTAAGCTATTTATGCATATTTGTTGTGGAATTTCATCAAAGTATGTGATGATGAATTTTTTCGGTAATATTCCACCCCAATTAGCACAATATTCCTCTTATTCTCCTTTAGCTAATTCTGTATGTTCATAATGTTGTCGCTACTGGTTTCAAAAATCTTAATATTCATGTATTACAAAGGGCATGACGAAATACCCCATGTCTAAAAGAATGTTATAGAACGGAACAAGCTCACTTCTGTTCGGAATTTCCATTTGTCTAATTAATTAATAGACTGGACCCGTTTCCCTTCTTACGTGTCATAATATTTCTGACCCTGACAGTTTCCCACCTCCTCACCATTCTTATGATGTGATAGGGAGAAACGGCTGTTTCCAGTATTTGGCCGGTCCCCTTCTTTAGCAAGTGAGCCCTCGCCTATGCGGTTCTCTGATTAATCCTTTCCCGAGCTGGTATTTCTGAGGACGAGACAGTGCCTTGACTTTTCCAGGATTCCTTCGTTTCCTTTGTAATGCTATTAAAAACGTTACTGTAAAATCTTATTAATACCGCACAATTTAAGTTGATGTTTTTAATACTCTATTTTTTTAAATCGTACAATCTTCTGCTGTTTATTTTTTTACTTTGTTTTGTTTAACAAATTCTGACTGTGTTGACAAAGAATATATCTGATTACTATATTATCATTTTATTTTGTTCACCATTTCATAAAATTATTTCTAATTAATTTGATTTTTTTAACATCCTAAATTTAAATTCGTTGAATGTGTATTCGAAATTTAGTTCATCATTTTAATGTTACATATTTTTACTCACTTTTGTGTTTAACGCCTCCAATGTCTACTGCTATAGATGTCTACTGCAGTAGATATCTACTGCAATAGATCTCTACTACAATAGATGTCTATTGCAGTAGATATCTACTGCAACAGATCTGTACTGCAATAGATGACTACTACAGTAGATATCTACTGAAATAGATCTGTACTGCAAGATCTGTACTGCAATAGATGTCTACTGCAGTAGATGTCTACTGCAATAGATCTGTACTGCAATAGATGTCTACTACAGTAGATATCTACTGAAATAGATCTGTACTCCAATAGATGTCTACTGCAGTAGATGTCTACTGCAATAGATCTGTACTGCAATGGATGACTACTGCAATAGCTGTCTACTGCAATATATGTCTACTACAATAGATGTCTACTGCAATAGATGTCTACTGCAATAGATCTATACTGCAATGGATGTCTACTACAGTAGATGTCTACTGCAATAGATGTCTACTGCAGTAGACATCTACTGCAA
>OZ024742.1:363449522-363454522 GCA_964016885.1 Eledone cirrhosa | reverse complement strand
ATGGTTGGGGTGTTTACTTGGGTAGTCTATAGTAACTCTAATGCTCTGGTGGATGGAGTTAGCTATTTGCTGGATGCTTTACATTGTGTTTTTCTCTAGTTCCTGACTGTTCTCTAGTGGGGGTGTCTTAACTACGATGTTTATATCATCAACGTAGCGGGAGTACATTATCAGAGTTAAGGGGTCTTCTAATTGTTCTTTAAGCTTAAGTTTAAGTCTACTGTCCCACCAAACCATGAATAAGTTAGCTATGTCGCCTGCAATGCTAACACCAATGGCTGCTCCTTCCTCTTGGGCATATGTTTTTCCATTAAATTTGAACATATGTTCCTTAAGGGTTAGTTTTATGCTGGCCCCTACCGCATGTGCAATCAATTTCTTCAGTCCATCGTGGTTTTCGGGTGTCCGTATGGCTCATATATATATATATATATATATATATATATATATTAAGACATGTGGGAAGAAAAAAATGGCTTCACTTGTGCTTTCAACAAATTTATTATCTTCACAAAATCCAAAAAGAATTTTTTGCTAGATTAGAAAAAATTTTTATTAAAACAAATTTTATTTTTTATCTACTCCGGAAAAAAATTATTTTTGGATTTTGTGAAGATAATAAATTTGTTGAAAGCACAAGTGAAGCCATTTTTTTCTTTCCCCCTGTCTTAATATACCTAACTGTACCAAGGATTACACACATTTTCCAATATATATATATATATATATATATATATATATATATATATATATATATATATATATATATATATATATATATATGTGTGTGTGTGTGTGTGTGTGTGTATGTATGTATTGAAATTTCATATTTCTAAAGAAATACGGTATGTTTATAAATAAACATTTAGAAAGCCGTATCTATGCAAAAACACCGGTAGATATCACCACCTGGCGGTGTCCAGCAGATGCAAGAGCGACAATCGTTGATGCATTTCGAACTGAACTGGTACTCATCAGGACGAAGCCTAAATCGGAAACCAATATTTAGGGAATTTAAACAACGCCGGCCCCGGTCCTGACTGACCAAGGATTTACCAACAAAAAACGACCAAGCCTGGAAGATGTGTTTTAATGGAAGAACATCCATCACCCATGTATACACGTTTCTCCTTACCATGACACCAATATTTTCTAAAGTAATAAAGGGCTGAATCAATTTCGTACTAGTGTAGAAAAAATAATTTTTACCCAGTTAAGTGGACTTAAGCAACGTAAAAGAAAGGGTTTCCACAAGGATACATTGTCTGGTTCTGGAATTGAAATTCCGTGAATACGATTGTAAACCCAACACTATAACCAGTTGGTCACGTGATGGAATATAGGGAAATGACGTCAGATGTGACAATGACGTCAAAATATGAATGTTAAACTCTTGAGATAGGATTTAAATGATTCCATTAGATTGCTGACAACAATAACTTTACATTAAACATTGCCGCTTAATAAACAGAGAACAATCCCATCTTTACTTTCTTTAAGTAGCCAACCACTGATGAGTATGTATGGACTATATATATATATGAGTGTGTGTATATGTATCTATTTATATATATATATGTTCATATATATATGTGTATATATATTATATGTGTATATTTGTGTTATTCCTTGTGTATATCGATCCTTAAATCAACAATAGTTTATAATATGTCTGTGATTGACAGAACTGTGTATACACATATTAAGTTATATATTAACAAATGTATGTATGTATAGATCCATTTAATAGTTTCTTAATGTATATAAGTATATATGTATGCATGCATAGGAGTGCAGTATATATATATACTGTATATATATATATATATATATATATATATATATATATATATATATATATATATATATATATATATATATATATATGTGTGTGTGTGTGTGTGTGTGTGTGTGTGTGTGTGTGTGTGTGTGTATATATCTTTAGATATGTGTGCGTATATATTTATATGTATGTATGTAAGTATGTATGTATGTACGTATGTGTATAATATGTATGTATGAATGAATGTATATTTGCATTTATACATATTTGAACGGAAGAATGCATACATATATATGTATATATGCGTTTGTGTGTATGTGTGTGTATGTGTAGGCGCATGTCTTTATGTGTAAGTATGTATGTGTGTGGAGTATACATATATTTATGTATGTCTGTACTTAGGAATTGTTGTAGGAATGTTTGCATTTGTCTATAAATGATCGTATAGATAAATGTATATCGCTGTGTTTCTGTATGTATCTAAGTGTAGTGTATATATGTATATATAAATCTCTCTCTATATATATATATGTTCGTATGTTTATGTGTGTTTATGTCTATATATCAACGTGCAGTGTATATAAGTATATATATATATATATATATATATATATATATATATGTATATATGTTCATATGTATATCTGTGTGTTTCTGACTATATATCAACGTGCAGTGTATATAAGTATATATATATATGTTCGTATGTATATTTGTGTGTTTCTGTCTATATATGAACGTGCAGTGTATATACGTATATATATATATATATTTCGTTTCTGAATTTGTTTACCAATATTCTTTATCTGAAAACGTGTGTTGAGACCGATATTGTTATACTTGGGAGGGTCATGTTGCCAATAAGAAACACACGCACCAGTTGCTTTCACTTCAATTTATTATAAATAAAATTCATAAATTTAGGAATTTATAAATTTCCGGTTGGTTGGTTGGTTCCACAACCAGACGATTGTTCATATATTGTCAAAGTTCTTTCGTCACACATTCTGTGAACTCTTCAGTGACTGAGGATTCTTTTCTTTGTTTTTGTGCCACTTCTTTGTTCTGTCCTACGACATCTTATTTTTGTGAGTGTTGTGTGCTTAGTTTGCGCATGTGTTACATCCGTGTGTCTGTGTGTCTATATATTTGTTTATTTATTTGTTTATTCACATGTTACTGGTTGGTTGTTTGTTCTATGTGTGTGTGTGTTTTCAGTTTGTCCTTAATTGTAAGTTGTGATGTTGCTATTCCATTCATGCTTTATATTTACTTTTGGTTGGAGTTCATTTATGTTTATTGCATGATCAGGGAGAGGAAGTATGAAAAACTATCCTACTTCCTCTCCCTGATCATACGCCCCATCATTGTAATGTCCCCAGATATAATCCACAGGAGAAATAATCAGTGAGAGCAATGTTGAAATCCGTGGGATTGATACCAGTGAGCTGGGACTCCTACTTAAACTTACTTATAGTAATAATTATCTAGATGCATATGACCTTAGCAACCTGTGCCCTACAAGACCAGCAAGAAGCAGACCACCTACCATTACTTCAATGGCCAAGAAAACCCACACAGATAGATGGAACGGGTGGACCAGAGCCATACGGACCCCCGAAAACCACGATGAACTAAAGAAAATGATTGCACATGCCGTGGGGGCCAGTATAAAATTAACCCTTAAGGAACATATGTTCAAATTTAATGGAAAAACATATGCCCAAGAGGAAGGAGCAGCCATTGGTGTTAGCATTTCAGGTGACATAGTTAACCTATTCATGGTATGGTTGGACAATAGACTTAAACTTAAACTTAAAAACAATTAGAAGTCAGCAACCTCTTAACCCTGATAATGTACTCCCGCTACGTTGATGATATAAACATCGTACTAAAAACACCCCCATAGAGAACAGTCAGGAATTAGAGAAAAAACCCATGGAAAGCATCCAGTAAATAGCTAACTCCATCCACTAGAGTATTAGAGTTACTATAGACTACCCAAGCAAACACCCCAACCATCGATTACCTGTACTAGACACAGAGCTCTGGTTACATACTATCAATAACAAAAAAACAGATCCTCCATTCCCATTATGCCAAACTCATGACCTCCAAATATCTGATCCACCGAAACTCAGCTGTTTTGGACCACACCAAAATCAACATACTGATTGCGGATTTGGTACGGGTGATGAGAAACGTGTCCCACATGTGCAACCACAAAGAACTAGAGAGACACATACAACACTTCATCCACCGTATGCAGTTCTCTGGTTACAATCAGAGAGATAAGATCAGAGTATATAGAGGAGCCAGAACCAAATGGGAAAAAATGGTAAATAATGATACAAATGGGACTTGCCCCTTGTAAAGGAGCAAATTTTGGAATAGAATAGAAAGAACTAGGAATAAGGTTAATAGAATAAACTCATGGTATGATAGCAATAAATATCAGAGTGAAATGTTCATCAATACAACCCCTAGAGGTGAATTAGCTTACAAACTAGGAAGGGCCCTAGATAAACAAACTCAATATTAAGATAGTAGAAAGACCAGGTACCTCCATAAAAACACTTATTAGCAAGACATACCCTTTTCAAAGACCTCCCTGTATAGATAAGAAATGTATAATCTGTAAACTAAGCCCCCATATTAACTGTAAAACTAGAAACGTAGTATATAGCATAAGATGTACTGAAGGACAATGTAGAGATAAGAATATAGTGTACATAGGTGAGACAGCTCGTAGTATAGGAGAACGGATAAAAGAACACTGGCGAGAGCTTCAAGATAGTAAAGAATCATCTGTACTCTACCAACATCCTAAAATAGAACATAAGGGTAAATTAAAGAACATAGAAGTAAAAATAGAATCTACACACAGAAAAGACGCAATATGTAGACAAATCACTGAGGCAATAAATATAAATGAACTCCAACCAAAATTAAATAGAAAGCATGAATGGAATAGCAACATCACAACTCACAATTCAGGACAAAATGAAAACACACACACACACACAGAACAAACAACCAACCAGTAACATGTAAATAAACAAATGAATAAACAAATATAAACACACACAGACACCGGGATGTAACACATGCGCAAGCTAAGCACACAACACACACAAAAACAAGATGGCGTAGGACAGAACAAAGGAGAGGCACAAAAACAAAGAAAATAATCCCCAGTCATTCAAGAGGTCACAGA
>OZ024742.1:363432022-363447022 GCA_964016885.1 Eledone cirrhosa | reverse complement strand
GCAGTAGTTGTAGTAACAGTAGTAGCAGTAGTGGAGGTGGTAGTGTTAGCAGTAGTTGTAGTAACAGTAGTAGTAGTGGAGGTGGTAGTGTTAGCAGTAGTTGTAGTAACAGTAGTAGTAGTGGAGGTGGTAGTGTTAGCAGTAGTTGTAGTAACAGTAGTAGTAGTGGAGGTGGTAGTGTTAGCAGTAGTTGTAGTAACAGTAGTAGTAGTGGAGGTGGTAGTGTTAGCAGTAGTTGTAGTAACAGTAGTAGTAGTAGTGGAGGTGGTAGTGTTAGCAGTAGTTGTAGTAACAGTAGTAGTAGTGGAGGTGGTAGTGTTAGCAGTAGTTGTAGTAACAGTAGTAGTAGTGGAGGTGGTAGTGTTAGCAGTAGTTGTAGTAACAGTAGTAGTAGTGGAGGTGGTAGTGTTAGCAGTAGTTGTAGTAACAGTAGTAGTAGTGGAGGTGGTAGTGTTAGCAGTAGTTGTAGTAACAGTAGTAGTAGTAGTGGAGGTGGTAGTGTTAGCAGTAGTTGTAGTAACAGTAGTAGTAGTGGAGGTGGTAGTGTTAGCAGTAGTTGTAGTAACAGTAGTAGTAGTGGAGGTGGTAGTGTTAGCAGTAGTTGTGGTAACAGTAGTAGTAGTGGAGGTGGTAGTGTTAGCAGTAGTTGTAGTAACAGTAGTAGTAGTGGAGGTGGTAGTGTTAGCAGTAGTTGTAGTAACAGTAGTAGTAGTGGAGGTGGTAGTGTTAGCAGTAGTTGTAGTAACAGTAGTAGTAGTAGTGGAGGTGGTAGTGTTAGCAGTAGTTGTAGTAACAGCAGTAGTAGTAGTGGAGGTGGTAGTGTTAGCAGTAGTTGTAGTAACAGTAGTAGTAGTGGAGGTGGTAGTGTTAGCAGTAGTTGTAGTAACAGTAGTAGTAGTGGAGGTGGTAGTGTTAGCAGTAGTTGTAGTAACAGTAGTAGTAGTGGAGGTGGTAGTGTTAGCAGTAGTTGTAGTAACAGTAGTAGTAGTGGAGGTGGTAGTGTTAGCAGTAGTTGTAGTAACAGTAGTAGTAGTGGAGGTGGTAGTGTTAGCAGTAGTTGTAGTAACAGTAGTAGTAGTGGAGGTGGTAGTGTTAGCAGTAGTTGTAGTAACAGTAGTAGTAGTAGTGGAGGTGGTAGTGTTACCAGTAGTTGTAGTAACAGTAGTAGTAGTAGTGGAGGTGGTAGTGTTAGCAGTAGTTGTAGTAACAGTAGTAGTAGTGGAGGTGGTAGTGTTAGCAGTAGTTGTAGTAACAGTAGTAGTAGTGGAGGTGGTAGTGTTAGCAGTAGTTGTAGTAACAGTAGTAGTAGTGGAGGTGGTAGTGTTAGCAGTAGTTGTGGTAACAGTAGTAGTAGTGGAGGTGGTAGTGTTAGCAGTAGTTGTAGTAACAGTAGTAGTAGTGGAGGTGGTAGTGTTAGCAGTAGTTGTAGTAACAGTAGTAGTAGTGGAGGTGGTAGTGTTAGCAGTAGTTGTGGTAACAGTAGTAGTAGTGGAGGTGGTAGTGTTAGCAGTAGTTGTAGTAACAGTAGTAGTAGTGGAGGTGGTAGTGTTAGCAGTAGTTGTGGTAACAGTAGTAGTAGTGGAGGTGGTAGTGTTAGCAGTAGTTGTAGTAACAGTAGTAGTAGTGGAGGTGGTAGTGTTAGCAGTAGTTGTAGTAACAGTAGTAGTAGTGGAGGTGGTAGTGTTAGCAGTAGTTGTAGTAACAGTAGTAGTAGTGGAGGTGGTAGTGTTAGCAGTAGTTGTAGTAACAGTAGTAGTAGTGGAGGTGGTAGTGTTAGCAGTAGTTGTGGTAACAGTAGTAGTAGTGGAGGTGGTAGTGTTAGCAGTAGTTGTAGTAACAGTAGTAGTAGTGGAGGTGGTAGTGTTAGCAGTAGTTGTAGTAACAGTAGTAGTAGTGGAGGTGGTAGTGTTAGCAGTAGTTGTAGTAACAGTAGTAGTAGTGGAGGTGGTATTGTTAGCAGTAGTTGTAGTAACAGTAGTAGTAGTAGTGGAGGTGGTAGTGTTAGCAGTAGTTGTAGTAACAGTAGTAGTAGTGGAGGTGGTAGTGTTAGCAGTAGTTGTAGTAACAGTAGTAGTAGTAGTGGAGGTGGTAGTGTTAGCAGTAGTTGTAGTAACAGTAGTAGTAGTGGAGGTGGTAGTGTTAGCAGTAGTTGTAGTAACAGTAGTAGTAGTGGAGATGGTAGTGTTAGCAGTAGTTGTAGTAACAGTAGTAGTAGTGGAGGTGGTAGTGTTAGCAGTAGTTGTAGTAACAGTAGTAGTAGTGGAGGTGGTAGTGTTAGCAGTAGTTGTAGTAACAGTAGTAGTAGTGGAGGTGGTAGTGTTAGCAGTAGTTGTAGTAACAGTAGTAGTAGTGGAGGTGGTAGTGTTAGCAGTAGTTGTGGTAACAGTAGTAGTAGTGGAGGTGGTAGTGTTAGCAGTAGTTGTAGTAACAGTAGTAGTAGTGGAGGTGGTAGTGTTAGCAGTAGTTGTGGTAACAGTAGTAGTAGTGGAGGTGGTAGTGTTAGCAGTAGTTGTAGTAACAGTAGTAGTAGTAGTAGTGGAGGTGGTAGTGTTAGCAGTAGTTGTAGTAACAGTAGTAGTAGTGGAGGTGGTAGTGTTAGCAGTAGTTGTAGTAACAGTAGTAGTAGTAGTGGAGGTGGTAGTGTTAGCAGTAGTTGTAGTAACACTAGTAGTAGTGGAGGTGGTAGTGTTAGCAGTAGTTGTGGTAACAGTAGTAGTAGTGGAGGTGGTAGTGTTAGCAGTATTTGTGGTAACAGTAGTAGTAGTGGAGGTGGTAGTGTTAGCAGTAGTTGTAGTAACAGTAGTAGTAGTGGAGGTGGTAGTGTTAGCAGTAGTTGTAGTAACAGTAGTAGTAGTGGAGGTGGTAGTGTTAGCAGTAGTTGTAGTAACAGTAGTAGTAGTAGTGGAGGTGGTAGTGTTAGCAGTAGTTGTAGTAACAGTAGTAGTAGTGGAGGTGGTAGTGTTAGCAGTAGTTGTAGTAACAGTAGTAGTAGTGGAGGTGGTAGTGTTAGCAGTAGTTGTAGTAACAGTAGTAGTAGTGGAGGTGGTAGTGTTAGCAGTAGTTGTAGTAACAGTAGTAGTAGTGGAGGTGGTAGTGTTAGCAGTAGTTGTAGTAACAGTAGTAGTAGTGGAGGTGGTAGTGTTAGCAGTAGTTGTAGTAACAGTAGTAGTAGTGGAGGTGGTAGTGTTAGCAGTAGTTGTAGTAACAGTAGTAGTAGTAGTGGAGGTGGTAGTGTTAGCAGTAGTTGTAGTAACAGTAGTTGTAGTAACAGTAGTAGTAGTGGAGGTGGTAGTGTTAGCAGTAGTTGTAGTAACAGTAGTAGTAGTAGTGGAGGTGGTAGTGTTAGCAGTAGTTGTAGTAACAGTAGTAGTAGTGGAGGTGGTAGTGTTAGCAGTAGTTGTAGTAACAGTAGTAGTAGTAGTGGAGGTGGTAGTGTTAGCAGTAGTTGTAGTAACAGTAGTAGTAGTGGAGGTGGTAGTGTTAGCAGTAGTTGTAGTAACAGTAGTAGTAGTGGAGGTGGTAGTGTTAGCAGTAGTTGTAGTAACAGTAGTAGTAGTGGAGGTGGTAGTGTTAGCAGTAGTTGTAGTAACAGTAGTAGTAGTAGTGGAGGTGGTAGTGTTAGCAGTAGTTGTAGTAACAGTAGTAGTAGTAGTGGAGGTGGTAGTGTTAGCAGTAGTTGTAGTAACAGTAGTAGTAGTGGAGGTGGTAGTGTTAGCAGTAGTTGTAGTAACAGTAGTAGTAGTAGTGGAGGTGGTAGTGTTAGCAGTAGTTGTAGTAACAGTAGTAGTAGTGGAGGTGGTAGTGTTAGCAGTAGTTGTAGTAACAGTAGTAGTAGTAGTGGAGGTGGTAGTGTTAGCAGTAGTTGTAGTAACAGTAGTAGTAGTGGAGGTGGTAGTGTTAGCAGTAGTTGTAGTAACAGTAGTAGTAGTAGTGGAGGTGGTAGTGTTAGCAGTAGTTGTAGTAACAGTAGTAGTAGTGGAGGTGGTAGTGTTAGCAGTAGTTGTAGTAACAGTAGTAGTAGTAGTGGAGGTGGTAGTGTTAGCAGTAGTTGTAGTAACAGTAGTAGTAGTAGTGGAGGTGGTAGTGTTAGCAGTAGTTGTAGTAACAGTAGTAGTAGTGGAGGTGGTAGTGTTAGCAGTAGTTGTAGTAACAGTAGTAGTAGTAGTGGAGGTGGTAGTGTTAGCAGTAGTTGTAGTAACAGTAGTAGTAGTGGAGGTGGTAGTGTTAGCAGTAGTTGTAGTAACAGTAGTAGTAGTAGTGGAGGTGGTAGTGTTAGCAGTAGTTGTAGTAACAGTAGTAGTAGTGGAGGTGGTAGTGTTAGCAGTAGTTGTAGTAACAGCAGTAGTAGTGGAGGTGGTAGTGTTAGCAGTAGTTGTAGTAACAGCAGTAGTAGTAGTGGAGGTGGTAGTGTTAGCAGTAGTTGTAGTAACAGTAGTAGTAGTGGAGGTGGTAGTGTTAGCAGTAATTGTAGTAACAGTAGTAGTAGTAGTGGAGGTGGTAGTGTTAGCAGTAGTTGTAGTAACAGTAGTAGTAGTAGTGGAGGTGGTAGTGTTAGCAGTAGTTGTAGTAACAGTAGTAGTAGTGGAGGTGGTAGTGTTAGCAGTAGTTGTAGTAACAGCAGTAGTAGTGGAGGTGGTAGTGTTAGCAGTAGTTGTAGTAACAGTAGTAGTAGTGGAGGTGGTAGTGTTAGCAGTAGTTGTAGTAACAGCAGTAGTAGTGGAGGTGGTAGTGTTAGCAGTAGTTGTAGTAACAGTAGTAGTAGTAGTGGAGGTGGTAGTGTTAGCAGTAGTTGTAGTAACAGTAGTAGTAGTAGTGGAGGTGGTAGTGTTAGCAGTAGTTGTAGTAACAGTAGTAGTAGTAGTGGAGGTGGTAGTGTTAGCAGTAGTTGTAGTAACAGTAGTAGTAGTAGTGGAGGTGGTAGTGTTAGCAGTAGTTGTAGTAACAGTAGTAGTAGTGGAGGTGGTAGTGTTAGCAGTAGTTGTAGTAACAGTAGTAGTAGTGGAGGTGGTAGTGTTAGCAGTAGTTGTAGTAACAGTAGTAGTAGTGGAGGTGGTAGTGTTAGCAGTAGTTGTAGTAACAGTAGTAGTAGTGGAGGTGGTAGTATTAGCAGTAGTTGTAGTTACAGTAGTAGTAGTGGAGGTGGTAGTGTTAGCAGTAGTTGTAGTAACAGTAGTAGTAGTGGAGGTGGTAGTGTTAGCAGTAGTTGTAGTAACAGTAGAAGTAGTAGTAGTAGTTGTTGTTGTTTTTGTAGTATTAGAATTAATAATAACACAGTGTAATACAAGTTATACAGAAGAAGGTAGATAAGCTGGGACTTCTTATCCCATGGCCAGGCTCCCCCCTTCACACAACATACACTAAACAACCTCAGTCTGTCACTCTAATACAGCAAAAATATAATAGTAATAAATAATTTAAAATAAATAAAATACAAAATGTGCCGGTTATCTGGGTTTCAGTTTTGTCAGTTTTATGAATACTATAGCAATGCTTCTCACTTCGTTTATTCATTGATCTCCCTCTTTAATTGATTCTGTCTTGATCGACATCTCTGTAAGTAAGTAAGTCTCTATATTTGTCTATAGAAGGAAATAAGAGAACATAACTTCTGTTGGAATCGCAGGGTCCCTATCCTGACACAGGGCATGTCATGGCCAGCATTTAAACCCGGTGGAGCACATCGCTTTCCTTGTCTGAAAATAACAAAATTCTTCCAGAGAAACGAAGAATAACCCTCAGTAGTAAACTGGAGTTCTATGTATCGACTTCTCAAGGAGGAACAGTAAAGTTGACCTCGGTCTGATTTGAACGGAGAGTTTAGTAAGCCAGAACAAATACTACAACAGTTTATCAGATACTCTAGCTACTCTCTACTCTTCTTATTGTTTTCCCACTTAATCCTGAGAGGGTTGTGGGGGCAGAGTTCTCAAACACACTTTCAAATGGGTGGGTCCTGTCAGAAGCAACTGTCTGCAACTTATTTGGCTGGATCTCCAAGTGAGACCAGACAAGCTGGTGGATGTTATACAGCCATCTTGCTTGGAGTCTACCCCTTGGTCTTCTACCAGTTCGTGTTGCCCGATACTCTAACAACTCTCCCAATTCATTGTCTATATTTATCTATATATTAGCCTAGACAGCAATGTCAAAATATTTCATATATTTATTCCAATACTTAACTTTTCAGTAATTGAAATATAGTTTATGATCGGAGCAGCACAAGAATCCACAATAACCAAATATACTGACGCTCATAGAAAAGACAACATTGCATAGAACGTTACTTAGGTTAGTCAAATAATCCAAAACAAAATGTTAACTTTTATTTAAAAACCATAATAATGTTAAATTAATTAAAAGAGTTGAAACTAATAAATGGCGGCGAGAAAAGCCGGTGTAAAATATTATTTAGAGTATCAAAGATCTTTTATTTTGAGGAAATAGCTTCGACAATTAGAAATATAACCGGTTAGTTAGTCATCTGATAACTGGAATAAGTCTAACGCCTGTCTCGAGCGTGAAGGCCGCTGGTTATCCCAGTTTAAGTGGCATAAAGTGTCTAAGAGTACAATACTCCACCCTGGACCTGACACCAGTCCATCGCAAGTAATACTCATTTTCAGCTGAGTATATGGGAACAAACTGAAATGAAGTGGGTTGTTCAAAACTACAAAACACCACCCAGTTCAGGAATCAAACCTCCGACTTTATGGTCGTAAGTCCAAACCCCCTTACCACTAAGCCAGGCGCTCCCACGCGGAATAAGTTTAATAATAATAATAATAATAATAATATTAAAAACTTTGAAGTGAAACCCGACAAGTGCCCAAGTTTTAATTTGTAGCATGACCCACCTAAATTGTAACGAGATAACATATTTTTCAGTGGACATTTGTGTGATCATATCTGTGACTTTTCTTCCTTTTATTTCAGTTTACCGGCTGCTTATAAAGTCTCCCAGCTAGTTTAGCCGGTTTATTAGTAGAAATATAGTCGATAGATGTGTTTTACTATTCAAATTCAATGAATACATATTCAAATAATAAAATTTAAGATATTCCATCGTTTGAAGAAAATTATCCCTAATTCGTTGTTATTGTGTCATTAGCTTATGTTTTACTAAATCTGGTCGTGTCAAGTTCACTGATTACAAGCCAATAATCACCAGTGAAATATTTGCTCTTTGAACGCCAAAATCAGCTAGAAATTCCTTCATTCTCTCAAGCGATTCCTCTCATCTTTTGTGAATTCATTTGTTCATACCTGACAGTTATATCAATATTCTCGTCGTTTCTTCTGCTTCCATCCTGTTTTCTTTTTCTTTCCTTCTTCCTTTCTTTATTTCCTTCTTTCTTACTTTCTTTCTTTCTTTTCCTATCCGTTTTCATTATTTATTTCTCCACAGTTACTTTTCTTTCAGTTCTTCCGTCTTTCATCCATCTTCCATATTTTGAAACACATTTTTCTTTCTACTCTCAATTAGTTTTTTCCATTAGTTTATACATTATTCTTAATTTTTTCCATCCAAATTTATAATTCTTCGATTTGTTACTAATTTATATTTTATTCTCCTCTATAACCACCCCCTTCCTCATCCCATTAACATTCAGTCCCAGCCTCCGCTGCCTACCTTAATAAACCTTCTTCAAATTCTTCAACTATTTGGTCGATAATCATAACTAAATTTTAAAGAGAATGTTTGACTTTTTATCATTGTATTAGTGTTTTACAATTTAGAATTATTTTTTTTATAAACACACATTCACATACACACACATATATATACGTACACACACATGTATATATGTATATATATATATATATATATATATATATATATATATATATATATATATATATATTTCGTTTCTGAATTTGTTTAGCAAGATTCTTTATCTGAAAACGTGTGTTGAAACCGTTATTGTTATACTTTGGGAGGGTCATATTGCTAATAAGAAACACACGCACAAATTGTTTCACTTCAATTTATTATAAATTAAATTTATAAATTTAGGAATTTATAAATTTCCGGTTGGTTGGTTGGTTCCACAACCAGACGATTGTTCATATATTGTCAAAGTTCTTTCGTCACACATTCTGTGACCTCTTCAGTGACTGGGGATTCGTTTCTTTGTTTTTGTGCCTCTCCTTTGTTCTGTCCTACGCCATCTTGTTTTTGTGTGTGCTGTGTGCTTAGATTGCGCATGTGTTACATCCGGGTGTCTGTGTGTGTTTATATTTGTTTATTTATTTGTTTATTTACATGTTACTGGTTGGTTGTTTGTTCTATGTGTGTGTGTGTGTTTTCATTTTGTCCTTAATTGTAAGTTGTGATGTTGCTATTCCATTCATACTTTCTATTTAATTTTGGTTGGAGTTCATTTAAGTTTATTGCCTCTGTGATTTGTCTAAACATTGCGTCTTTTCTGTGTATAGATTCTATTTTTATTTTTATGCTCTTTAATTTACCCTTATGTTATATTTTAGCATGTTGGTAGGTAGAGATGATTTTGTACTATCTTGAAGCTCTCGCCAGTGTTCATTTATCCGTTTTCCTATACTACGAGCTGTCTTACCTATGTACACTATATTCTTACATATATATTCTTATATATATATATATATATATAGAGAGAGAGAGAGAGAGAGAGAGAGATAGAGAGAGAGAGAGAGAGAAGGAGACAGAGAGAGAGAAAGAGAGAGAAAACTGCGTCTTTCGTTTGTATTTTTATTTTCAAAAAGTAATTTTTTAATGAATCCCCTTTAAAAATTTGTTTTTCATTTTGTCTTGTTTTCGTTCGTTATCTTGATTTCCTTTTATTAATGTTTATATATATATATATATATATATATATATATATATATACATATATATAAATTTTAGTACAGCATTGACGAAGCTTTAGAATACGGCCAAGCTAGCGTATATGCATAATCGGTCTGTAGCTTGAGCACTCAGATGAGGAAAGACCCCAGAGTAATAGCATTACGTTCAGACAGCTTAGCAAATCAGATATAGCGGTCGGCAGTCCAGCCGCATCACTAGAGTATATATATATATATATATATATATATATATATATATATATTTATTTATTATTTATTTATTTATTTATTTATATACAGGCAAACGCACGTCAACATGAATGGACCTGTTATTTTTATCAACAGACGTTTTTTTCAATTCCTCTCAATCTATCTTATTTCTCTTTCTTTCTTCTGGTGAACGACTAGCGTCCGAAACGTTAAGACCTTATTCCTGCTATATCAAACGTTAACCTAATATATCCCTTCCATATTCTGTACCGATTGTGTTGTTATTTATATTTACCTTTTACATACAGATCCCGTTAAGGGTGAAAGCAACGATTCTTTGCTTAAACTTTAATCTGTTATTTTAATAAATATTTGCTCTAGGGTTCGTATATATTTGATATATATTTATCCTTATCGAGCCCTCTTTGGACTTTAGTCTTCAAATTTATTATTATTACTATATATATATATATATATATATATATATATATATATATATATATATATATATATATATATATATATATATATATAACAAATGAAGAATTAGAAATAGAAGCCAGGAATATCCGTCATCAGTGATCTACTAGCCATCACAGGTATTTCTTCGCATTACAGACCATACACCTCAAGCTAGGTCGATACAATAACTAAATTAAATTAGTGGGATAAAAAGAGTTGGGTGGAGTAAGTGAGACAGGTAAACAAACATGAATGATGAGGCAACGTAAAGAGAGGAAACAATGAGAAAATCAAGTCAATAATTCATTTTGAACATAAGAACTTGCGAATACTGACGAGAAGACAAAGGCACATCTTGGCCGTGCGGATGTGAGTGAGGAAAGAATCTCGTACGGTGTGACACGATGGAGGAAGTGAGAGAGAGGGTGAGTAGCAGAGAGTGAACGAGTGAATGTGTGAGGAAGAGGCTAGCCGAGAGAGGGTGACTAGAAAAAGGGGGTGAGTGAAAGTAAGAGGGAGAAGGAGAGAGAAAGGGGAGAGAGAAAGAGGATAGCAGTAAGGGAAGAGTAAAAGACAGGTCACAGCGAAGGTGAAAGCATATATGAATGAAAAATGGCGAGCTGTGTTGATGCAAATAGGATATATATATAATAAATGAAGAATTAGAAATAGAAGCCAGGAAGATCCGTCATCAGTGGTCTACTAGCCATCATAGGTATTTCTTCGCATTACAGACCATATACCTCAAGGTAGCGCGATACAATATATATATATATATATATATAACCACAGAAAGTAAGGTACTCAATACATAGCAGAGTATAAGTGTTTTAATATAGAAAAGCTTCCGCAGGTCTAGAACTGTTTCATTCGGGAGAAATCATCAGGAAGCTGATTGTCCAAGTAAATGTGGTGGTATTTATATCTTTTCTGGTGGTAGAAGAGGGTGGAGATTGGGAAGAGTGGAGGTCATTGATTGATGGATTTAAAGAAAAGGGAGTTCATTCATTACAAGCTAATTCTTTAAAGCTATAATTTATATTAAGAATGACAAAGGCAGAAAGAATACTGTAAACAGGTTCAAATTGGAATATAAATCCTTGTTTATCTCTTAAATATATGATTTCTCACGAATGAAACAGATCTAGTCCTGTAGAAGCTTTTCTATATTAATATATATATATATTAAGATAAGCAGAACAAGTAAAATTCAATCAATTCTTTAAAATACATTAAAAAATATAATATAAATATTTACCTCTCCTAGTGGCCCTTACTCATCAGTTTCGCTTTGTAAAACCTCATAAATCCGATGGATTTCTGATGGAAAACCAAAGCTCATCAGAGAAGCATTTTCCTTTCCTAGAGCTAAACGTCCCAAGAACGACAAAATATATGACCCCCTGCCAGCAAATAAAGGTCTGAAAGGTCGTAAAAGTGACCCGTATGTAAACTGGACCGAAGTAAAAGCGGGAAAATCAAAGACTTGCTGTCTACAATTACTACTAAAAAAAATAGCAGCTAAATAGAACAACAGATTTGTTCTCAACATAATGGAGGAGTATAATGAATGAAGTTAATATGTCCAAGGATACTAGGTACCCCTAGAAATACATAGGTTGTCTATGATTCAAGGTTGTTCAATGGTATTAATTTGATACACCAGAACTTTAATATTAAGATAAGCAGAGCAAGTAAAATCCAATCAATTCTTTAAAATACATTAAAAAATATAATATAAATATTTACCTCTCCTAGTGGCCCTTACTGATCAGTTTCGCTTTGTAAAATATATATATATATATATATATATGACTAGTAAATATGTTTTAAAACAGTGAGCAGGTTTGAAATTAGAAAATAGAATAGCTTTCACCGTATTTTTTTACTAAAGAAATTTTAGTCTGATAATGGGGTTTAGAACCCTCAGATAAATGGAAAAAGATGAGTATTAACGTACATGGGAGACGAACCCACATCTTTGGTTATCCAGACCACTGTGCTACCATTTACACCAACACATCACATGATGTGATTTCTTTAGTCAAAAAATACGGTGAAAGCTATTATATATATATATATAAATATATATATATATATATATATATATATATATATATATATATATATATATATATATATATATATATATATATATATATATATATATATATATTTATTTATTTATTTATATACTGGCAAACGCATATATATAAATATAAGTATGTATACGTACATACATGTATGTATACAGACGTAGAGTAGTATGTATTTACATACATACATGCACATATATATATATATATATATATATATATATATATATATATATATATATATATATATATATATATATATATATATATATATATATATATATATACATATATATATATATGTACGTATGGGTTTACTGAACATTTATTATAATGCTCGGTTTGTTTGTAAGCAAACAGCCCGAATTAAGCCGTACACTTTTCGGCAAACATCGTTGCCATTTTGTTCAACACTTATTCAACATTTATCTTTTTAGGTACGCCCGGCCGACTATCTCACTCGATGTGCAAATTAGGCTGCTCAGCCGTTAATATACATAAGGAAAGTATATACTTTCAAACGTTCAATCGACTGACAGGAAGGTATACGCTGCTGATGACAGCGAATAATCTAGAAACTAGTTCATCGTTCCTTAGTCAGTGTGGAACAAATGGGCAACGATGGTTGCCGAACAATGTACGGCTTAATTCGGGCTGTTTGTTTACAAAGAAACCGAGCATTATAATAAATGTTCGGTAAACCCATACGTACATATATATATGTGTGCATGTATGTATATATATACATACTACTGTACGTCTGTATACATATATGTATGTACGTATACATATTCATATTTAAATATCAGCCGTACTAAGAGTGAGAAATGAAATTACAATTTTTCCGCATATATATATATACTCACAAAAACACATATATGCTTACATATATACACACATGAAGAATTGATTATAATAATACTAGAAGTGCGGTGTTGACAGCCGTTTAGTTGGTGTTTTGAGAATATTCATTTCAACAACATTCCTTTCTGATTTCAATAACTTCTCAGTATCTTGGTGTTCTACTTACTATGACACAGTTGTGATGGTGTTCTACTTACTATGACACAGTTATGATTGGTGTTCTACATACTATGACACAGTTATGATTGGTGTTCTACTTACTATGACACAGTTATAAATGGTGTTCTACTTACTATGACACAGTTGTGATGGTGTTCTACATACTATGACACAGTTATGATTGGTGTTCTACATACTATGACACAGTTGTGATGGTGTTCTACATACTATGACACAGTTATGATTGGTGTTCTACATACTATGACACAGTTGTGATGGTGTTCTACATACTATGACACAGTTATAAATGGTGTTCTACATACTATGACACAGTTGTGATGGTGTTCTACATACTATGACACAGTTATGATTGGTGTTCTACATACTATGACACAGTTATGATTGGTGTTCTACTTACTATGACACAGTTGTGATGGTGTTCTACATACTATGACACAGTTATGATTGGTGTTCTACATACTATGACACAGTTATGATTGGTGTTCTACTTACTATGACACAGTTATAAATGGTGTTCTACTTACTATGACACAGTTGTGATGGTGTTCTACATACTATGACACAGTTATGATTGGTGTTCTACATACTATGACACAGTTGTGATGGTGTTCTACATACTATGACACAGTTATGATTGGTGTTCTACATACTATGACGCAGTTGTGATGGTGTTCTACTTACTATGACACAGTTGTGATGGTGTTCTACATACTATGACACAGTTATGATTGGTGTTCTACATACTATGACACAGTTGTGATGGTGTTCTACATACTATGACACAGTTATGATTGGTGTTCTACATACTATGACACAGTTATGATTGGTGTTCTACATACTATGACACAGTTGTGATGGTGTTCTACATACTATGACACAGTTATGATTGGTGTTCTACATACTATGACACAGTTGTGATGGTGTTCTACTTACTATGACACAGTTGTGATGGTGTTCTACATACTATGACACAGTTATGATTGGTGTTCTACATACTATGACACAGTTATGATTGGTGTTCTACATACTATGACACAGTTATGATTGGTGTTCTACATACTATGACACAGTTATGATTGATGTTCTACTTACTATGACACAGTTATAAATGGTGTTCTACTTACTATGACACAGTTGTTATGGTGTTCTACATACTATGACACAGTTATGATTGGTGTTCTACTTACTATCATACTGTTATGATTGGTGTTCTACTTATTATGACACAGTTATGATTGGTGTTCTACTTACTATGACACAGTTATGATTGGTGTTCTACTTACTATGACACAGTTATGATATGTGTTCTACTTACTATGACAGTTATAAATGGTGTTCTACTTACTATCATACAGTTGTGATTGGTGTTCTACTTACTATCATACAGTTATTATTGGTGTTCTACTTACTATCATACAGTTATGATTGGTGTTCTACTTACTATGACACAGTTATGATTGGTGTTCTACATAATATCATACAGATGTTATTGGTGTTCTACTTACTATGACACAGTTATAAATGGTTTTCTAGTTACTATCATACAGTTATGATTGGTGTTCTACTTACTATGACACAGTTATAAATGGTGTTCTACTTACTATCATACAGTTATGATTGGTGTTCTACTTACTGTCATACAGTTATGATTGGCGTTCTACTTACTATGACACAGTTATGATTGGTGTTCTACTTACTATGACACAGTTATGAATGCTGTTCTACTTACTATGACACAGATGTGATTGGTGTTCTACATACTATGACACCGTTATGATATGTGTTCTACTTACTATGACACAGTTATAAATGGTGTTCTACTTACTATCATACAGTTATGATTGGTGTTTTACTTACTGTCATACAGTTATGATTGGTGCTCTACTTACTATGACACAGTTGTGATTGGTGTTCTACTTACTATCATACAGTTATGATTGGTGTTCTACTTACTGTCATACAGTTATGATTGGTGTTCTACTTACTATGACACAGTTGTAATTGGTGTTCTACTTACTATCATACAGTTGTGATTGGTGTTCTACTTACTATCATACAGTTGTGATTGGTGTTCTACTTACTATCATACAGTTATAAATGGTGTTCTACTTACTATCATACAGTTGTGATTGGTGTTCTACTTACTATCATACAGTTGTGATTGGTGTTATACTTACAATCATACAGTTATAATTGGTGTTCTACTTACTATCATACAGTTATGATTGGTTTTCTACTTACTATCATACAGTTGTGTTGGGTGTTCTACTTACAATCACACAGTTATGATTGGTGTTCTACTTACTATGACACAGTTATGATTGGTGTTCTACATAATATCATACAGATGTTATTGGTGTTC
>OZ024742.1:363359522-363427022 GCA_964016885.1 Eledone cirrhosa | reverse complement strand
CGTGGTTGCACATGGGTTACATATGAATAAAATTAGTCCTTCATCAGTGATCTTCCAACCTTCATTGGTATTTCATCGTTTTAAAATCATATACCTCTGGTTGGTGCGAGCAATAACTAAATATAACGTTATTGGGACAAGTAAAATAGTGTGAAGCGAGCGAGATATGTAAACAAACAAAGATGGTATTGCAACGGAAAGATAGGAAGAGAGAAGTACATGATTACCAATGAAGGTTGCAAGATCACCGATGAAGGACTCATTTTATTCATATGTAACCCATTTTTCTTATATTTATATTTTTTCCTCAGCTGCGATTCTGTTTCTTTCTTACTGCTTCCCCTCTCTCTGTATATCTCACCTTCTTTTTGCCCCCTCTGCCAGTCACACTCTCTCTCGGCTAGCCTCTTCCTCATACTTCCACTCACTCACTCTCTGCTTCTTCCCGTCTCTCACTTCCTCCCGTTTGACCTGTGTGAAATCCTTTTCTCGCTCACATCTCACCCTGTCGGATAGTCTGTATCTCTCGTCAATGATTTCACCAAGCTTAAGCTAACAGATATCATGTCTCTTCCTATCTTTCCGTTGCAATACCATCTTTGTTTGTTTACATGTCTCGCTCGTCTCACGCTATTTTACGTGTCCCAATAACTTTATTTAGTTATTGCTCGCACCAATCAGAGGTATATGATTTTTAAAGCGATGAAATACCAATGAAGGTTGGAAGATCACTGATGAAGGACTAATTTTATTCATATGTAACCCATGTGCAACAGCACAGCAGTCCATGTGTCTTATATTTATATATAGTGTTTATTTCATTTATATATGAGATAGATAGAGTATATAGTGAGTGTGAGAGATATTAGATGTACAGAGTACATTGGATAGAGATGAGAGAGGCACATGGAGATGTGTATATAGTGAGATAGAGTACTAGTACATACATACTGACAGTACATTATATAGAGAGTGAGTTAGATAGAGATGATAGTAGAGTATAGATAGAGTTGATATGTACATATACATTTGATTATAGTATAGGGTACTAATACATTTTATAAGATAGTGAGTTGAGGACACATGTATATGTGTATATATATATAGAACATATACATACATACTTACATGAGATATATATATATAAATATATATATATATATATATTATATATATATACTATATATATATATATATATATATATATATATATATATGTAAGTATGTATGTATATGTGTGATCTTGAGCTATTGTATATATATATTGTATATATATATTGCATATATATATTGTATATATATATATGTATGTAAGTATGTATGTATATGTGTGATCTTGAGCTATTGTATATCCTTAGAAATGTTAAAAGGCTACTTAATAAGAAGTTAGAAAGATCTATCTTCTGCAGACATAGAATAGCCACTAAATTCATAAGATTCAAACCTCCGTGAATCGAACCAACATAACATAGCTTTAAATTAGGATACCTACTACCCACAGAAATATATTCATCAAGTATACTATTTCCTTCACAAGTCTATACCACACAATTGTCTGTAAGTACCTCATCTACCAACAATCTTACTCCTTCTCAGCTGCTGCAATCATTTGATCCTAGATCCTAGTTTTTCTCATTTCACTACTACAATGTTACTTTACCTTCTTTTTGCCATAATTACAATTAGCACGCTTTTCTCTTTGCATGTATGTATATTTTTGTACGAGTGTATATTGATGTGTATGTATGTGTCTATGTACACATATATATATATAAATATATATACACATATGTGTGTGTGTGTGTGTATGTGTGTGTGTGTGCGTAGATATATGAGTATATTAATTCGTTAACCTCTGTATTAACTCTACAACTATTGAGCTTTGACAGTGGTCCCACTCATGTATACTGTTGAAGATGAAGAGAAAGACTGTAAAAACTAGCTTATCTTTATAATTTAAAATTGATACACACTACGATACTTTTTGCCTTATGACAGCTGGTTTTCACGCCGTAACATTAGATACATTATATACCCCCCACCTAAGTAATGTCAGGGTCTCCTTAAATAGTTTATTGATAGCATTGTTGTAATTGTTGTTATTGTTCTAATTGAATGCCATAACTACTCCATATTTTCTTTTCTTTTCTTGCCTGTGTATTTTCTTCATTCTCGCATGCTCCGAAGATCTGACTGGTTATAATTCTGTATTGGCGATCGAGTAACGCAAAATTAAGCGGATAGCGATCTCTAGACATACCAGTTCAGTGAAACAAATGTAAGCTATGTGATTAAAAACTTTTTTGTATAGCAAACCATGTAAACCTTCTTTCCTGATTTATATATATATTTATATATATATATATAAATGAAATAACAGGAGGCTGGACTGGTGTAAATCCTTGAAAGGTTTATTATACTATGATCATTTCAATGACCGGGTTCCATATGAATCCGGTGATATCATCAGGTATTAAAATATAACAAAGGAATATATAAAAAGCTATGGGTCCGAAAAACCATGGGTCCGAGAAACCAGAGACAGATAGGACGGCTGACCAACTAGCTTCGCAGCCAGCCGCCCTCAAAGTGTTGGCAACTGAAAACTACCGGTGAATATCTGGCAAAGGCTTATAACGTACTACCACCACTCCGTCAAAGAAGAAGGGGAAGAAAGAAAGAAAGGGAGAAAGAAGTGTAGTGTAAAGGTCAAACTACATTCATGTTAGAAAATGCCGCGAAAAAATTAAATATCTCTTCTCCTTATATATATATATATATATATATATATATATATAGGAACGAGTAGGACCCCGACGGCTGAGCTCAAGCCGTTTCGACGGCTAATTCTGGATTTAGCCGTCGAAACGGCTTGAGCTCAGCCGTCGGAGTCCTACTCGTTCCTATTACCCACTCTACTACCCTAAGTATTGAGTACTTTGGTGCGTTATGGTCCACCTGGTTCCTTACCACATTTCCTTTGTTATATATATATATAGATATATATAAGGAGAAGGGATATTTAATTTGTTGGAAATCCGACGAATATAAATATAAATGTTTATAACTGATTTAGAGCACTCAACAGTTTCCTGGAGTAAACATTCAATGATATTAAATAAATGGAAACTATATTTATAAAACCATATTTATTTTATTATATATATTTCAAGGGTACCAAAACACTTTGGTACGCTTTCTTCAGATAAAATACAAAGTTTGTTTTATAAATAGAGTCATACCCAGGAAAATCATACCTTATCAGTTGGATATTCCCATCCAACTGATAAGGTATGATTTTCCTGGGTATGAATCTATTTATAAAACAAAGTTTGTATTTTATCTGAAGAAAGCGTACCAAAGTGTTTTGATACCCTTGAAATATATATATATATATATATATATAAAACTGAGGATGTCTGTCTGTGTGTGTGTGAGTTTGAATCCCTAAAACTCGAGAACCGCCCAACCGACAGTTTTCAAACCTTACACATGTAATACTTATGTTTCAGGGAGTATTCTGAGCACAGAAAATTTCAAATGTTCAATGCCCTAGGGACCGCATTAGGCGATTTAGCGATCTCTCTCTATAATTCTTAGTCTTTCTCTTTTTAGATAGATACATACATATAACGACGCGCCCTTATAATATCTGTCTGTATGTCTAGCTGTCTGCATTACGTCACTTCCCTGAGGATGTCTGTCTGTGTGTACGTGTCTGTGAGTTTGAATCCCCAAACTCGAGAAGTACCCAACCGATTTCTTTCAAACTTTACATGTATATTTCTTATCTTTCAGGGAATTCAACATTTTGATCTCCTAGGGCCCGCATTAGGTGAAAAGCTGCGTTTTTAAAGCTTTTTAGGGTTTTTTGAGGTGTTACATCAGACCGATTTCCTTGAAATTGTAACTATGTATTAGCCAGTCTCTGCTTCATACCGTGAGCAAAGAAAATCCAACTTTTTCTGGCCTAGGACCATTAGGTGAAAGAATTCATTTTTTCAGCCTTTTAGGGCTTTTTGGAGGCGTTACGTCTAGCCGATTTTTCCGAAATTTCCAAGCATATTATGCACATAAAAAAATTCATTTTCTTGATCTCCTAGGGCCCGCATTAGGTGAACACCTGCATTTTCCTGCTTCATCGAAGAAAATCTTAAAGATTATCCAGCCATCAGAGTATTCGGTTTATTTTCCTTACATATTGTTCAGGCATGCAGTTTTTCCACGATTACGTCTGCTGGCGGCCCGCGTTCCAAAATACCTTATCCCGTGCCACGCCGGGTACCACTGCCTGTATATAATAAAATAAATATGGTTTTATAAATATAGTTTCCATTTATTTAATATATATATATATATATATATATATATATATATATATATATATATATATTATATGTATACATATATATATGTACATATCTGTATATGTGTGTATAAATAAATATGTATTTATTTGTGTGTGAGTAGTGAGGATGTAACTCTTTAAAATATATACACTCAAACATACAAATATATACAAAGAGACACATATACACCTAATGTATTTCCTGTCTCAGTTATGTTAAAATAAGAACTTTCCAATCCCATAAGCATCTGCTCTAACCCGACATCATCCAAAGTTATACATCCATTTAATGTTGGACGTGATTTGCTATAATATGCTGAACATTCATTTAATAATTGTGTCTAATTTTGGCACAAGGCCAACAATAGCCCAGTACATTACTGGTACTTTATTTTATCGACCCCGTAAGGATGAAAGCAAAGTTAACCTCGGCGGGATTTGAACTCAGAATAGCAAGGGCCGTAACTCTATGCGTCAAAGCATGGCGTCCGACCCTCTCCCGATACTGCCAATCCAATATCAGAAAAAATACTTATTAGCCGTAGCCCAATCATTGGTATAGAGTCTGTCAGCCTCTCACTTGCCACATCTTAATATGTCTCTCCAAAACTGGAAGGGAAATGGAAAATCGGTTAAATGGACCACAGTCAGTTACTGGTAAGGCTGAATGGTAAAGATAAGCTCGGCTGGTTTAGAACTGAGAATATATAGGGACGCAACACTAGGCTGAAAATCCTGGTGTCCGACGCTCCACAGACTCCGTCAATCCACCACCCTACTCAATAATAGCTTCTGGTGTAGGCAGAAGGCGAATAATTTTGGAAGATCCGCGAGTCGATAACATTAAGCCCAATTTGTTACTGGTACATTATCTTATCGCCCCATTAAGGATGAAAGGTCAAGTTAACCTCGGTGGCATCACAATGTAGATTTACAGAACTCCGTAATACAAATCATGTCCGATGCTCTACCGACTCTGCCAATATTCCAACCTTCTCAATAAAAAAAATAAAATAAAACTTGTTGATATTTGGAAGCTTCCAGCGACATTACTGACATTTGATGTCCAGTTCTGTCTGGAGATTTATTGATAAGATCTTCCAGTGAAACATCAATGTCAGTTCGTGTCGTATACTGTCATACACACACACATACACATACAAACACATTAACACACACACACACATATATATATATATAGAGAGAGATAGATAGATACATATATCTGTGGGCGTATGTATGTCTGTGTATGTATATATAGAAATATATATCCACTCATACACACACACACACACACACACACACATATATATATATATATATATATATATATATATATATATATATATATATATATATATATAAATATAATTCAGTGAGAATCGTATTTCGGCTGGTAGAAAAAGCGAAACGAAACGCGAAGTCGTAGAAATGGTGGCAAGCGCTCCAATAGTTAAGAAAACTAGAGCTAAACAATATGTTATAACGCCATACAAACTGAAAAGATGGTTAAGAAGGCAAAAACCACCTAACCCCAAAAACAAATCAAGCTAAACAGGTCAAACAAAATAATATATATATATATCTTTTTACTGGTTTCTATCGTTTGTCTCTGATAGGGTCACCGGCTTGAAGGAATTTAATGACTGATAACATCCCCACATGTGTATCGATCTCATATCTGACGTGTCGTGAAATTACACGAACACTATTCCAGTGAATATAGTCACACATAATGTAAATATATATATATATATATATATATATATATATATATATATATATATATGTGTGTGTGTGTGGTGTATATGTGCATATATATATATATGTATGCATGTATGTATATATATATATATATATATATATATATATATATATATATATAAATATATATATATATAACGAAGGAAATGTGGTAAGAAACCAGATGGACCATAACGCACCAAAGTACTCAATACTTAGGGTAGTAGAGTGGCTAATAGGAACAAGTAGGACCCCGACGGCTGAGCTTGTTCTAAATACTGTTCTAAACAGCTTGCCAACTTGGCAAGCTATTTAGAACACTGGTTTAACCGCTTTTCTTCCCTCCGAAGAAGAGATATTATCTCGAAAATTAAGGACATTTAAATAAATTTAAGGTAAAAGACTAATTGTCAACAATATCTTTTGCATCTGCATTTATATTCTATGTCCATACCTGCATTGTTTTGGCTTTAAAAATACAAACGTTTATACCTCATTACACAATGATTCAAGTGAACTATAACTTCCTCCATATATATATATGTATACTTATTTACATATATATATATTCATATATATATATATATATATATATATATATATATATATATATATATATAGTGACGAAACAATGGCATGAACTCATAATCCTTTATTTACTGCTATATATATTTCGATGATAGCCATTGAATGGCTATGACCTCATCATGCAGTTAGTCAGTTCTTAGATACGCCAGCTCTGTGTTTATACTGTTGATGGTATCAGAGCCTTGGGACATATCTCTCTCTCTCTCTCTCTCTCTCTCTCTCTATATATATATATATATATATATATATATATATATATATATATATATATATATATATATATATATATATATAGGGATTTTAATGTCCATTTACTGTAGATTCAGCAGATTCACGATGCGTAGTTTCCAGTAAGCATAGAGTTGTAGTACTTTTGATCCCAAAGTCGAGCTAGATCGATACAGATCGAGCGTTGACCTGATCGATAGCGATATGCGCGTCACTACTTAAGAAGGGTCATGAAGACATAACAAATCGTCGTTTTTATCATTATTATTATTATTACTATTATTATAATTATTATTATTACTATATATATATATATAAGCAAAGAGTTATTTAATTTGTTGGTTATACATCAAAATTATTTATAACATATTAGAAGCACTCTGCAGTTTTTCTGGAGTATAATATCAATAATATTAATAAATGGAAACTATCTTTATGAAACCATATTTATTTTATTATATATATTTCATGGGTACCAAAAGTTGTTTTACAGATAGTGACATATCCCAAAACAAGAACTTATCGTTTTAAGTTCTGTTTGAATAGAACGCTGTTCAAACAGAACTTAATACGATAAGTTCTTGTTTTTAGATATGTCACTATCTGTAAAACAACTTTTGGTACCCATGAAATATATATAATAAAATAAATATGGTTTCATAAAGATAGTTTCCATTTATTAATATTACTGATATATATATATATATATATATATATGATCTACCAAATCATAATATTATGAAATTAAATTAAATTGTTTAGAACTAAATGTGAAGTCATTCTTTTCCTTTTTTCAAATATACCTAACTGTACCAAGGATTTCACACACACACATATACACATACACACCACACACACACACACACAGACACACACACGCACACACACCAAACACAGACACACACACACACATATATATATGTATTCATATATAGATAGATAGATAGATAGATATGTTTCTTTATTAGCCACAGGGGCACAAAAGAAGGGGACAAATACAAAGGGGGAAGTTTACATACAATAAAAACGTGTAAAATGTTATCACAAATGGAATTTAAAAAGTTAGTCGATTTTCCCCAATAGAGGGAGACAGTTTATATGGGTAACACATACCCCCGAAAAAATGTGCAACCCTCATCTCCAGGAGTACGAAGAGTTTGTACTCCTTTCCTCTCCTCCTCCTTTTCCTCAACCTACAGGCTGATATAGAGAGAAGGCCCATTCACTCGGGCCATTCTCGCCACTTTCACCCACCTTTCATAAAACTTGCTGGGGTACAACACCTCTCTCTCCATCCTGATTCTTCTTCCAAAGTGGTATTTGAAAAAAAGAATCAGTTGTTGGCCGGAGAAAAAGGTGTCTGACCTCAGCCCTTTCAACCTTGTCCACCATACAACCTCTTTCGCCATAGCTATCACACAAAGGAAAACCGCCTCTCCTTCGTTTTTGAAGGAGGGTGGCGGTTTGATCATGACAATGGACCCGGTGGTCAACCGGATTGGTCCCACCCGCGAGAATAGTCGTTCTACATAGCCCCACAGGTCAGTGACGCCCGGGCACTGTATGAATACATGCGCGACGGTTTCTTTGTCTCGCACGCACCTAGGACAGATCTTTTTTATATACACTAAAGAACCTCAAAATTCTTCCAGAGAAACGAAGAATCACCCTCAGTAGTAAACTGGAGTTCTATGTATCGACTTCTCAAGGAGGAACAGTAAAGTTGACCTCGGTCTGATTTGAACGGAGAGTTTAGTAAGCCAGAACAAATACTACAACAGTTTATCAGATACTCTAGCTACTCTCTACTCTTCTTATTGTTTTCCCACTTAATCCTGAGAGGGTTGTGGGGGCAGAGTCCTCAAACACACTTTCAAATGGGTGGGTCCTGTCAGAAGCAACTGTCTGCAACTTATTTGGCTGGATCTCCAAGTGAGACCAGACAAGCTGGTGGATGTTATACAGCCATCTTGCTTGGAGTCTACCCCTTGGTCTTCTACCAGTTCGTGTTGCCCGATACTCTAACAACTCTCCCAATTCATTGTCTATATTTATCTATATATTAGCCTAGACAGCAATGTCAAAATATTTCATATATTTATTCCAATACTTAACTTTTCAGTAATTGAAATATAGTTTATGATCGGAGCAGCACAAGAATCCACAATAACCAAATATACTGACGCTCATAGAAAAGACAATATTGCATAGAACGTTACTTAGGTTAGTCAAATAATCCAAAACAAAATGTTAACTTTTATTTAAAAACCATAATAATGTTAAATTAATTAAAAGAGTTGAAACTAATAAATGGCGGCGAGAAAAGCCGGTGTAAAATATTATTTAGAGTATCAAAGATCTTTTATTTTGAGGAAATAGCTTCGACAATTAGAAATATAACCGGTTAGTTAGTCATCTGATAACTGGAATAAGTCTAACGCCTGTCTCGAGCGTGAAGGCCGCTGGTTATCCCAGTTTAAGTGGCATAAAGTGTCTAAGAGTACAATACTCCACCCTGGACCTGACACCAGTCCATCGCAAGTAATACTCATTTTCAGCTGAGTATATGGGAACAAACTGAAATGAAGTGGGTTGTTCAAAACTACAAAACACCACCCAGTTCAGGAATCAAACCTCCGACTTTATGGTCGTAAGTCCAAACCCCCTTACCACTAAGCCAGGCGCTCCCACGCGGAATAAGTTTAATAATAATAATAATAATATTAAAAACTTTGAAGTGAAACTCGACAAGTCCCCAAGTTTTAATTTGTAGCATGACCCACCTAAATTGTAACGACATAACATATTTTTCAGTGGACATTTGTGTGATTATTTCTGTTAGAAGAGTGTTGGCAGCAGATGGATCTTCTCACCAAAGGAGCCCGCCTCTTCCAAAGGAATCGGAAGAGCGCGCGCTCCATTTTGGCGAGCGTTTTGGCTGGACAAGGCACGACGGTCAAGCGGTAGTAGATGGCGGACGCTATGAAAGTGTTCGCCACCTCCGCTCGACCTTTCAAGTATAGTTTGCACTCGGCCCACTTCTGGGTGAGTGCAAACACCTTGGCCGTCACTTCGTTCCAGTTCTTCTCCACCTGCAGGTCCGGACCAAACCAGACCCCGAGCAGCTTTACCAGTCCTTCCGCTCAGCGTCCGACGACGCCATCGGAAGGCATCGGTTTTCCTCTCCACGATCCGAGTTGCAAACCGATGGACTTGTCCCGGTTCAGCTTCGCTCCTGTGAAATTTTCGTATTCCTTCAGTAAGGTACCGACTTCCTCGATTTGCGAGGCGCTCGACACCATTACTGTCACGTCGTCGGCGTAGGCCGACGTCGCTTTCCGCAGTCCTTGTTCCAGAGGGATGCCCTGCAGTAGCTCCAGCTTCCGCAATAGTGGCTCGAGAGTCAGTACGTACAGAAGGGAGGAGAGAGGGCATCCCTGTCGAATGGATCGCGTAATATGGAACGGCTCCGAGAGGTAGCCGTTCACCTTGACCCTTGAGCAGATGTTGCTGTTGTGCATTGCAGCAATCCAGCCCCTGAACACGGGTCCGAAGCCTGCCGCCTCGAGCACCGCATCCAGGTAACGATGGTCAACCCTATCGAAAGCCTTGGACTGATCCAAGTTGATCAGGGCCCCACCGAAGGCGGTTTTACACCCTACCCTCTCTATGTTGTATCGCATGAGGTGGAGGTTGTCGTGTATAGACCTGGTCGGGATTGCGCATGTCTGCGCTTCTCCCACCAGGTTCTCGACGACAAGCGCCAGCCTCTTTGCCAACACCTTGGCCAAAATCTGTAACTCTGTGTTTAGCAGAGTTATGGGCCGGAAGTTGCCTATGTCATCCCCCTTATTCTCGTCCTTCTTGATTAGTGTGACCACGCCCCCGGTTACAGAACTGGGAATTCTCCCGTTCTGTTGCCAGTTGCAGTAGACCGCTTCCAGGAGACCGGAGAATAAGTTCGGCATTGCTACGTAAAATTCGTAGGGTAGACCGTCGAGATCTGGAGATTTGCGTTTGCCGCATTGACTCAGCGCGTCCTCTGTCTCAGCCGCTGAAATCGACTTTTCGCAGAACTTTGCCTCGCTGTCCGAGAGTCGCGGTAGGCCGTCGAGGTATGGACCGAAATCCATAGCCTCTCCCGGCGCGCCGCCCCTCCCGAACAGTTGAGCAAAGTGCCGCTGAAAAGCCGCACACATCTGCTTCGGCTCACGTATCACGCGTCCGTTTTGGTCCTTCAAAGACCGAATCGTGGACTTGTTGCCACTTTTTGCCTCCGTCACTCGGGCCCAGCTAACAGCTTTGGCTCCCTCGTTTCCCAGAGCACGTATTTTGCTTCTGACAACGCAGCCCTCGTGCTTTGCGTCGAAGAACTGGTCCAAGGCCGTTCTCGTTGCTAGCACGCTGGCTACGTTGCCACTTCTAATTGCCTCTTCTACTTTATCTACCAGTTCCTTCTCGGTTCTATTTCTATCTAACGCTAATTCTTTACTAAAAACTATTGAGTCTAATCTAATTGCCCTCTTGAGAGAGTACCACCATCTGTTGTTGACAATGGCCCCTGTCAAGTGCTGTTTAACTAAAGTGCTAATCCGTCTACTGTAGGCTTTGCTTGTCGGTAACGACAAGTTCAGCTTCCAGTAGCCGGGTCCTTGTCTATGGGTTCTATCAAGGTTGGCCATGCAGGTCACTAGTTTGTGATCTGAATAGGCAACCATGAACATTTGTGGACAGCTTAACATGTCCCTATCCTTATTTCTAACTAGAACCCTATCTAGGTACGATCTAGATGTTCCGCTACGATTACTCCACGTCCACAGTGGCGCAGTCGGAAAATCTAGTCGATATCTATCGGCCAGGTCAAATCGGTCGATTAACTGTTTGAGGCTGTTACACCCCTCCCCCCCCTTTATCGGGACATGCTCCCACATAGTCCCAACGTGCATCTAGGATTCCATTCCAGTCCCCCACTAAAAGCAAGGAGCGGGACGTTCCCAGAAAAGTCTCTAGACGTTTGAAGAAGTCTGGCCGCGGTGTCCCGGATGGGGCATATGCGGCTACCAGCCTGAAGGCTCCACCTTCTCTAC
The DNA here is from genome assembly GCA_964016885.1 of Eledone cirrhosa. NCBI lineage: Eukaryota > Metazoa > Mollusca > Cephalopoda > Octopoda > Eledonidae > Eledone > Eledone cirrhosa. The sequence goes on along the minus strand of OZ024742.1, from coordinate 363,415,028 downwards.
CGTCAACGTCTAGGACCACCAGTCGACCCTCCGGGTCCAGATGTATCGTCTGTGTTACGAGGCCCTGGTTTTTCCGCAGCAAAACGGCAACTCCGCCCCCACCCCCCGGTTGACAGAGAGATGCGTAGATCACACATTCATCGAAGATTGGGGCCAGCTGTCGCTCGCTGTGGATCCTGGACTCGCAAATGGCTACCACATCCATACTGTGCGACCTGAGGTCGTTTAAGAGTTTGCCTTGTTTCCAGGGCATGCCCAGGCCGCGTACGTTCACACATCCAACTCTTATATTGGCCATGTTGGTGCTGAAAAGTTAAAAGAGGAAAAGAGATCACTTACCCTTCGTCTCCTGGGGACCAGGCCGCACGATTTCCATGTTGGTGTTGGAGGGGTTGTCTGGATGGGTGGTGGTTTCCGGCGGGGTGGGGACGGAGATGTTTGGTGGGGTGGGGTCTGGTGGGAAGGGGATATCTGGGGTGGGCAGACATTTGAGAAGGGCGCGGTTGAGTGGTTTCACGCAGGAATTCCCCACATCCTTCTCAAATGTTTCTTTTAGGGACCTATACATTTGTATAGGGACCCTAATCAGTTTTAGGTTCAGTTTTTGCTATTTTTAATAGAGTGGGCGAAAGTTTTCCCTTCGGTGAAAACCGAAGGGTCGTTCGTGATGGTCTCCATTAGTGTTTTGTTTTCAGTGTTTATGTAAGTGTAAGTGTAATTTTCTTGTGTTGTGTTTGTTTTTGTCTGTAGTTCTTGTGTGTGCTTTCGTTTTGTTGTAGGTATTTTGTTTTCAGGAGGTGAGGGTTTTGTTTGTGATGTTTTTGTTGTTTGTATTGGTGGTTGTATGTTTGTGGTAGTGTTTGCTGGTTTTTTGCTTTTGTGATGTCTTTTCTTTCTTTTCGAGCGATGGGGTTCTCCCTCGTCTTCACTGGGTGATGGCGAGATAGCCTCATCTGTTGTATCGTCTGTGCGATTGGGGAGGGGTATGTCTTGGGGAGCTGTTGTGTCTGTATGTGATTTTGCAGTGGTTTTAGGTGGAGTGGGGTTGGGTGGGACTGTGTTTGTTGTGGTTATTTTTGTGTGTTGGTGTTGTTGTGGTGGTGGTGTTGGTGGTTGTGTTGTTTTGATGGGTGTCGGCAGAAGAGCCTTTTTTTTATTCATTAATTTAGGACAGGAAGCCCTCAGGTGACCCCTGCTAAAGCAATGGTAACATGAAGGCCGCCTACCCTCAACCGAAAAGTTTATGTAGGTGAGTCCGTCCAGGAGTACACGTTGTGGGATCATAGTTATTCGCTCTGGGCTCATTTGCACCAGAACCTCAATGCTAGACCCATTTAATACATCTCTGGGGGACTTTCCTACTGACAGTATTCTGTCTTCATCAAAATTGATGAAGCCGCACAGTATCCACCATATGTTCACCTTTGGTGTGACACTCGTGATTTTGATCTTTTGTGTCCTTTTTTTCCATGTATGTAGGGAAAAAGGTGTACAGGTTGGATACAATTGGCGACAGAGAGTAATTTTGGGCCGCCAATTGATCCTTCATGAGTACCGAAATACTCCCAAAAAGTTTCCTTCTTTGAATGAATGCAATATCATTCATTGAATTTTTGAATACCATTCAATTTCTTTCTGTGACAATTGGACTGGTTTTCAGGTAGAATTGGAAACTGTCCTAAAAACTATCGTTTTCAGAGCAGTTTCTTTGCGAATTTCTACCGGAGAATTGATGCTGAAAGCACCATTTTTTTCGAAAGTGACATATCTCCTAGCGTCCTTTAAAAGTTGTTCAGCATTTGTTATGTCGAGATATATCAGTTCCTCATTTTTTTGAACTTTCTCTGCAAAGGAGATTTTGGTTTCTTTGTGGAATCTGTGTTGGTGGTGTTGTCATCATTGTTGTTATAGTTGTTGTTATTCTTGTTGTCACCGATGTTGATATTATTCGTATTTTCCTTGGTGTTGTTGTTGTCTTTGGTGCTGGTGTTATTGGTGTTGTCTTTATTTTTTTCTTTGTTGTTGTTATCATTGTTGCTTTTATCATCATTATTGGTGTTGCTGTTATTTTTGTTGTCATTGAACTGTTTGGTGTCATTTGTGTTGTTTGGATATGAATTCGTTTTTACATTTTCATTTCGTCTTTCCATCTCTATAGTATCTAGTGAAGAAGACGTTGTTGAGTGCGAGCTTTGTAGTCTTACCGCCTTTCGACCACCATTATCGTTGGAGAAAATCTTTTTTACAAATGGATATTTCGCCCCTGTAGGGGCGAAAATGAGTTGATCCACCACCTGAAGATCTAGACGGGGGGTCAAGTTACACAATAATATAAAATTTAACTAAAAAATCACGTTTTTTTCTTACATAAATAAACGGAAACTTCTCCGCGAAGTTACACACGTCTGATAGAGAGATAGATAGATAGATAGATAGATAGATAGATAGATATGTTTCTTTTATTTGCCACTAGGGCATCAAAAGTGGGACAAGTACAAAGGGGGGAGTTTACACAAAAAGGCGTCCTCAATAAGGAGGAGGCAATAACAAAATATAAAAATAAAATAAGATATAACAAAAAATAAAATTTATAACAAAATCCTCAATAGAGAGGAGGCGCCTTGGGGGGTCGCACACACTCCCGAAAAAAGTGTGCAACCCTTCTCCTCAGGAGCACAGAGAAGGGGTGCTCCCTTGGTCTTTCATCTTCCTCACCTATAGTCTGATGTAGAGTGAAGGCCCATTCACACGGGCCATTCTCGCCACTTTCACCCATCTTTCATAAAAACGGCTGGGGTGCAGCACCTCTCTCTCCATCCTGATCCTTCTTCCGAAATGATATCAGAAGAACGGACCAGTTGTTGGCCAGAGAGAAAGGTGTGTGACCTCAGTCCTTTCAGACGCGTCCACCATACAACCTCTTTCGCCATGGCTATTACGCACAGAAACACCGCCTCTTCTTCGTTTTTGAAGTGGGGAGGCGGCTTGATCGTTACAATAGACTCGGTGGTCAACCAGATCGGTCCCATCCTTGACAGCAGTTGTTCGACATAGCCCCACAGATCGGCAATGCCCGAGCAGTGTACCAATGCGTGTGCAACGGTTTCCTCGTCGCACACGCATCTGGGACAGATCTTTTTCGAGGGGTCCCTACCCGGGCGCCCGTGTCTGTAGAGCCTTTCTCGAACGGGCAGAGCCCTTCTGTAGCATTGCCAGGCCAGGGACCTCTGGAAGTTATCCATGGGTCCCGGGCTGAATGTCCTACCGAACAGGTTAGCCAGTTCGTCTTCCTCCATGCCTAGGGCTTCTCCGAGAGCGTCGTCGCACCTGCTAACCACCAGCCCTCTATAGAATTACAAGGTGGATTCTCCACTGACAGCCGGATCCGCCAGCCAGAGAGCCGTGAGCGCCTGGGCACACTCGGTGTGCCAGGCGCCCAGTTTTCTCGGTCTTTGCTTGACCCAGGATTGCAGCTCGGTGAGTGAGACGAGTCTGGGAAAGGCTCGTCTCACAAACAGGGCCCACACCGGTTGACCGGAGAGGAATACCTGAAGGTGCCGTAGCCTTAATGCGTGTTTACGTATCATTAGCCACGGCATCCCCAGCCCTCCTTTCGAAGGGTGTTGACAGCAGCTGGATCTCCTCACCATAGGAGCCCGCTTCTTCCAAAGGAATTGGAAGAGTGCGCGCTCCATTTTGGCGAGCGTTTCCCTTGGGCAAGGCACAACGGTCAGGCGGTAGTAGATGACGGACGCTATATAAGTGTTCGCCACCTCCGCCCGACCTTTCAGGGACAGTTTGCACTCGGCCCACTTCTGGGTCAGTGCAAACACCCTGTTCGTTACCTCACCCCAGTTCTTCTCCACCTGGAGGTCTGGTCCGAACAAGACCCCGAGCAACTTCACCGGGCCCTCCGTCCAGCGCCCGACAACGCCATCGGAGGGCATCGATCTGCCCCTCCACGTGCCGAGTTGCAAACCGATCGACTTGTCCCGGTTCAGCTTAGCCCCTGTAAACCTTTCGTACTCCTCCAGTAAGGTGCCGATCGCCCCGATTTCCGAGGCCGTTGACACCATTACTGTTACGTCATCGGCGTAGACTGACACCGCTTTCCGCAATCCCGGTTCCAACGGGATGCCCTGCAACAACTACAACTTCCGCAGCAGTGGCTCTAGAGTCATTACATACAGAAGGGAGGAGAGAGGGCACCCCTGTCGGATGGACCGCGCGATTTCGAACGGCTCCGGGAGGTAGCCGTTCACCTTGACCCTAGAGCAGATGCGGCTGCTGTGCATGGCATTGATCCAGCCCCTGAAAACGGGTCCGAAGCCTGCCGCCGCTAGCACCGCATCCAGGTAACCATGGTCGACCCTACCGAATGCCTTAGATTGATCCAAGTTGATCAGGGCCCCACCAAAGCCGAGTTCGTTCCCAACCCTCTCTGTGATGTATCGCATGAGGTGGAGGTTGTCGTGGATGGACCTGGACGGGATAGCACATGTCTGCGCATCTCCCACCAGGTTGCCCACGACAAGCGCCAACCTCTTTGCTAGCACCTTGGCCAAAATCTGTAACTCTGTGTTTAGCAGAGTTATGGGCCTGAAGTTATTTATATCGTCCCCCTTGTTCTCGTCCTTCCTCACTAGCGTGACTACGCCCTTGGTTACAGCACAGGGAATTCTCCCGTTCTGTTGCCAGTTGCAGTAGACCGCCTCGAGGAGATCGGGGAACAAGTCCGGCATAGCTAGATATAGTTCGTATGGAAGACCATCGAGACCCGGGGATTTGCGTTTGCCGCATTGGCTCAGCACGTCCTCTATCTCAGCGGCTGAAATCGGCTCTCGCAGGACTTCGCCTCCCTGTCCGAGAGACGCGACAGGCCGTCGAGGTATGGACCGAAGTCCACATCCCCAACCGGCTCCCCGCCCCTTCCGAACAATCCGGCAAAGTGCTTTTGAAAAGCCTCGCACATCTGCCTTGGTTCAAGGATCACCCGTCCATCCTGATCTCGCAAAGACCAGATAGTGGATCTGCTCCCTCTTTTGGCTTCTGTCACGCGGGCCCAGCTAACAGCTTTGGTCCCCTCGTTTCCCAGAGCACGTATTTTGCTTCGGACGATGCAGCCTTCGTGTTTCGCGTCGAAGAACTGGCCCAGGGCCGTTCTCGACGCTAGCACTCTGGCCACGTCGCCGCTTCTAATTGCCTCTTCTACACTATCTACCAACTCCCTTTCCTTCCTATTTCTATTGGAGGCTAACTCCTTACTAAATTCTATAGAGACTACTCTAATCTCTCTTTTGAGAGATCCCCACCACCTGCTGTTGACGATGGCGCCCGTCAACCGCTCCTTAACTAAAGTGCTAATCCGGTCCCTGTAAGCCTTACTTGCCGGTAAGGACAAGTTGAGCTTCCAGTAACCGGGTCCCTGTCTATGAGTTCTGTCAAGGTTGACCATGCAGGTCACTAATTTGTGGTCTGAATAGCCAACCATGCGCATTTTTGGACAACTTAAACAGTCCTTATCCTTAATTCTAACTAAGAACCTATCTAGGTACGACCTAGATGATCCGCTACGATTTGCCCAAGTCCAGGTTGGCGCAGTCGGAAAATCTAGTCGATATCTATCGGCCAAGTCAAATCGAACGATTAACCCTTTGAGGCTATTACACCCCTCTCTATCGGGACAGGCCCCTACGTAGTCCCAGCGTGCATCTAGGATACCATTCCAGTCCCCCACTAATAGCAAGGAGCGGGACGTCCCTAGAAAAGTCTCCAGACGATGGAAGAAGTCAGGCCGCATTGACCCGAAAGGGCCGTAGGCGGCTACCAACCTAAACGCTCCGCCTTTACCACTGCCAAGGTCCAGAACCACTAGTCGACCCTCCGGGTCCAAATGTACCATCTGTGTTGCGAGACCCAGATGTTTTTGCAGCAGAACGACAACTCCACCCCCACCTCCAGGCTGACAGAGAGATGCGTGCACCTCAAAGTCATCAAAAGTGGGGGCCAGCTGTCGCACGTTGCTGATCCGGGCCTCGCAAATAACCATCACATGTATACGTTGTGACCTGAGGTCATTTAGAAGCATTGCTTGCTTCCAAGTTGAGCCCAGGCCACGCGCATTCAAACAGCCTACTCTTAGCATAGCCATGTTGGTGGTGAAGAGAAAAGGCACTTACCTCTCTGCGTCCCGGGTATCGGGCTGCACAATTTCCATTAGGGTGGGGGATGGGTTGTTGGGTGGGGTGGTGGTTTGTGGAAGTGTAGGGGCATCAGTGTGTTGTGTGGTTGGGGAGTTTGGAGTTGTGTGGGTGTTTGGGGAGGGGTAGTTTTTTAGGAGGACGCGGTTAATGCGCCCGACGCAGGGGGGACCCACGTCCTCTTTAAAATTAGATAGATAGATAGATAGATAGATATAGACCTATATACACACAGGCTCCACATGTATAATACTATAACGCAACACTGAAAAATATCAGACGTTTTATACATCTTACACCGGTTCCTGCATGGGGGAATACAGAAAACACTACAGGATATTTCAAAGTTTTAACCTTGTTATATATATATATATAGTAAGAGAGAGAGAGGGGGGGGGGGGCAGGCAAACATACATACAGACAGGTAGAGTAGTAAAATCTCGACGGTGTTGTGTGGAGGGGTTGCCTGTGTGTGATTGTGCCCGTGTATAAATGTGTGTTTGTGTATGTGTGTGTACATCTGTGTATGTGTCTGTGCATCTGTATATGTGTGTTTGTGTGTGTGTGTACATCTGTGTATGTGTCTGTGCATATGTATATGTATGTGTGTATGTGTGTCTGTGCATCTGTGTATGTGTATGTGCATCTGTATATGTATGTGTGTATGTGTGTTTGTGTATCTGTGTATGTGTATGTGCATCTGTATGTATATGTATGTGTGTATGTGTGTCTGTCTATGTGTGTATGTGCATGTGTATATGTGTATATGTGTGTATGTGTCTCTGTGTGTTTCAAATTAGGTTATTCTGTACTTTCCTAATGCACAAGAAATCGCATTGAACAGTCAAAGGAAAATACTAATACGACGTGGAGATAGCAAAAACTATAGAATATTCCTGTAGTAGTAGTAGTAGTAGTAGTAGTAGTAGTAGTAGTAGTAGTAGCGGCAGCAGCAGCAGCAGAAGCAGAAGCAGAAGCAGCAGCAGCAACATCAGTATCAGTATCAGCATAATTTTGGCAACCGAAATAAAAATGGCAATTTTTTTTTACAAGAGCTGCAATATATTTTGGTTGGTATATAGACAGAGAGTCATATAGATATATTTCTTTATTTGCCACAAGGGCGCACAATAAAAGGGGACAATACAAAGACACATGCCGGGGATTTTACATACATTCGTGTAAAAATATTGAAACAAACAATTATAACAATCGAAATCCCGAATAGAGGAGAGGCGCCACAAATGGGTTGTTTAATACCCCGTCGATAGAACAACCCTCAACTCCAGGAGCGTGTTGTGCAAGTGCTCCTTTCTTCCTTTTGCTCTCTTCTTTAACTTACAGCTTTATAAACAGAGAAGGCCCAATCACTCGGGCCATTTTCGCTTCATTCCCCCACCTTTCAGTAAATTTACTGGGGTGCAGTACCTCTCTCCCCACTCTTATTCTCCTTCTAAAATGATACTTAAAGAAGGGAATCAATTGTTGTCTGGAGCGAAAGGCATCTGTCCTCAGTCCGCTCAATCTCGTCCACCATATAACCTCTTTCACCATAGACACTGTACAGAGTGTAACCGCCTCTCTTTCGTTTTTGAAAGAGGCTGGTTGTTTGATCCTTACTATGGACTCGGCAGTCAACTGGATTTGTCCCATACGTGACAGCAGTTGTTCTGCATAGTTCCACAGGTCGCTTACGCCCGGGCAGCATACACTTGCGTGCAAGACGGTTTCAATGTCCTGCTCGCATCTTGGACACGTCTTCTTGGAAGGATCCCTGCCGAGGCGTCCGTGCCTGTAGATCTTATCTCGAACGGGTAGAGCTCCTCGGTAGCACTGCCAGGCCAGGGACCTCTGGAAGTTATCCATAGGTCCCTGGTGGAAAGTCCTACCAAACAGACTGGTGAGCTCGTCGTCTTCGACGCCTAGTGTCTCCCCGAGCACATCGTCAAACTTGTAAAGTACTAACCCTCTATAGAATGTCGAAGTGGAGTCTCCACTGATTGCTGTGCCCGCTTGACAGAGGACTGTGAGCGCCTGGGCGCATTCAATGTGCCTGGTGCCCATCTTCTTCGGTCTTCGCTTCACCCAGGACTGCAGCTCCGTCAGCGAGACAAGTTGTTGGAAGGCCTGTCTCACAAACGGTGCCCACACCGGTTGGTCGGTGAGGAATACCTGGAGATGCCGTAGCCTCAGCGCATGTTTGCGAATCATTAGCCACGGCATGCCCAGCCCTCCGTTGGAAGGGTGCTGACAGCAAACGGATCTCCTCACCAGTGGAGCCTGCTTCTTCCACAGGAACTGGAAGAGCATGCATTCCATCTTGTTGAGGTATTATCGGGGACAAGGCCCGACAGTCAATCGGTAGTAGATGACGGACGCTATGAAAGTGTTCGCCACCTCCGCTCGACCTTTCAAAGACAGTTTGCACTCTGCCCACTTCTGGGTGAGCGCAAATACCTTGGCCATGACCTCCAGTCTTTTTCCACCCGCAGGTCTGGACCGAACCAGACCCCGAGTAATTTCATCGGTCCTTCCATCCAGCGTCCGACGACGCTGTCGGACGGTATCGGTTTGCCTCTCCACGTTCCGAGTTGCAAACCGACAGACTTGTCCGGGTTCAGTTTTGCTCCTGTTAATGTTTCGTATTCCTGTAGTAGGTTGCCGATTACCTTGATTTCCGAGATATTCGACACCATTACCGTAACGTCGTCGGCATAAGCTGACGCCGCTTTTCGCAGTCCCGGTTCTAAAGGGATGCCCTGCAAAGCTCTAACTTCCGCAATAGTGGCTCTAAAGTTAATACGTACATAATGGAGGAGAGAGAACATCCTGTTGAATGGAACGCGTGATTGCGAACGGCTCCGATAGGTAGCCGTTCACCTTGACCCTCGAGCAGATGCTGGTGTGCATCGCCTTGATCCAGCCTCTGAAAACGGGATCGAAACCGACTGCCTTGTGGACCGCTTCCAAGTTTCGATGGTCGACCCTATCGAATGCCTTAGACTGATATAAATGGATCAGAGCCCCACCGAAGCTAGGTTTACTCCCCACCGTCTCTATGATGTATCGCATGGGGTGGAGGTTGTCGTGTATGGACTTGGTCGGGATTGCACACGTTTGCGCTTTCCCTATCAGGTTCTCGACGACAAGCGCCAACCTCGCTAGCACCTTGGCCAAAATATTTAACTCTGTGTTGAGTGGATAGATAAAGAGATAGCGAGATAGAGAGAGGGTGCGATATAGAGATAGAGAGATAGTGTGATAGGGAGATAGACAGAGAATCATATAGATAGATAAATAGATAGAGAGAGATAGAGAGAGAGAGAGAGAATGAGAGAGAGACAGACAGACAGAGATATGTAGATAGGCAGACAGATACATAGTAAAACAGATAGATATAGAGACAGACAGATATATATATATATATATATATATATATATATATATATATATATATATATATATATATATATATATAGATAGATAGATAGATAGATAGATAGATAGATAGAGAGAGAGAGAGAGAGATGGTGAGGAGGAAAGAGAGAGAGATAGAGAGAGAGAGTGAAAGAGACAACTATACGGATAGTTACACCAATAGATAGATAAAGAGATTACTGTGATATTTAGCTGCATGCATTACAATAATGCATATATCCAAACATATATTACACTGAATAGATACATCTTCCATATTTCCTACACTACAATGTCATTTATCCGATGTTGCACGATCTTCAGTTCTACATCAAATACCAACATCTTCAAATCTATAAAATATCAAAGATAAAAAATAAATAAAACATTACTTGATATGTACTGCGTTTTACTTATTGAATGGGGTTGCCTTTTCACGGTGAAGAAGAAGGCGATGGTTTCGTGCCAAACCAACATTGAGGAAATACATTAGAGATGCATGTGTTTAATATAGGCAGTGGAGGAACTAGAGCACAAATAACACTTTTCCAGATTAAGTCAACCAACCATGTATATTAATGTACAGACTTATTCACACATGTCTATCGACCCTCAGCTTAGAAGTGTTTCTGGCCTATTCCAGCATATCGATCACCCCATTACAATATGAAGGGTACCTAATCCTTGTGATTCAGTATGATAAGCCTTATTAATAACACACCCTGGACAAAATAGGCCTTGATGGGGTTTCCAAACAATTTCCTTTTATTGACAACTTTTGACAATTTTTGGTCAAAGCACTCGTAATAAAGACGCTACTACATGGGGTCGCTTAGTGAAATAGAAAACGACTACACAGATATAAAGCAATTGTGTTAAATGCAGAAACATGCTTACCATATGATTCCTCTTTGTGCCCAATAACGAACTCGCCCCATCTCTCTCTCTATATATATATATATATATATATATATATATATCGATCGACTTTCGTCAAATCGGACCGAGGAAACAATGTTTCCGTTGGTCTTTCCAGTTGCTAGTACTATCTATCGGTCGCAACTCCAGGTTGAAGGAGCAACGTGAAATAAAGTGTCTTGCTCAAGGACATAACGCATCGCCCGGTCCAGGAATCGAACTCACAACCTCAAGATTGTGAATCCAATTCTCTAACCATTCAGCCACACGCCTTCATATATATATATATATATATATATATATATATATATATATATATATATATATATATATATATATATATATATATATATATATATATATATATATATATATATATATATATATATATATATATATATATATATATATATATATATATATATATATATATATATATATATATATATATATATATATATATATATATATATATATATATATATATATATATATATATAGTTAGAACTTGGACGGGAACAAAAACAGAGAGGCAGTACAAATAAGAGTTTATTAGGTTCATGCTTTTGAGAGTGGAGGGTGGGGAACGACGTTTCGGGCATAAGCCGTTCATCAGGAGAATAGTGGGTAGGAAGAGAGTTCTGAGGGTGTGTGGGGGAGTGGTGGAGGCATTTAGAAAAAAGAGGGGAGAGAAAAGGGAGGAAAAGCGATGGAGGGGAGGGGGTTAAGAAAATTTCAGTCTACATGGCTGAATACAATAAATGTAATCTGAGTTTTTCGAATATTAATAATAACAATCGATTCATTTGCAATTATGCAAACAAGCCTCAATTTTATAGCCATGTCAGTAGAATTAACACTTCATTCTTGCTCTTATGTTGGCATGCGAAGTCAGTCTCCTAATATGCAAATCAGGCCGATCAGTCACTGAGTATTTTTGAAAATAGCAGTTTGGCAGGGGAACCATGAGCTGTACTGATGAGGGGTGATACGCAGAAACATTAGTGTCTGCAGTTCTGTTCACATGCCAACACAAGAGCAAGAATAAAAGATTCATTCTACTGACATGGCTATAAAATTGAGGCGTTTGCACAATTGCAAACGAATCGAATGGTATGGCAGTATCGGTAGAGGGTCTGACGCCATGCTTTGTAGCAAAGAGTTACGGCCCTTGCCATTCTGGGTTCAAATCCCTCCGAGGTTAACTTTGCCTTTCATCCTTACGCCTTACGGAGTCGACAAAATAAAGTACCAGTAATACACTGGAATAATTGCTGCGCTTGTGTCAAAAGCAGAAACAATTATTAATATTCGAAATATATATATATATATATATATATATTCTATACCTTTCATTTATTTATATATATATATATATATAAAATATTTAAAAAATAATGAATAAAACAATGAAACAGTTCCTTATATTAAACAAAACAAGTTCATTATTTAACGATCGTTTCTAGGACATATATGTGTTAGAATTGGCATGCATATTCAACAGATCTATGTACAAAATTATACAAAATTATACAAACTATCAAATAGAATATACATACCAACACATACATATGCCGTCTTCAGAAATAATGAAATATATTTATTGATAATAACAACAATTCAAAATTACAGGTCTGTTTGGGAACAGAGTTCAAATAGACCAATGAAATACACAAAATATATCAAGAAAATACAGTTAGGTGTGTGTATATATGTAAGTAACTTCGTTCACAGATATGCATAAAAATGTATGTTCACATGCATAAGCATGTCGAAAAAATGTATGTAAATACAAAAATTCAGGGCTAATGTCTCTGTATGTTTATAATCTACAGATAAAATACACATACGTATACATACATATATACACTCATATATACACACATATACATACATTCATACACACACACGCATATACACATAAACATACACATACCCACGAACATACACACACACATACATACACACACACACACACACATACGTATATATTATTATTATAACTATATGGATATTGAGGCGCACACATAAACACTGCCACATATACTTACATCTAGATGCAGAACTAAAGTAGGTAAAGGGAGTCAGTAATTACTAAGGGTGTCAGACACAGCCTATTTATGAAAATGTATCTATAAATTTAGAAATAAAAAGAAATATATTAAAAGAAATAAACAAGTAAAATATATACTCATACATAAAATACACACCGATCTACATATATATATATATATATATATATATATATATATATATACATATATATAGAGACATATACATATACATATATAAACATACACATACACATACACATACATACACACATATATATATACATATACTCACAACACACATATATATACACATATATGTACACACACATACACACATACATACACATACATATATATATATACACACATATATATACATATATATATACACACATATATATATACATACACGCACATATATATACACACACACACACATACATATACGTATATATACATACACATACACATATCCATGTATATATATACACATACAACCACACGCTCACACACAACTCAGACATACATAAATATAGAGATATACATACACACATATATATATATATATATATATATATATATATAAAAATAAATAAATACACACAGTCAGACAATTATGCACATATATACACATACATACACACATCTCTACAAATATATATACATATACACATACATACACACACATATATATACATATATATATATATATATATACATACATACATATATATATATATATACAATCATACACACATATTTACATGCGCACATATGTATTTTTATACTCACATACAAACACCCAAACATACATACATACTTACATACACATACATACATCCACGCTTACAAATACGAATAATTATAGGGGGGGGGGATTCAAATTATTAGTGGGAAATAGTAAATATAGGTTTCAAGGAACATAGAATATTAATCTGCAATTAGATCATAATATGTGTTTACATAGTAGTTTCAGTATTAGGAAATGTAAGAAAGAAGGCAAAATTATGCATTTTAATATAAGTAGACTATTAATTATAGGTTAACTGAATTAAAAATAGTTAATATATTGATTTCTAAGGTGTATACTACTTAGGTTTATAATATTTAAAGCGGAATTTTGAAGTTAAACAGTAGTAGAGTATTAATTATAGCATAACTAAATTAAAAATATTAACATTATGGTATCAATTTTAGGAAATGAATTTAGTAATAGGGAAAACCAAATCAAGTTTTTCATCGGTAGTAGAATATAAATTATATGTTAACTAAACTAAAAATTATATATTAATTTCTATAGTATATGTTAATTAGGTTTATAATAATTAAAGCAGATTTTGTATTTTAACTATAGTAGAATATAATTATAGGTTAACAAAAATTAAAATTAATCTATATATTTATTTGTAAAGAATATATTAATTAGGTATATATTTAAAAGTTTTTCTCAGTTTATGATTACATGATATTCTGCAATCCATTTCTATATATTTTTTGTGTATTTCATTGGTCTATTTGAACTCTGTTCCCAAACAGACCTGTAATTTTGAATTGTTGTTATTATCAATAAATATATTTCATTATTTCTGAAGACGGCATATGTATGTGTTGGTATGTATATTCTATTTGATAGTTTGTATAATTTTGTATAATTTTGTACATAGATCTGTTGAATATGCATGCCAATTCTAACACATATATGTCCTAGAAACGATCGTTAAGTAATGAACTTTTTTTGTTTAATATAAGGAACTGTTTCATTGTTTTATTCATTATTTTTTAAATATTTTATCTTGACTCTGTATTCCGTTTATCTTTCACCGAAAGTGATTTTTGAATGCATCTCTTCTTTCCATGATATCCGGATTACATTGAGTTCTTCATACGGATTGGACACAACCGTAAACTTTTGGTAGATTTATCTACATATATATATATATATATATATATATATATATATATATATAGTAATAATAATAAATTTGAAGACTAAAATCCAAAGAGGTCTATATATATACACACTCTATTTTATATAGACTTGATATCTACAGGTGTAGAACTTCTCCGGGTTTAAACAGTTATAGTACGGTAGACGTCTATATATAATGATATGCCTATATTCTAGCTACGTACTCAATACCTTTGTAACTGGCTTTACCCCTCGATAAGACACGGTAATCTACATATTATATCTCTATCTCTCTCTCTATATATATATGTGAGTGTGTGTGCATGAGAGTTTGTGTGCATGTGTGTATGTGCGTGTGTATGAGTGTTTGTGTGTATGTATGTGTGTGTGTCTATTACAAGTAACTGATCATCAATACTATGAAGATGATACAGTAGCAATTCTCTCAGAATGACTGCAATAACTCATTAATCAATCCTCTTAGCTGTGTTATTATACACTGGGAGACCTGATGTTCTGTTGAGAATAAATTCACTGGTTGACATGTCATGGTAATATGCAGTTATCTCCCTTGCCAGACTGAGAAATGTAACACCTTCTTCTCCCTCTCACTCACACTTTCATCCCCATCTCCCCACACTTTCTCTTAATCTTTCTTATTTCTATGGCAATCTTCCCATATAAGGAGACATACCTACATATATACATATGTGCATTAATGCATACAAACATACACGCACATTTATGAACTCAGACACACACACCTAAACAAACAGACGCACAAACGTACACACATATATGTATACATTACATATATGTATATATATATATATATATATATATATATATATATATATATATATATATATATATATATATATATATATATATATATATATATATATATATACATGTATATGTATATATACATGTATATATATATGTATATATGTATATGTCTGTATATATAAATGTAAAAAATGAAATTTCCTTTCTCACTCTTAGTACGGCTGATACTTAAATGTAAGTATGTATACGTACATACATGTATGTATACAGACGTACAGTAGTATGTATATATATATTCATACATGCACACATATATATATATATGTACGTATGGGTTTACCGAACATTCACTACAATGCTCGGTTTGTTTGTAAAAAAACAGCCCGAATTAAGCCGTACAGGGTTCGGCAACCATCGTTACCCTTTTGTTCAACATTGACTAAGGAACCATGAACTAGTTTCTTTCTTATTAGCTATCATCAGCATCGTATTCCTTCCTGTCAGTCGATTGAACGTTTGAAAGTATATATTTTCCTTATGCATATTAACGGCTGAGCAGCCTAATTTGCATATCGAGTGAGTCTATATATATAGATATGTATATATATATATATATATAAATATATATATATATATATATTCACACACACATATATGTGCGCGTGTGTAGTGTGTATATATAATAAATATATATTCACATATATATATAAGTATGTACACGTACATACATATATGTATACAGAGATACAGTAGTATGTATATATATATTCATACATGCACACATATATATATGTACGTATGGATTCACCGAACATTTATGATAATGCTCGGTGTGTTTGTAAACAAACATCCCGAATTAAGCCGTAGTGTCCAGCAACCATCGTTGCTCGTTTGTTCAACACTGACAAAGGAACGCCGTACTAGTTTCAACCTTATTAGCTATCGTCAGCAACGTATACCTTCTTGCCAGATTGTTGAACGTATATACTTATCTTATGCATATTAACCGCTGAGTAGCCCAATTTGCATATCGAGTGGGTTAATTGGCCGGGTGCACCGAAAACGATAAACGGAAAAAATGAAACGAAATTTCATTTCCCACTCTTAGTACGGCTGTTACTTAAATATATGTATGTACACGTACATACATATATGTATACAGACGTACAATAGTATGTATATATATATATATACATTCATGCACACATATATATATGTACGTATGGATTCACCGAACATTTATTATAATGCTCGGTGTGTTTGTATACAAACATCCCGTATTAAGCCGTTGTGTCCAGCAACCATCGTTGCTCGTTTGTTCAACACTGACAAAGGAACGCTGTACTAGTTTCAAGCTTATTAGCTATCGTCAGCAACGTATACCTTCCTCCCAGATTGTTGAACGTATATACTTACCTTATGCATATTAACGGCTGAGTAGCCCAATTTGCATATCGAGTGGGTTAATCGGCCGGGTGCACCGAAAACGATAAACGGAACGATAAATAAACGATAAAACGAGCAGCGATGGTTGCTGGACACTGTACGGCTTAATACGGGATCTTTGATTACAAACCACCGAGCATTATAATAAATGTTCGGTGAATCCATACGTACATATATATATGTGTGCATGTATGTATATATATATATACATACTACTGTACGTCTGTATACATATATGTATGTACGTGTACATACTTATATTTAAGTAACAGCTGTACTAAGAGTGGGAAATGAAATTTCGTTTCATTTTTTCCGTTTATATATATATATATATATATATATATATATATGCGTGTGTGTATGTATAATAATAATTATGAATATAGTTATGGTTTCCCTGTTGATATCAAGTATTATATCCATGTATCTTATATCGAATTTGATACGTAGCTATTAATCATGAGAGTCGGAACCGATGTGTATGTAAGTGTAAAAATGAGATATAACATTGATTGATTCAATATATCAGTTCCATCAGAAAACATCATTATTTCATCATATTCTCACTTGACGTCTTCTTGTCTATCGTATAAGTCTATCGTCCCACACTGTCATCAAACTACTCTGTCATTGCAGGTGTTCGCTATCTTTGACATGCGTACATATATACATAGAAACGCACACACACATGTATATATATATATATATATATGTATATATATATATGTGTGTGTCTGTCTGTCTGTGTGTGTGTGTGTGTGTCTGTGTGTGTGTGTGTGTGTGTGTGTGTGTGTGTGTGTGTGTATATATATATTACGGTGTAGCAACAAAATGAGTTTTCTGTAAATGAAATGAAGTATCAAGAGACATCCCATCATTCATTAGTTGTGATGTTACATTGAATAAGAAGTTGTTCACTGGACAATGCCGGGATGTCGTGGCAGCAAAACTATATATAGAGAACTACCACATTCGTTATGTGATAAATGCATATGTCCATGTACATACACACACATGCATATATATATATATATATATATATATATATATATATATATATATAGAGAGAGAGAGAGAGAGAGAGAGAATAAGAAAATGCGAAGTAGTAGTATATGTTAAAGTCCTTTATTGATAAGGCAGTGATACATATTTCAAAGGTGACATTGGCCACGTGATTTCACGGAACCATTGTCCTGACCTGATCAGATAAATATATATATATATATATATATATATTGGTATTTCATTGGTATTTCATCGCTTTAAAGACCATATATCTCCGGTTGGTGCGAGCAACGGCTAAAGAAATTGGTTGGGACACGTAAATAAAAGGAACGAGCGAGACTAAACAAACAAAGATGGTAATGTAACGAAAAGTGAGGAAGTAAAAGTCAAGTCCCAGATTTCCATGAATATAAGTTCGGTGAAATCGTGAACGAGAGAGAATAAAGACCATCAAAGCTAGTCGAAATTGTGAGCAAGGAAGGAATTCCGCACAGGTCAAACAGGAGGAAGAAGGAGTCTAGTCCCATATATATATATATATATATATATATATATATATATATATATATATTGTTATACTTGGGGAGGGTCATATTTGTGTAATATTGCCAGAATTAATAACAGAACACACTCACTGTTTGGTTGGTTTTCGATTCTCGCTTCTGTGTCTTTTATATCGGTAACTTACTCGGTCCTCAATGTTGCCATTGACTGACCGACGGTCAAAAATAATACAGATACAATATAGACACAAACACATATATATAGTTTATCATAAATCTTTCGTTGCACATCTGCAACATCGTCAGTGGTGCTATCGTTTCCTCCTGTTGTATTGTATGTCTACGCCATTTTTATTCAGTCTGTCTATATATTTATTTATTTATTTGCTTGTTTGTTTATTTTATTTTGTCTTCTTTGCGCATGCGTTTGCGTGTGTGTATAGTGTTTTGTTTACTGTGTGATGGGTGACTAGTGTGTGTTTATGTGCTTGTTGTTATTGTGCTTGTGTATGTATTTATTTATTTATTTATTTATTTATTTATTTTATTTTATTTACTTATTTATACTTCTCTTAGGTCAGTGTTGTTTGTTTGGGTGTTGTTGTTATTCCATTCATTCTTTCTGTTTAGTCTTGGTCTTCTAATTTCTATTTCACTTGGCTCTCTGATTTGCCTATCTGCTGGGTCATTTTTATGTTTAGATATTATTCTAATTTCTATGTTGTCTATGTTACCGTCATGTTGTTGTCTAGCATGTTCGTATAGTACTGACCCGTTTTTTCGTCCTTTTAGTTCCCCCCAGTGTTGGTCTATCCTTTCAACTATGCTACGAGCTGTCTCACCTATGTATGTTGTTGTCATGTTTCTGAAAGTACCCTCTGTACATCTTATGCTATAGACTACGTTTCTAGTTTTACAGTTTATCCGGGGGTTTACCTTACATATGATACATTTCCTATTGGTACAGTGGGTTTTCTTAAAAGGGTAGGTTTTGCTGATCAGGGATTTTATGGTGGTTCCTGGCTTTTCTACCACCTTAATTTTTAAGTGGGTCTTTCTCAGGGCCTTTCTACACTGGTTAGCTAATTTGCCTCCAGGGGTAGCGTCCACAAACATGACACTCTGGTATCTCTGGTTGTCGTACCATGAGGTGGCTTTCCCTATCTTATGTCTAGCCCTATCTAAGCTATTCCATGATTTGCTCCTGTATAATAGGCAAATTCCTTTCATGTCCAGTTCTATGAGGGTCTTATACCTCTCCATGGCTCCTTCGTATACTCTGACTCTGCCTCTTTGGTTGTAGCCAGAGAACTGCATGCGGTTGATGAAGTGTTGGATGTGTCTTTCCATTTCTGTTGGGTATTTATATATATATATATATATATATATATATATATATATATATATATAAATGAATATATATATATATATTTATACATAGGCGTGTCTTTCTAAGTATGTCTATATTATAAATCAATAATATAACAGTAATATGTCTATGTGGCATTTATTTCAACGAGAATGTTGTAGTTTGAAACATTAATATACTTCCATAAATATCTAACCTAAGTAGTTTATTATATAAGCGTCTGTCTGCAATATCATTTAATATAAATGTAGCTACAATTCCCATCTTTATATATTCGCCTTTATCATTAGTTTTTTTATTTCACGATCTTTTTTTAAGGAAAGCATTTTTTTCTGATTCTGTTATGTAAATACCGGAGATTAATAAATGTTGCCTCTTCCATGATTATATTATCTACTCGAGATAAATATTTCTGAAATTGACAATGTTTTATTCCATTAATAAAGTTTTGTCTTTAAATAAATATTTCTAAGTTGACTAAATATTGATGTTGTTTTTCAATGAAAATATTTTCATATTTACATATAACATTATATAAAGTTGCTTTTTTTAATTTTGCACGGATGAATACTATATTTATAAATCACAGATCGATACTTTTCTCCAATATTTGCATAACCTTTTATTTTCTATTTGATAAATAACTTATAGCAGTTTTCGCACAGTAATACAACATCCATAGCACTAAAATAGTTAAGCATGAATCTATAATTAGAAATATTATTTCATATATTTATACTCCTAAATTGAAGCACATTTTCAGGAGTTTTCCAGCCTAAACGAAACGTATTCCTTTCCGTAATTTCAGAAAGCAAATTTATTGGGTATATTTGGATATTTGGTGCGTATTTCAAAAGAAATGTTTACTAAAATGAAAAATGTGTTCATAAAAACATTGTATTCTTAATCTTATGAAAAAATATACATTTCGTTTGAGTGTGGTATTTTTTACCAGAAACATTATATGAAAATATATATTTGTACATGACGGTTCGATATAACTATTTCCCCAGCTTTCTGGGAAAAGAATATAAAATTCAACTGGTAAACGTTTGTCTCAGGTTTGTTGTTGATAAATCTTCTCTCTCTACATTATTCACACAAAACACATTCGAGATAACAATATGCCAAGGGATTTTATTCACACACACACATACCAACACACACACACACACACACACACACACACGCGCGCGCGCGCGCGCGCATATGTATATATATATATATATATAGAGAGAGAGAGAGAGAGAGAGGAGAGGTAGATAGATAGATATGTTTCTTTTATTTGCCACCAGGGCATCAAAAGTGGGACAAGTACAATGGGGGGAGTTTACAAAACAAGGCGTCCTCAATAAGGAGGAGGCAATAACAAAATATAAAAATAAAATAAAATATAACAAAAATTAAAATTTATAACAAAGTCCTCAATAGAGAGGAGGCGCCTTGGGGGGTCGCACACACCCCCGAAAAAAGTGTGCAATCCTTCTCCTCAGGAGCACAGAGAAGGGGTGCTCCCTTGGTCTTTCATCTTCCTCACCTATAGTCTGATGTAGAGTGAAGGCCCATTCACACGGGCCATTCTCGCCACTTTCACCCATCTTTCATAGAAACGGCTGGGGTGCAGCACCTCTCTCTCCATCCTGATCCTTCTTCCGAAATGATATCGGAAGAAACGGACCAATTGTTGGCCAGAGAGAAAGGTGTCTGACCTCAGTCCTTTCAGACGCGTCCACCATACAACCTCTTTCGCCATGGCTATTACGCACAGAAACACCGCCCCTCCTTCGTTTTTGAAGAGGGGAGGCGGCTTGATCGTTACAATAGACTCGGTGGTCAACCGGATCGGTCCCACCCTTGACAGCAGTTGTTCGACATAGCCCCACAGATCGGCAATGCCCGAGCAGTGTACCAATGCGTGTGCAACGGTTTCCTCGTCACACACGCATCTGGGACAGACCTTTTTCGATGGGTCCCTACCCGGGCGCCCGTGTCTGTAGAGCCTTTCTCGAACGGGCAGAGCCCTTCTGTAGCATTGCCAGGCCAGGGACCTCTGGAAGTTATCCATGGGTCCCGGGCTGAATGTCCTATCGAACAGGTTGGCCAGTTCGTCTTCCTCCATGCCTAGGGCTTCTCCGAGGGCGTCGTCGCACCTGCTAACCACCAGCCCTCTATAGAATTACAAGGTGGATTCTCCACTGAAAGCCGGGTCCGCCTGCCAGAAAGCCGTGAGCGCCTGGGCACACTCGGTGTGCCAGACGCCCGGTTTTCTCGGTCTTTGCTTGACCCAGGATTGCAGCTCGGTGAGTGAGACGAGTCTGGGAAAGGCTCGCCTCACAAACGGGGCCCACACCGGTTTACGGGAGAGGAATACCTGAAGGTGCCGTAGCCTTAATGCGTGTTTACGTATCATCAGCCACGGCATCCCCTGCCCTCCTTTCGAAGGGTGTTGACAGCAGCTGGATCTCCTCACCATAGGAGCCCGCTTCTTCCAAAGGAATTGGAAGAGTGCGCGCTCCATTTTGGCGAGCGTTTCCCTTGGGCAAGGCACCACGGTCAGGCGGTAGTAGATGACGGACGCTATATAAGTGTTCGCCACCTCCGCCCGACCTTTCAGGGACAGTTTGCACTCTCCCCACTTCTGGATCAGTGCAAACACCCTGCTCGTCACCTCACCCCAGTTCCTCTCCACCTGGAGGTCTGGTCCGAACCAGACCCCGAGCAACTTCACCGGGCCCTCCGTCCAGCGCCCGACGATGCCATCGGAGGGCATCGATCTGCCCCTCCACGTGCCGAGTTGCAGACCGATCGACTTGTCCCGGTTCAGCTTAGCCCCTGTAAACCCTTCGTACTCCTCCAGTAAGGTGCCGATCGCCCCGATTTCCGAGGCCGTCGACACCATTACTGTTACGTCATCGGCGTAGGCTGACACCGCTTTCCGCAATCCCGGTTCCAACGGGATGCCCTGCAACAACTCCAACTTCCGCAGCAGTGGCTCTAGAGTCACTACATATAGAAGGGAGGTGAGAGGGCACCCCTGTCGGATGGACCGCGCGATTTCGAACGGCTCCGAAAGGTAGCCGTTCACCTTGACCCTAGAGCAGATGCGGCTGCTGTGCATGGCATTGATCCAGCCCCTGAAAACGGGTCCGAAGCCTGCCGCCGCTAGCACCGCATCCAGGTAACCATGGTCGACCCTATCGAATGCCTTAGATTGATCCAAGTTGATCAGGGCCCCACCAAAGCCGGGTTCGTTTCCAACCCTCTCTATGATGTATCGCATGAGGTGGAGGTTATCGTGGATGGACCTGGACGGGATAGCACATGTCTGCGCATCTCCCACCAGGTTGCCCACGACAAGCGCCAACCTCTTTGCTAGCACCTTGGCCAAAATCTGTAACTCTGTATTTAGCAGAGTTATGGGCCTGAAATTATTTATATCGTCCCCCTTGTTCTCGTCCTTCCTCACTAGCGTGACTACGCCCTTGGTCACAGCACAGGGAATTCTCCCGTTCTGTTGCCAGTTGCAGTAGACCGCCTCGAGGAGATAGGGGAACAAGTCCGGCATAGCTAGATATAGTTCGCATGGAAGACCATCGAGACCCGGGGATTTGCGTTTGCCGCATTGGCTCAGCACGTCCTCTATCTCAGCAGCTGAAATCGGCTCCTCGCAGGACTTTGCCTCCCTGTCCGAGAGACGCGGCAGGCCGTCGTGGTATGGACCGAAGTCCACGTCCCCAACCGGCTCCCCGCCCCTTCCGAACAATTCGGCAAAGTGCTTTTGAAAAGCCTCGCACATCTGCTTAGGTTCAAGGATCACCTGTCCATCCTGGTCTCGCAAAGACCGGATAGTCGATCTGCTCCCTCTTTTGGCTTCTGTCACGCGGGCCCAGCTAACAGCTTTGGTCCCCTCGTTTCCCAGAGCACGTATTTTGCTTCGGACGATGCAGCCTTCGTGTTTCGCGTCGAAGAACTGGCCCAGGGCCGTTCTCGACGCTAGCACTCTAGCCACGTAGCCGCTTCTAATTGCCTCTTCTACACTATCTACCAACTCCCTTTCCTTCCTATTTCTATTGGAGGCTAACTCCTTACTAAATTCTATAGAGACTACTCTAATCTCTCTTTTGAGAGATCCCCACCACCTGCTGTTGACGATGGCGCCCGTCAACCGCTCCTTAACTAAAGTGCTAATCCGGTCCCTGTAAGCCTTACTTGCCGGTAAGGACAAGTTGAGCTTCCAGTAACCGGGTCCCTGTCTATGAGTTCTGTCAAGGTTGACCATGCAGGTCACTAATTTGTGGTCTGAATAGCCAACCATGCGCATTTTTGGACAACTTAAACAGTCCTTATCCTTAATTCTAACTAAGAACCTATCTAGGTACGACCTAGATGATCCGCTACGATTTGCCCAAGTCCAGGTTGGCGCAGTCGGAAAATCTAGTCGATATCTATCGGCCAGGTCAAATCGACCGATTAACCCTTGAGGCTATTACACCCCTCTCTATCGGGACAGGCCCCTACGTAGTCCCAGCGTGCATCTAGGATACCATTCCAGTCCCCCACTAATAGCAAGGAGCGGGACGTCCCTAGAAAAGTCTCCAGACGATGGAAGAAGTCCGGCCGCATTGACCCGAAAGGGCCGTAGGCGGCTACCAACCTAAACGCTCCGCCTTTACCACTGCCAAGGTCCAGAACCACTAGTCGACCCTCCGGGTCCAAATGTACCATCTGTGTTGCGAGACCCAGATTGAGAATGGAAAATTCTAAGTAAGAAATTGTAGAAGTGGGTAGTGAAAAAATATAAAGCAAACTTTTCAGGGCTCTAACACAGCTGCTATAGATAGTTAGTAAAGCGTATTCCGCGAATGCTATCTTACAATTACAGATTAATAAGTTGAGAATAGAAAATACTAAATAAGAAATTTTGAAATTGTAGAATTGGAGTAGTAACAAAATGATACAAAATTACAGGGGTCTAACACATCTGCTATAAATTGTTAGTAAAGCGTATTCGGCCAATTCTATCTTAAAATTACAGGGGTGCGGGTACTGAGGCTACAGAAGCCCGAAGGGCTGCATCGGGGTAGGCGAAAGGGGAAAAACAGACGAGGAAGTAGATCGGGGTGGAAACTGTTCGGATCAAGCTCGCGAAACGCCCGGAGCTCAGCAGTCAGGGTCCTGAATCTTTTCATAGTACACACTCTACTACCCCAAGTATCGAGTACTCAAATGGGTTATGGTCTAGCTAGTTTTTATCACACTCTATCTGATATATATATATATATATACTGTATATACTGTATATACTGTATATACTGTATATATATATATATATATATATATATATGTGTGTGTCTGTGTGTCTGTGTGTGTGTGTGCGTCTCTGTGTGTGCCTATGCGTGTGTGCCTCTGCGTGTGTGCCTCTGTGTGTATGTGTGTGTATGTGCCTCTGTGTGTGTGCTTCTGCGTGTGTGCCTTTGTGTTTGTGCCTCTGTGTGTGCCCCTGCATGTGTGCCTCTGTGTGTATTTGTGTTATTTAAGTTATTAAATTGCGGTTACTTGATGTTGTGACACACAACACACAAAAACAAGATGGTGTAAGACAGAACAAAGGAGAGACACACAAAATAAAAACCTAGTCACTGAGGAGGTCACAGAATGTGTGACGAAAGATCTTTGACAATATATAAACAACCTTCCGGTTATCGAATCAATCAACCAACACCGGAAACCTTTTTAATAAATTGAAGTGAAACCCACGGGTGCGTGTGTTTGTATTGGCAACATGACCCTCCCAAAGTATAACAATGAATATATGATATAAATACGTAAGTATATATATTTAAAATGATATAAAACGAAAGGAGCTGTGTGGTTACTAAAATCAAGTTTTAGGATGGTGGTTAGGACGGAACAAGAGGAGGAAGGAAGAAAGGAGTTTCCATCGTCAGCTGAAAATGTTTCCCGATCCGATGTTTCGGCGCTGAAATACAGGACATCGGTGGAGGTCGGGTGCGCCTGAGGCCTTTTATTAATAAAAAGGCCAGGAGGAAAAGGAGAGAGAAAGAGAGACAAATATATATATATACTGAAAAGACAAGTTGAGTTAGTTTCATCGCTGTATTTAGAAATTTGTATGCAACTCTGTAAAGAATTTAGAAAAAATAAACTTAATTCAAGGATTCAGGATAATATAATAAATAGTTCAAGGAATATTACGACCCTAGTTTTCATATTTTGCCGTAGATTTTATGGAGAAAATGTCAATCTGTGATATATGAGATGCACATAAACAATAGTAACTTTTCTGATTTATTTTCGATATTCTTTATTCGGATCTTATGATCCGAATATCCTATGATCCTAAAATTATGTGTATTATTTGTGCTCAACCGTTAGGTAGTTTGAAATATTTCAACATTTCCCATATTTGACTACAATATCGGACAATATGAAATACGTGTTAACATAATCAATACTTTTTCTTTGTTCACAGTGTTTACCATTATGGCGTGAGACACTATGTTGTTTGAAATACTTCAACATTTATGGCGTTAGAAATGTATGTTCACATTGAATGAGTGATTTTTTAATGGAAAAATATGTTCATTGTTCATGAATATTACAACCATTGCTAACCTGCTTTTAAAATCAAACATGTTGTAATATCTTCTAAAATATATTATAGTTTCTGATATATTTATAACTTCAGCACCAGATGTGTTTCAAATATGTATTATTAGCTGTATGTACTTTGACATATAACATAATTTAAGAGCTTACATCGTTGCACAAAAGAGAAGAATTAATAGATGCTAGCTTTTTAATATTTTTTTATATTAACGTTTGATATTTTTATAGCAAAGCTACGTGTACTACAGTTACTAAGTATTATTCTTACAAAATATCTAAATTGCTCGTCGATAGCCGTTTAAAAATTTTGTTAATAATATTTGCTATTTTTCGTAGAAAAATTATGTATACTCCGGATACTTAATTTAACGTAGTTTTTATTAAAAATCTTAAATGTATGTTTTCTATATTTACAAATAGTTGTACTATCATTAGGCCTCAATGTAACTTGAAAGAAACGAGATTATATTTTCTCTATTTTTCCATATATTTAAATTAATATTCATGTAATCAATCTTATCCCGAGAGCCACTGCTTTTCGACTCGTTATTACAATAATGTGCCGCTGTGTTTGAAGACGATATACTCGGAAATAATACTTGTTTAACCTATACTAGTGTATTTTATTAAATTATTTACTAAATGGTATATACAGTGTGAAGCGATTTTAAGAGAATTGTAACCTTTTCTGCTTTAGAGGTGGTATCTATTGTGTTCTGAATCTAATAAGATATGTAAGAAAATATATGTGTATTAAGAGTTAGGCTGTAGGTATAATAGTTTAACTATTTCAAGGTGATTGTCTTACTCAAACTAATAGTCTGACATTTATATTACGTGTCATAATAGACTCGTCAATTCTCTAATCACCTCACTGTAAATTTTAAACGCACCTAATAAATGTGAAATATAACGAACAGTGTTTATACACCAGAATCTACCATTAGCTACACCGAAATATAGTTCTAATAGTTTAGTACTGAAATACACTTCTGGGGAGGGGCATAGGTTTTAATAATTAAGAATACAATTCAATATTAACTAATATTAATAGCGGCAGAGCGTCAGACACGAGGCTTCGCGACATAGAGCTACAGCCATTTACGTTCTGATTTAAAATCCCACCGAAGTTAGTTTTGCCTTTCGTCCTTACAGGGCCGATGAAATAAAGTACCAGTCATGCAGTGAGGTCTATTTAATCGACTTTACCCTCCACAAAATTGATGGCCTTATGACTAAATAAAAAAAAACATTAATACACTTGCATCAGTTATACAATGAAATTATATTATTGTTGAAATTAGAAGAGTTTTCTCTTTACTTTATATTCACTGACAAATACTATGGGCTAGTGTTTATCTGTTGGCTCATTATCATCTCCGGACAACAACTCCTCCCTTTCTTCAACTACCATTTTAAAAGGAAGGTGGTGGTGGTGGAGGGATAGATGTTGCATCCCAGTAAATTCGCTGAAAAGTGGGTGAAATAGCCCGAGGGAATGGGCCTACTCTCTATATAAACATGTAGGCCGAAGAAAAGATAGAAGACGAGAGCACTTACAAGACATGCTCTTGGGGTTGAGGGTTGTTCTATCTACCGGATGTAAAACAACCCCGCAGTTAGGTTCACCGCTTCTGAAATTTATTTACACGCTTCCATGTAAAACCTCCGCCGTAACATGTCTTGTAATGTCCCTTTCCTTATGCGCCATTCTGGCAAACAAAGAACCCTATCATTATTGAGGTTAACTTTGCCTTTCATCCTTACGGGGTCGATAAAATAAAGTACCAGTAATGCACTGGGATGATTGCTGGCCTTGTGCCAAAAGTAGAAACAATTATTAAGACGCTACCTTTCACATTGTATTACAAGATACGTCAGGTGCCCTTATCAATGGGACACCTAATATCCCTTTCATGAGCCGTAAACCTTGGAAAATCTTAAATATCTGATGAAGATGTGAATTGTTAACGTTTTCAGTTGGATTAATTAGCCTAAAGCATTGGTAGGTAGGTAGGTAGGTAGGTAGGTAGGTAGGTAGGTAGGTAGGTAGGTGGGTAGGTAGGTGGGTAGGTAGGTAGGATGTAGGTAGGCCGGTAGGAAGGTGGGTAGGTAGGGAGGTAGGGAGGTAGGGAGGCAGGTAGGTAGGTAGGTGGGTAGGTAGGTAGGTGGGTATGTAGGTAGGTAGGGAGGTAGGTAGGTAGGCAGGTAGGTAGGTAGATAAATTTCTTTATTAGCCACAAGGGCACAAAAGAAGGGGACAAATACAAATGGGGAGTTTACATACAAGTATATGAAAATAAAACTATTAATAAAACAACAAATAACATTTGAAATCCCCAATACACACCCCCCAAAAATGTACAACCCTCATCTCCAGGAGCACCAAGAGTGAGTACTCCCTTCCTCTCTTCCTCTTTTTCCTCAACCTACAGGCTTATATAGAGAGAAGGCCCAACCACTCGGGCCATTCTTGCCACATTCACCCACCTTTTATAAAATTTGCTGGGGTACAGCACCTCTCTCTCCATCCTGATTCTTCTTCCAAAATGATATTTGAAAAAACGAATCAGTTGCTCGCCGGAGAGAAAGATGTCTGACCTCAGCCCATTTAACCTCGTCCACCATATAACCTCTTTCACCATAGCCATAACACATAGAAAAAACGCCTCTCTCTCGTTTTTGAAGGAGGGTGGCGGTTTGATCATGACAATGGACTCGGTGGTCAACTGGATTGGTCCCACCCGCAACAATAATCGTTCTACATAGCCCCACAGTTCGGTAACGCTCGCGCAGTGTACAAATGCGTGTGCGACGGTTTCCTCGTCGCGCACGCATCTCGGACAGATCTTTTTCGAAGGGTCCCTACCCGGGCGCCCGTGTCTGTAGAGCTTGTCTCGAACTGCTAGAGCTCCTCGGTAGCACTGCCAGGCCAGGGACTTTTGGAAGTTGTCCATTGGTGCCGGGCGGAAGGTCCTACAGAACAGACTGGCCAGTTCGTCCTCCTCTACGCCTAGAGTTTCTCCGAGCGTGTCGTCGCACTTGCTGCGGACCAACCCTCTATAGAATGTCGAAGTGGAGTCTCCACTTATCGCCGAGTCCGTTTGCCAGAGGACTGTGAGCGCCTTAGCACATTCGATATGCCCGTCGCCCATTTTCCTCAGTCTTTGCTTGACCCAGGTCTGCAATTAGGTCAGCGAGACGAGTCGTGGGAAGGCTCGCCTTAAGAACGGGGCCCACACCGGTTGTCTGGTGAGGAATACGTGGAGGTGCCGCAGCCTGAGCGTGTTTGCGCATCACCAGCCACGACATCCCCATACCTACGTTTGAAGGGTGTTGGCAGCAGATGGATCTTCTCACCAAAGGAGCCCGTTTCTTCCAAAGGAATTGGAAGAGCGCGCGCTCCAGTTTGGTGAGCGTTTTGGCTGGACACGGCACAATGGTCAAGCAGTAGTAGATGAAGGATGCTATAAAGGTGTTCGCCACCTCCGCTCGACCTTTCAAGGATAGTTTGCACTCGGCCCATTTCTGTGTGAGCGCAAACACCTTGGCCGTCACCTCGTTCCAGTTCTTCTCCACCTGCAGGTCAGGACCAAACTAGACCCCGAGCGGCTTTACCGGTCCTTCCGTCCAGCGTCCGACGTCTTCATCGGAAGGCATCGGTTTGCCTCTCCGCGTTCCGAGTTGCAAACCGACGGATTTGTCCCGGTTCAGCTTCGCTCCTGTGAACCTTTCGTATTCCTCCAGTAAGGTGCCGATCTCCCCCATTTGAGAGGTGCTCGACACCATTACTGTCACGTCGTCGGCGTAGGCCGATGCCGCTTTTCGAAGTTCCGGTTCCAAAGGGATGCTCTGCAATAGCTCCAACTTCCGCAGTAGCGCCTCGAGAGTCAGTACGTACAGAAGGGAGGAGAGAGGGCATCCCTGTCGGATGGATCGCGTGATATGGAACTGCTCCGAGTGGTAGGTATGTATATAAGTAGGTAGGCAGGCAGGTAGGTAGATAAGTAGGTAGGTAGGGAGATAGGTAGGTAGGGAGGTAGGGATATAGGTAGGTAGGTGGGTAGGTAAGTAGGCAGGTAGATAGATATGTAGATAGATAGGTAGATGAGTAGGTAATTAGATAGGTAGGTAGGTAGGTAGATAGGTAGGTAGGCAGGCAGGTAGGTAGATAAGTATATAGGTAGGGAGCTAGGTATGGAGATAGGTAGGTAGGTGGGTAGGCAGGCAGATAGTTAGATAGGTAGGTAGATAAGTATATAGGTAGGGAGCTAGGTATGGAGATAGGTAGGTAGGTGGGTAGGCAGGCAGATAGTTAGATAGGTAGGTAGGTAAGTATATAGGTAGGGAGCTAGGTATGGAGATAGGTATGTAGGTGGGTAGGCAGGCAGATAGTTAGATAGGTAGGTAGGTAAGTATATAGGTAGGGAGCTAGGTATGGAGATAGGTAGGTAGGTGGGTAGGCAGGCAGATAGTTAGATAGGTAGGTAGGTAAGTATATAGGTAGGGAGCTAGGTATGGAGATAGGTAGGTAGGTGGGTAGGCAGGCAGATAGTTAGATAGGTAGGTAGGTAGGTATATAGGTAGGGAGCTAGGTATGGAGATAGGTAGGTAGGTGGGTAGGCAGATAGTTAGATAGGTAGGTAGGTAAGTAGAAATGTAGAAAGGTAGATAGTTAGGTAGGTTATGTCCGCATTGTATCTCTTTGCCTCCTCTACCTTTTGTTCTCTATTACAGTCACTCCTTTTCCATTCAAGTTCTCATACTGAAAAGCAAATAATCAAAGACATCGCTTGGCCTTCTATATATAGGATACACGCTCTCTATTCTGACCGTACATCTGTGTGACATTACCTTGATATATATATAAATATATATATATATATATATATATATATATATATATATATATATATATATATATATATATATATATATATTATCAGTAAAATTGTAATAATAACAGTTAAAAAATGACGCTGTGTACAACCAGTAAATTTGTGAATGAGAAATACAAATAGAGACATAAAACAAGTAAAGATAAGCAAAATCGATATAGTATGAATGATTGAGAGCATGGGTGTGTGTGATATATATATATATATATATATATATATATATATATATATATATATATATATATATATATATATATATAGAGAGAGAGAGAGAGAGAGAGAGAGAGAGAATGATTCAGAGTATGGAAATGAAAGAGGAAAGAGAGTGATAAAGTACTTTAATGCCAACAGAGAAGAGATATTTATTACCGCATTAGTCGTGGATTCCTATCCTTATAAAATACAAATGATTGTAGCTCTCTTCTCGAATAAATCGATAGTAATTCTCAACTGTTTAGATATCGAATGTAGGTGTTTGTCTTACTTGGAAGCAGCGTTTGGACAAAAACTCAATATTGTGTGGCAAACGTTTCTGTAGT
This sequence comes from Eledone cirrhosa, assembly GCA_964016885.1. NCBI lineage: Eukaryota > Metazoa > Mollusca > Cephalopoda > Octopoda > Eledonidae > Eledone > Eledone cirrhosa. The sequence continues at coordinate 363,383,351 of OZ024742.1, read as the reverse complement.
TTGGATTCTATTGGTTTGGCGGGGAAGTCTTGTCACACTGTTTACATACAGACATAAATTTAGAGGAGTTTATATATATGTGTGTGTGTGAATTTGTGTGCGTGTATGTGATTAGTATATATATGTTGGGGAAGGCGTGGCTAAGTGGTTAGAGAATTAGATTCGCAATCGTGGGCTTATAAGTTCGATTCCTGGACTGGGTGATGCGTTATGTCCTTGAGCAAGACACTTTATTTCACGTTGCTCCTTCTACCTGGATTTGCGATAGATAGTATTAGCAATTGGAAACCTCCGGTTTGACGAAATTTATAGATGTGTATACAAACATAACATGTGCCAGTAGGACTTAAGCCGGTTACTACGTCGAGTATGTCAGTATATTGGTTTAATGGTACAGCCTCCTCCTGTAATCAACGTAGAAATGGCTGAGCTTTCCACAGACACGTGTACACGTAACGTAATTCTCAGTGAGAGACAATGTGAAGATTCAATGTGATATAAGTTTTAACAAGGCTGATCATTTGAGTTTGAAGGTAAAAACCAATTTGCTAGCAATTTTGACTTGAGAAACGTGAAATAAAATATTTTGTTCAAGAAATACCGTCGGAAATCGATTTCACGGCCTAACAATGGTAAGCTTAACATCCTAACTACTTAGCTAAGTTCTTTACTCTTAATGCTGTGTCTGTGTATTATTAATCCATAAAGATTTTAAACGGAAATATCGTGAAGTTTTAACGAGTTTGAAATCGAGAATATAGTACTTATATCATTAACAATGATTTAATAACGAACGGAATGCTTTAACGGGTAATCGAGCATGGATCGCAGGCTTTGCATGCTACCATCTCTCGTTTACTAATCTGAAGCTATTCCTACATTAAGTATTTATATTTCTCGATATATCGATGTAGTGTGGGCGGGGGAATATTGCCTGCCTTATTGCTAAATCTTAATATTAATGCTAAACTAGGAAATCTAGTCATCTAAAGTTTGTGAGATGATGCTTCTGGTTGTTAAGTGTTGCTTCAGGCATCAACATTTGCTTCATTAAGTGAAGTAACTTTCACCAGCAGCGTTGGGAAACTGGCCAACTCATTACGTATATACGTATATATAAATATATGTGTGAACGCATGAGTGTGTATGTGTACGAATGTATGTATATCTATGTATATATATATATATATATATATATATATATATATATATATATATATATATATATATAGTAATAATAATAAAATTGAAGACTAAAATCCAAAGAGGGCTCGATAAGGAAAATATATATCAAATATATAAGAACCGTAGAGCAAATATTTATTAAAATAACAGATTAAAGTTTAAGCAAAGAATCGCTGCTTTCACCCTTAACGGGATCTTCTGAAACTAACAAAATCAATCTGTAAACGCAGAACTGGATATTTCAAAAAAACGTTGCAACCGGAGGAAGACAGGAAGACGATACTTTGGTTCGTGGTAACGTTCGCTGGCAAAGAAGGGGAAAAAACGAATAATACGTCATTAATAGGAGCGGTGAAAAACAATTACGCGCAAAGACAGAACCACGTTTATGGTATAAAAGAGGTCGTAGACTAATGTTCTCTTAGGTGGTGCATAGAGACGTTCTCTGGCAATGAACGAAAAAACGAAGATAATAAGTCATATGTGGAGCGTAGAGAACAATAGCACACAAAGACAAAATCACGTAAATGGTAAGCAGAAGTCGTAGACTAAAATTCTAACTAGGAGACCAAATGAATCTCCGCTACAGAGTTAAGAACAAAGTACATAAATACAATACAGAAGTAATAGAAACAAATAAATACATACACGCAAACAGATACGTACATACACAAGCATACGCAAAACCTTACCATAGGTATACAAAACCACGCACATATAAATATGTGTGTGTGTGTATGCTTGTGTACAAATAAATAAATAATTATATAAACGTATATAAGTAAATAAATACGTATATAACAAGCGCATACGCATACCTACATATAAATACACGAATGTTCGGAGACGTAAGTCAACTAAAACAAGAAGTACACATATACACACACCCACCATACGTACGAACCTGCATACTCACGCAGATGCAAAACTCCCGTATACACATAGCCAAACCCTAAATACCAGAATATGTAAAAATTATACGTCATAACAGTCAAATATACGTACGAGAAGGTATACATACCTTCACAAAACATACGGGTAATATATACTTACCTATGCAAATAAGTAAAGGAATAAACAAACATATACTTAGATCCCACATCAAGACGTAAAATATCCACGTATAGATCATGCTATCCGTTAGGGTATAACGTGGGGCTGTAATACAGGAAAGCTTTGTGCAATTTATGTTTACAAGCCGAAATTGCCTCAGATTTTTTGTTTAAGATGTGGTCTGTGGCGTAGAGTATTTCCAGGGCCTCAGCGGCGCAGAGGTCACATGGTCTTTTATTTCCGTTATACGATCTAGCCCTAGCTAGGATCTCCCAGTGTAACTTATATTGGGTGTGGGTGTCTTTTAGACTCCAGATATAAGCTGAAAGTGACGTCATATTCCTTCTTAGAGGGTAACGAAAAGAATGGGTATGCATGTAAAGACGCTGCTTGAAACTATTGGCGGTTAACCCTATGTAGGCCCTACGGGACGTGGGTGTTACAACCTTACATTTGTAGACAATGTTACTAGAGAGGCATTTCCCGGATAGGGGGCAATCTGCCCGATTCCTACAATTACAGTTAGTACTAACTACAGGGTTGCACGTGTTCCTACGGCTAGGTAGTTTAGCTAAATTTGAAGCTGTGATGTTATGTGCAAGGATAGGAGTCGTAGAGTAAGAAATTTTAATAGTATTTCTATTAAAAAATTTACTATGTTTATGTGTAGGGGGAAATGCTTCGTAATAAGGGAAAGAAAGATCTTAGCTAATGGTGTGGCCACCTCCATATTATATGGTGGGTTAAACCAACAAATCCGACGGGATATATTTCTTCTAGGTCTATTTTCGTACTCAGTATATGTTACCACGAACCAAAGTATCGTCTTCCTGTCTTCCTCCGGTTGCAACGTTTTTTGAAATATCCAGTTCTGCGTTTACATATTGACTTTGTTAGTTTCAGAAGATCCCGTTAAGGGTGAAAGCAGCGATTATTTGCTTAAGCTTTAATCTGTTATTTTAATAAATATATATATATATATATATATATAAATATATATCTCACTCTCTCTCTTCTCATGTATATATACATATACACACACACACACACACACACACACACACACACACACACACACACACATATATATATATGTATATATATATATATATATATATATATATATATATATATATAAATATATATCTCACTCTCTCTCTTCTCATGTATATATACATATATATACACACACACACACACACACATATATATATATATATATATATATATATATATATCACTCTCTCTCTTCTCATGTATATATACATATACACACACAATATATATATATATATATATATATATATATATATATATATATATATACACTTACATATATGTATGTATACACTTACATATATGTATGTCTATACATATATATATATATATATATATATATATTTATACATATCGATGCACACACACCCTCATACAACCCCCACACACACCACACACATATATACATATATATATGCCTATGTATACATACACACTCATACACACACATCTATATGTGTATGTATCATTTCTCTTTCAAGCTCATAGATATACACCACAACTGGAGCAATTATAATAGTATAATGATATACACCACAACTGGAGCAATTATAATGCTATATATCAACATCTTTAACCAAACTATTATAATACTATCTATCAACAGCTTTAACCTAACAATTATAGTACTATATATCAACAGCTTTAACCTAACTATCATCATACTATATATCAACAGCTTTAACCTAACTATTATAATACTGTATATCAACAGCTTGAACCTAACTATTATAATACTATATATCAACAGCTTTAACCTAACTATTATAATACTATATATCAACAGCTTTAACCTAACTATTATAATACTATATATCAACAGCTATAACCTAACTATTATAATACTATATATCAACAGCTTTAACCTAACTATTATAATACTATATATCAACAGCTTTAACCTAACTATTATAATACTATATATATCAACAGCTTTAACCAAACTATTATACTACTATATATCAACAGCTTTAACCAAACTATTATAATACTATATATCAACAGCTTTAACCTAACTATTATAATACTATATATCAACAGCTTTAACCTAACTATTATAATACTATATATCAACAGCTTTAACCTAACTATTATAATACTATATATCAACAGCTTTAACCTAACTATTATAATACTATATATCAACAGCTTTAACTTAACTATTATAATACTATATATCAACAGCTTTAACCTAACTATTATAATACTATATATCAACAGCTTTAACCTAACTATTATAATACTATATATCAACAGCTTTAACCTAACTATTATAATACTATATATCAACAGCTTTAACCTAACTATTATAATGCTATATATCAACAGATTTAACCTAACTATTATAATACTATATATCAACAGCTTTAACCTAACTATTATAATACTATACATCAAGAGCTTTAACCTAACTATTATAATGCTATATATCAACAGCTTTAACCTAACTATTATAATGCTGTATATCAACAGCTTTAACCTAACTATTATGATACTATATTTCAACAGCTTTAACCTAACTATTATAATACTATATATCAACAGCTTTAACCTAACTATTATGATGCTATATATCAACAGCTTTAACCTAACTATTATAATACTATATATCAACAGCTTAAACTTAACTATTATAATACTATATATCAACAGCTTTAACCTGACTATTATAATACTATATATCAACAGCTTTAACATAACTATTATAATACTATATATCAACAGCTTTAACCAAACTATTATAATACTATATATCAACAGCTTTAACCTAACTATTATAATACTATATATCAACAGCTTTAACCTAACTATTATAATGCTATATATCAACAGCTTTAACCAAACTATTATAATACTATATATCAACAGCTTTAACCTAACTATTATAATACTATATATCAATAGCTTTAACCTAACTATTATAATACTATATATCAAAAGCTTGAACCTAACTATTATAATGCTATATATCAACAGCTTTAACCTAACTATTATAATACTATATATCAACAGCTTTAACTTAACTATTATAATGCTATATATCAACAGCTTTAACCTAACTATTATAATACTATATATCAACAGCTTTAACCTAACTACTATAATACTATATATCAACAGCTTTAACCTAACTATTATAATACTATATATCAACAGCTTTAACCTAACTATTATAATGCTATATATCAACAGCTTTAACCTAACTATTATAATACTATATATCAACAGCTTTAACCAAACTATTATAATACTATATATCAACAGCTTTAACCTAACTATTATAATACTATATATCAACAGCTTTAACATAACTATTATAATACTACATATCAACAGCTTTAACCTAACTATTATAATGCTATATATCAACAGCTTTAACCTAACTATTATAATACTATATATCAACAGCTTTAACCTAACTATTATAATACTATATATCAACAGCTTTAACCTAACTATTATAATACTATATATCAACAGCTTTAACCTAACTATTATAATACTATATATCAAAAGCTTTAACCTAACTATTATAATACTATATATCAACAGCTTAACCTAACTATTATAATACTATATATCAACAGCTTTAACCTAACTATTATAATACTATATATCAACACCTTTAACCAAACTATTATAATACTATATATCAACAGCTTTAACCTAACTATTATAATACTATATATCAACAGCTTTAACCTAACTATTATAATACTATATATCAACAGCTTTAACCTAACTATTATAATACTATATATCAACAGCTTTAAGCTAACTATTATAATGCTATATATCAACAGCTTTAACCTAACTATTATAATGCTATATATCAACAGCTTTAACCTAACTATTATAATACTATATATCAACAGCTTTAACCTAACTATTATAATACTATATATCAACAGCTTTAACCTAACTATTGTAATGCTATATATCAACAGCTTTAACCCAACTATTATAATACTATATATCAACAGCTTTAACCTAACTATTATAATACTATATATCAACAGCTTTAACCTAACTATTATAATACTATATATCAACAGCTTTAACCTAACTATTATAATACTATATATCAACAGCTTTAACCTAACTATTATAATGCTATATATCAAAAGCTTTAACGTAACTATTATAATGCTATATATCAACAGCTTTAAACTAACTATTATATTACTATATATCAACAGCTTTAATCTAACTATTATAATACTATATATTAACAGCTTTAACCTAACTATTATAATACTATATATCAACAGCTTTAACCTAACTAATATAATACTATATATCAACAGCTTTAACCTAACTATTATAATACTATATATCAACAGCTTTAACCTAACTATTATAATGCTATATATCAACAGATTTAACCTAACTATTATAATACTATATATCAACAGCTTTAACCAAACTATTATACTACTATATATCAACAGCTTTAACCTAACTATTATAATACTATATATCAACAGCTTTAACCTAACTATTATAATACTATATATCAACAGCTTTAACCTAACTATTATAATACTATATATCAACAGCTTTAACCTAACTATTATAATACTATATATCAACAGCTTTAACCTAACTATTATAATGCTATATATCAACAGCTTTAACCTAACTATTATAATACTATATATCAACAGCTTTAACCTAACTATTATAATACTATATATCAAGAGCTTTAACCTAACTATTATAATGCTATATATCAACAGCTTTAACCTAACTGTTATAATGCTGTATATCAACAGCTTTAACCTAACTATTATAATGCTATATATCAACAGCTTTAACCTAACTATTATAATGCTATATATCAACAGCTTTAACCTAACTATTATAATACTATATATCAACAGCTTTAACCTAACTATTATAATACTATATATCAAAAGCTTGAACCTAAGTATTATAATGCTATATATCAACAGCTTTAACCTAACTATTATAATACTATATATCAACAGCTTTAACCTAACTATTATAATGCTATATATCAACAGCTTTAACCTAACTATTATAATACTATATATCAACAGCTTTAACCTAACTATTATAATACTATATATCAACAGCGTTAACCTAACTATTATAATACTATATATCAACAGATTTAACCTAACTATTATAATACTATATATCAACAGCTTTAACCAAACTATTATAATACTATAAATCAACAGCTTTAACCTAACTATTATAATACTATATATCAACAGCTTTAACATAACTATTATAATACTACATATCAACAGCTTTAACCTAACTATTATAATGCTATATATCAACAACTTTAACCTAACTATTATAATACTACATATCAACAGTTTTAACCTAACTATTATAATACTATATATCAACAGCTTTAAGCTAACTATTATAATGCTATATATCAACAGCTTTAACCTAACTATTATAATGCTATATATCAACAGCTTTAACCTAACTATTATAATACTATATATCAACAGCTTTAACCAAACTATTATACTACTATATATCAACAGCTTTAACCTAACTATTATAATACTATATATCAACAGCTTAACCTAACTATTATAATACTATATATCAACAGCTTTAACCTAACTATTATAATACTATATATCAACAGCTTTAACCAAACTATTATAATACTATATATCAACAGCTTTAACCTAACTATTATAATACTATATATCAACAGCTTTAACCTAACTATTATAATACTATATATCAACAGCTTTAACCAAACTATTATACTACTATATATCAACAGCTTTAACCTAACTATTATAATACTATATATCAACAGCTTTAACCTAACTATTATAATGCTATATATCAACAGCTTTAACCTAACTATTATAATGCTATATATCAACAGCTTTAACCTAACTATTATAATACTATATATCAACAGCTTTAACCTAACTATTATAATACTATATATCAACAGCTTTAACCTAACTATTATAATACTATATATCAACAGCTTTAACCTAACTATTATAATACTATATATCAACAGCTTTAACCAAACTATTATACTACTATATATCAACAGCTTTAACCTAACTATTATAATACTATATATCAACAGCTTTAACCTAACTATTATAATGCTATATATCAACAGCTTTAACCTAACTATTATAATGCTATATATCAACAGCTTTAACCTAACTATTATAATTCTATATATCAACAGCTTTAACCTAACTATTATAATACTATATATCAACAGCTTTAACCTAACTATTATAATACTATATATCAACAGCTTTAACCTAACTATTATAATACTATATATCAACAGCTTTAACCTAACTATTATAATACTATATATCAACAGCTTTAACCTAACTATTATAATACTACATATCAACAGCTTTAACCTAACTATTATAATGCTATATATCAACAGCTTTAACCTAACTATTATAACACTATATATCAACAGCTTTAACCTAACTATTATAATACTATATATCAACAGCTTTAACCTAACTATTATAATACTATATATCAACAGCTTTAACCTAACTATTATAATACTATATATCAACAGCTTTAACCTAACTATTATAATAATATATATCAACAGCTTTAACCTAACTATTATAATACTATATATCAACAGCTTTAAGCAAACAATAATAATACTATATATCAACAGCTTTAACCAAACTATTATAATACTATATATCAAAAGCTTGAACCTAACTATTATAATACTATATATCAACAGCTTTAACCTAACTATTATAATACTATATATCAACAGCTTTAACCTAACTATTATAATGCTATATATCAACAGCTTTAACTAAACTATTATACTACTATATATCAACAGCTTTAACCTAACTATTATAATACCATATATCAACAGCTTTAACCTAGCTATTATAATGCTATATATCAACAGCCTTAACCTAACTATTATAATGCTATAAATCAACAGCTTTAACCTAACTATTATAATGCTATATATCAACAGCCTTAACCTAACTATTATAATGCTATAAATCAACAGCTTTAACCTAACTATTATAATGCTATATATCAACAGCCTTAACCTAACTATTATAATGCTATATATCAACAGCTTTAACCTAACTATTATAATGCTATATATCAACAGCTTTAACCTAACTATTATAATGCTATATATCATCAGCTTTAACCTAACTATTATAATACTATATATCAACAGCTTTAACCTAACTATTATAATGCTATATATCAACAGCTTTAACCTAATTATTATAATACTATATATCAACAGCTTTAACCTAACTATTATAATACTATATATCAACAGCTTTAACCTAGCTATTATAATACTATATATCAACAGCTTTAACCTAACTATTATAATGCTATATATCATCAGCTTTAACCTAACTATTATAATACTATATATCAACAGCTTTAACCTAACTATTATAATGCTATATATCAACAGCCTTAACCTAACTATTATAATGCTATATATCAACAGCTTTAACCTAACTATTATAATGCTATATATCAACAGCTTTAACCTAACTATTATAATGCTATATATCAACAGCTTTAACCTAACTATTATAATACTATATATCAACAGCTTTAACCTAACTATTATAATACTATATATCAACAGCTTTAACCTAACTATTATAATACTATATATCAACAGCTTTAACCTAACTATTATAATACTATATATCAATAGCTTTAACCTAACTATTATAATACTATATATCAACAGCTTTAACCTAACTATTATAATACTATATATCAACAGCTTTAACCTAACTATTATAATACTATATATCAACAGCTTTAACCTAACTATTATAATACTATATATCAACAGCTTTAACCTAACTATTATAATACTATATATCAATAGCTTTAACCTAACTATTATAATACTATATATCAACAGCTTTAACCTAACTATTATAATACTATATATCAACAGCTTTAACCTAACTATTATAATACTATATATCAACAGCTTTAACCTAACTATTATAATACTATATATCAACAGCTTTAACCTAACTATTATAATACTATATATCAACAGCTTTAACCAAACTCTAAGCAGCAATGAGAACAAACCAAAAAACAATTATATTTATTTTCATCAGATATCATATACAGTTTATTGATTTTGTTTTTACCGAACCCTCAATTTAGGGGACATACTTTGAGGCACAAAACTAAGCAGCGTCCATGTCAGCAAGCAAGCACAGAAATATTGTTATATTAAACACCTGCCTGACAACAATGCCTAACTATTACCTAATGTCATTTGAATGCATTCGACAATATAAGACAATGAATTAAAATGTAAAATGTCACGCACCCTTTTCCTCTCACTATATATATATATATATATATATATATATATATATATTAGTAGTACAGATTAAAGTTTAAGCAAAGAATCGCTACTTTCACCATATTACGGTATCCTCTGAAAGTAGAGTTTCAGAAGATCCCATAATATGTGGAAAGCAGCGATTCTTTGCTTAAACTTTAATCTGTACTAATAATAAGTATTTTCTCTACGGGTTTTATATATACCTGGCAATTTAGCAGGGGTAAAAGGTAAGAAGGCCACAAGCTATGAGGGTATGTTGACATTGAAGTGGGCTCCTGTCCGATGATTAAAGCAACTCGAGAACAAGGAACGGTAAGCTACAAAAGGAGGTGGAGTAATCTGTGACAATGTTATCTCTGAATCCCAAGCTACCTAGTTACGATGAAGCGAGTTAAGGCCGACAGATAAAAAGCTCATCTTCGTGAGGTGAGAAAATTACTAGAGTTATGACAGCCGCGAATAAGACTATAGGTTTGTTATTTATATATTTGGATACACTTAAAACTGACCTGGATATATGCTACAAAACTATTTATATTTATCTAACTTATTCATCATAACATGTTTGTAGTAACCTATATATTATAACACAAAGAGTAGCTCAATGATAAAAGATAAGTCGTTTTAGTTTCTTGATCAGTTTTTCAATTATTTCAAACTCCTAAGCAATAACTTTCATTAGAAATATGGAAACAGAAGCTTTAAACTCTACACCTCGTAGATGATTTCATACTCCTAATAAAAGATTCTAGAAAGGGAGAGGAGTTATTTTTCTCTTCCCTTTAAAAGATTTCACCTTTGTTTTCTCTTATATACAGTCACTCGGTCTACAAGAAATATAGTGAAATATTTCAAATTAATAACGCCAAAGTAATCCTACCCACTGGGACCATGACGCAACATGCATTTCTGCACATCATAGAAACAGACCGAGTGAACCTGAGAACATTTCTTACACTAAAAACTAATATTTAGTTATCTTTGACTTTAAACTACCGTAACACCATTTTATCTGGAAACACCAATGGTACTGGCATCTAGCATCACAACTAGAGCGAGAATATATATATATATATATACATATCTTTAGTAGTGTCATGCTAAACTGAATTATTACTTTCTAGATTCAATAATCCATCCTAAGACTAACACATTAATGCTACCAACTTTGAGGAAAGTATAATATGTGTTAGACTGTACCCGATAAAAATATTATTTGGAGATTTCGTAGAGGTTGAATCCTGAAGAGATATGAGTATTGATGTGCATATATATATATACACACATATTATATATATAAATATATATATATATATATATATATATATATATATATATATATATATATATATATATATATATACCTTACTTACTGTGGTTACCCGACACACACACACACACGTGTATATATATATATATTTATTAAAATATATATATATTTGTGTGTGTATGTGTATGTGTATGTGTGTGTGTGTGTATCAGATAGGAACTAGCTGTCGAAACGGCCAGAGCTCAGCCGTTGGGGTCCTGAATCTTTTCATATATATACACATACGGAGAAGGAGAGAGAGAGAGGGGGGAGTGAGAGAGAGAGAGGAAAGAGAGAGAGAGAGTGAAGGATAGAGAAGTGTACATGGAATCATAGGTAACATGTTCACGAATACTAATCTTGTATAAGACTCACAGTAACTATTTCAAGCGGTAATCAGGTGATATGTAGTGTAGTTATATTATACACGAATATATAGAATTATATTCAATATAAGTGCATAAACTGGATCATGCTGTGTTAGTAACTGCTAATACACACACACACACACACACATATATATATATATATATATATATATATATATATATATATATATATATGTGTGGTGTGTGTGTGTGTGTGTATATATATATATGTGTGTGTGTGTGTATGTAATAAATAATCGTTTCTGATTTAGTATCAAGGCCAGCAATTTTGGGGTTGGGGAAAGTCAATTAAATTAATCCCAGTGTGTGACTGGTACTTTATTTTATGGAATCCGTAAATATGAAAGTCAAAGCTAACCTCGGTGGTATTTGAAATCAGAACGTAAAGGGCTGTAACTATATGCTGTAAAGCATATTGTCCTATATTGTACCGATTCTGCCAACCCATCGCCCTTGTAATAATGAAAAATAAATGCAAAGTTCCAGACGGAATTTACAACATTTTATCTGGGATTTGCGCACGTGTCTACAAATGAAATAAAGTATAACATTAGGGATACACAAAGCTCCTTATTCAAGAAAGATTCTAGAATATGGAACTAAATTCATGAAATAAATATTAGACTTAAACCAATAGATGGATTTCCTGAAAACTAATGATTTTAATTCATGAAAATCTTTAAAGGTAAATATAATATACATATGATATATATACATATAATATATATACATATAATATACATATAATATATATATATTATATATATGTAAAATATATAAACATATAATATGTATACATATAATATATATACATATAATATATATATAATATATGTACGTATAGTATATATATTAGAATTCGTGCTCTGAAATAGCGATATATACATGAATATATATATAGTATATTTGGCAATATACTGTATGCTAATTTAAAACATTTTGAAGACCTTGCGCTATCATTTTAAAGTAGTGACTATGTCACTTACTTCATTTTTAGCGCAAGGTCTACAAAATGTTTTTAACTAAGCATACAGTATATTGCCAAATACACTATATATATATATATATATATATATATTCATGTATACATCGCTATTTCAGAGCTCCAGTTCTAATATTCAATTTGTGCTGGACCGGCAATCGCTCTGTATAATCAGTTCCTGATTATTACTGGAATTCTATAAGAATCCAACATCTATAATTTTCAACAGGCATCGGCGAATGCTAAGCTCTGATGATTACCAATAGTATGAAACAGATCTGTCAGCTTATCTCCCTTTGTTTGTTGAAAAAAAGAAGTAAGTGTCATTGTCACTACTTTAAAATAATAGCGCAAGTTCTTCAAAATGTTTTCAATTAAGCATACAGTATATTGCCAAATATACTATATATATATTCTAATATATTTATATATATATATATATTTATATATATATATATATATATATATATATATATATATATATATATATATATATATATATATATATTAGGTATAGGATTATCCTAGGTGTATAAGTAACCAGTATAATAAAACCCCTATCATAACATTTTGATTAAGATATCTACAAACCACTCTCTCCTATCTCTCCAACCCCTGCATATCTTTCTCTCTCACTCCCTCTCCCCTACTTTTCTCTCTTCCTTTTCTACTCTATCTTCTCCAACAACCCCACTTAAGGGTATTTACATTGTACATTTAAACCATTCTGCTCTGAGGATACAGTGGTCACAGCATTGGATATTTGAGTTCTGCAAATAGTTGTAAATTTGCACATAGCATAACTAGGCTGTAGTACCACCGTGGAAACATTTGTAAGCACACGGAATAAATTACCTTTTTATGATGTCTACCTGTTATTATTCATTCTTTATATATATATATATATATATATATATATATATATATATATATATATATACATAGAATATACATAGAATATACATATAATGTATATACATGTAATATATATACATATAACATATACACATATAATATACATATAATTAATTCTACTTTTGGCACAAGGCCAGCAATTATCTCAGTGCATTACTGATACTTTATTTTATACGTGAGATTAAAGAGAAGTGAGTCTCGAAATGAAGAAATATTAGGACAAGGTAATATTTATAACTGGAGAGAGTACCGGTGTTAAATAATACATACACACAAATATAATATAATATATATATATATATATATATATATATATGTAGGAGGTGAGTTTTATTGTAGTACAATAAAGCAATGCAGATATCGGATAAGCAGCACTCTACAGTTTGTAGGACTGGAGTATACATAATATATAAGAACAAAAGATGGTTAAAAGAGTTCCATGTATTTTATTATGCGGATTTCAAAAACAAATATCATCATGCAATAATATTTGTGTTTTCATCAGATAAAACAGGAAGACATGATATGAAGGTTAAAAAACACCTGTGAATAGTGCAGTTTTAAATTAACATATGTTGATTTAAAACACATGTTGATTTAAAACTGCACTATTCACAAGTGTTTTTTAACCTTCATATCATGTCTTCCTGTTTTATCTGATGAAAACACAAATATTATTGCATGATGATATTTGTTTTTGAAATGCGCATAATAAAATACATGGAACTCTTTTAACCATCTTTTGTTCTTATATATTATATATATATATATATATATATATATATATATATATATATATATAGCCTCTTCCTCGCACTTTCACTCACTCACTCTCTGCTACCCACCCTGTCTCTCACTTCCTCCATTGTCCCACACCGTACGCGATCTTTCTTCACGCTCACATCCGTACGGTTAAGATGTGTCTTTCGTCTCCTCGTCAATATTCGCCTGTTCTTATGTTCGAAATGAATTATTGACATGATTTTTTCATTTTTCGTCTCTATACGTTGCCTCACCATTCGTGTTCTTTACCTGTCTCTCTTTCTCCACCCAACTCTTTTTATCCCAATAACTTATTTTAGTTATAGTATCGCCCTAGACGGAGGTATATTGCCTGTAATGCGAAGAAATGCCTATGATGTCTAGTAGACAACTGATGATGGATATTCCTAACTTCTATTTCTAATTTTTCATTTTATATATATATATATATATACAATTATTAAGGCTAGTTAATACAAGGGCGCCATACCAGGTACGTTTGATTCGTTGCTCAGAGGACCACCTGGTTCAATCTGTGACGATGAAAATATGTATTTTAGTATCTGGTCTTAGTAATTATATAGAAACCCGCCCTACGGCCTCGAGTAGCTCTACATCTTGGATATATTTAGCAACGTATTACTACCGTTATATATATTATATTATAGTAACTAGTCTTAGTAATTATATAGAAACCCGCCCTACGGCCTCGAGTAGCTCTACATCTTGGATATATTTAGCAACGTATTACTACCGTTATATATATTATATTATAGTAACTAGTCTTAGTAATTATATAGAAACCCACCCTACGGCCTCGAGTAGCTCTACAACTTGGATATATTTACCACAGTATTACTACCGTTATATATATTATATTATATTAGGTGGTGGATTGGCAGTATCGGTAGAGGGTCGGAGGCCATGCTTTCCAGCATAGTTACGTCCCTTTACTATCTGAGTTCAAATCCCGCCGAGGTTGACTTTGCCTTTCATCCTTACGGGGTCGATAAAATAAAGTACCAGTAATGCACTGGGTAATTGCTGGCCTTGTGCCTGAAGTAGAAACAGTTATATGTATTATATTATAGTAACTAGTCTGAGTAATTATATAGAAACCCACCCTACAGTCTCGAGTAGCTCTACATCTTGGATATATTTACCACAGTATTACTACCGTTATATATATATTATATTATAGTAACTAGTCTTAGTAATTATATAGAAACCCGCCCTACAGTCTCGAGTAGCTCTACATCTTGGATATATTTACCACAGTATTACTACCGTTATATATATTATATTATAGTAACTAGTCTTAGTAATTATATAGAAACCCACCCTACAGTCTCGAGTAGCTCTACATCCTGGATATATTTACCACAGTATTACTACCGTTATATATATATATCTAAAACAGAGTATGTATGTCTGTATGTATGTCTGTCTGTATCTCTGTCTGTCTGTCTGTCTGACTCCCTAAACCTCGAAAACCACCCAACCGATTGTTTTCAAACTTTACACATGTAATACATATTGTCATATGAGTGTTTTCAGCAAAAACGATTTCAAATTTTCAATGCCCTAGGGACCGCATTAGGCGATTTAGCGATCTATCTCTATAATTATTAGTCTTGCTCTTTAGATAGATACATAGATATAACGTTGTGCCCTTATAATATCTGCCTGTATGTCTGGTTGTGTGCATTACGACATTATGACGCTGTGTGTATTTCTGCGTTCACAGATTCTTTTTTTTAGGTTCAGAAGATCCCGTTAAGGGTGAAAGCAGCGATTCTTTGCTCAAACTTTAATCTCTTATTTTAATATAATTATATATATATATATATATATATATATATATATATATATATATATATATTTATATATGTATATATATATATATATATATATATATATATATATATATATATATATATATATATATATATATATATATATATATATATATTCGTGTACATATATTTTTGCATACACAATAACAAAATATAAACAAACGTAATTATTTCACGAGGCTCGATAAGGTTAAGTATATATCAAATATATAAGAACCCTAGTGCAAATTCGGAGCAACGCCGGGTCATTCTGCTAGTATATTATAAATGAAAGAAATCCTTCGGACAGCAAATTATATTTGAAGATTGACCAAAATGTGTTTTGTATTATTTCCTATACATTAATTATTAAATGTTTACATAATGTCTTGTAATATTGCTAATTAAAGTTTGGAATGTTATCATTTTAATATACGTACACACACACACACACACAAACATATATATATATATATATATATAGTAATAATAATAAATTTGAAGACTAAATCCAAACAGTAGAGCAAATAGAAGTTTGGCCCCTCGTGCACTGTGGAACAATTCTTTTGCGGTGATTGATTTATTCAACGGCATATGCAACAAGGTACATTGCCGTTTTATCCAATTCAACATCAACAATTACTACTCCTCCATCACTTTACCACTTCTCCTTAGAGCTATCAATTTCGCTAAAACACTCACAGTGGTTAAGGATTTCGAAGTTGATGTCATCCTCAATGCCCGTAAGTCAGTGATTAAATTCGACGACTCTATTTGGATTTAAAAAATCCAATAGTACCCCATTCAACGTGAGTATGGGCGTCAGCGATTCTTCGGAGGTTACTGATCTTATCGGCTTTTCCTTCTTTTCTCTATCAAGGACGAATTCCCCAATGCGGGCGGTGGTTTGTACCGTCATGATGGTATTTTGACCATGACTAAGTGCGGCCCTCGTGCTTGCGACAGGTTCAGAAAAGAACTCACAGCCTTCTTTAAAGGCCTCAACTTCTCTATACAGGACGAGGCCAACCTCTCGGTCGTTAATTACCTTGACGTTACCCTCAATTTTTCGAATGGCTTGTATTACCCGTATAGAAACCAGAATGATACGCTTAATTACATAAGTAAGCATTCCAACCATCCTGCCAGCATAACCAAGAACCTGGTAAGAAACATTTCGTTGAGGCTTTCCCGTCTATCTACTAACGAGTATCTTTTCAACGACCATTCCACTTATTACAATGAAGCTCTTGCTCGGAGTGGATTTGTCGATAAGGTAGCATATACAGCGTATGAGAATAGACCTAGAAGAAATATATCCCGTCGCATTATATGGTATAACCCACCATATAATATGGAGGTGGCCACACCATTAAATAAGATCTTTCTATCCCTTATTACGAAGCATTTTCCCCTACACATAAATATAGTAAAATATTTAATAGAAATACTATTAAAATTTCTTACTCTACGACTCCTAACCTTGCACATAACATCACAGCTTCAAATTTAGCTAAACTACCTAGCCGTAGGAACACGTGCAATCCTGTAATTAGTACTAACTGTAATTCTAAGAATCGGGTTGATTGCCCCCTATCCGGGAAATGCCTCTCTAGTAACATTGTCTACAAATGTAAGGTTGAAACACCCACGCCCCGTAGGGCCTACATAGGGTTAACCGCCAATAGATTCAAGCAGCGTCTTTACATGCATACCCATTCTTTTTGTTACCCTCTAAGAAGGAATATGGCGTCACTTTCAGCTTATATCTGGAGTCTAAAAGACAACCACACCCAATATAAGTTACACTGGGAGATCCTAGCTAGGGCTAGATCGTATAACGGAAATAAAAGACCATGTGACCTCTGCGCCGCTGAGGCCCTGGACATACTCTACGCCACGACCACATCTTAAACAAAAAATCAGAGGCAATTTCGGCTTGTAAACATAAATTGCACAAAACTTTCCTGTATTACAGCCCCACATTATACCCTAATGGATAGTACGATCTATACGTGGATATTTTACGGCTTGATGTGGTAGCTACGTATATGTTGTGTTTATACCATTACTTAATTGCATAGGTAAGTATATATTACCTGTATGTTTTGTGAAGGGAACGTTTCCACGAACCAAAGTATCGTCTTCCTGTCTTCCCCCGGTTGCAACGTTTTTTGAAATATCCACTTCTGCGTTTACAGATTGACTTTGTTAGTTTCAGAAGATCCCGTTAAGGGTGAAAGCAGCGATTCTTTGCTTAAACTTTAATCTGTTATTTTAATAAATAAATATATATATATATATATATATATATATATATAAATTAATAAAATAATGAATAAACAAAGAAACAGTTCCTTATATTAAAAAATTCATCATTTTAAGATCGTTTCTAGGATATATATGTTAGTGTTGGTATGCATATCCTATAGATCTATGTAAAATGTTTACAAACTATCAGATGGAATATACATACCTACACATATATATGCTGTCTTCAGAAATAATGATATTTGTTTATTGAAAAAAACCAACAAAGATTTAATACAATAGGTCTGTTTGGGAACAGGTTTTGAATTGACCAATAGAAAGATAGTGAAGGTCAAGATAGTAATATAGTAGTAAAAGAACCTTAATTTATAGGTAGAGGAAGGTAAATTTCAGTTTTGGATTTATCTACATATATATATATATATATATATATATATATATATATATATAGGAACGAGTAGGACCCCGGCGGCTGAGCTCAAGCCCTTTCGACGGTCCAGTTTAGCCGTCGAAACGGCTTCAGCTCAGCCGTCGGTGTTCTACTCGTTCCTATTACCCCCTCTACTACCCTAAGCATTGAGTACTTTGTATGTATATACATTTATGTATATATATATATATATATATATATATATATATATATATATATATATATATATATATATATTAGATATAAATATAGATATATATATACACATTTTAGCACACCATCAACGAAGCTTTTCGTTGCAGCCAATCTAACGAAGGGTGTTTCGGTATGCAGCTAAGCATTCAATAGTGAATATTACCCTAGAGTTATAACATTACATTTAGACAGCTTTGCAAATCAAATACAGCGTCCGATAGACGGGCCGCTGTAACCATAGCGACGAAGAAAACCGAACTCAGGAAAATATGTATATACATTTATGTATATATATATATATATATACACACATATATATATATATATATATATATATATATATATATATATATATATATATATATATATAGTTAAAAGAATAGAGGTGTAACACACAAGTTATTATATATTGGTAAACGGAATAGAAAATGCTGACAAATTGTTCACAGTTGAAAAATGGTTTAATTAGGAATAAAAGAGTATTAGTGATTGTATGGGTTAGTATTCAGTTGTGGTTTTAAGTTTTTAAGTTTTTACCGGTTGCGCATTTCTAAATGCTTTTCAAAAATAATTTTGAGATAGAGTGTCCGTGCTGTTTGCTCAGATCCGATCAGATCAGAGCAAACAGCACGGACACTCTATCTCAAAATTATTTTTGAAAAGCATTTAGAAATGCGCAACCGGTAAAAACTTAAAAACTTAAAACCACAACTGAATACTAACCCATACAATCACTAATACTCTTTTATTCCTAATTAAACCATTTTTCAACTGTGAACAATTTGTCAGCATTTTCTATTCCGTTTACCAATATATATATATATATATATATATATATATATATATATATATATATATATATATATATATATATATATATATATATGAGAGACGTAAGATAAGAAAATTATAAAATTATAAAAAAATTATAAAATTGACTTACTTACTAAAATATGACTTCCAACTAATTAGTTCTGGAATGGAGTAAACATATTTTCCGAAGAATATATTGAAAAGCATTTCGTCGTCAGGAAAGTCTATTTTCATGTAAGTTTCCAGGCATAGCGAGGACTCTGGAAACTTATTAAAAAATAATTCAGTGGAAAGGAAATAGCGAAGCGTGGACTGAAATCCTAGCCATTGAGAAAATCACTGCCTCTACGTATGTGGCAAATTCAAAAAGAATCAATCACGTGACATCTAGGTCAATCAGTGGAAAGCGAGTTGTTAATAAGACAGCGGCCTGCCTACTACTATAGTAGCAGTGATGACCAATATTGCTCGACAAATGAATTGGAGATAATTATAAAGAATTTATATCTAGTAACATTTATATACATACAGATGCATATCAATGCTAGCAAATATATAGGTTTTGTCTTAGTAACATTGTGGTTCAATGCATGGGGTTGCAGAACAATAATATGAGAGACGTAAGATAAGAAAATTATAAAATTATAAAAAAATTATAAAATTGACTTACTTACTAAAATATCACTTCCAACTAATTAGTTCTGGAATGGAGTAAATATATTTTCCGAAGAATATATTGAAAATCATTCCGTCGTCAGGAAAGTCTATTTTCATGTAAGTTTCCAGGCATAGCGAGGACTCTGGAAACTTATTAAAAAATAATTCAGTGGAAAGGAAATAGCAAAGCGTGGACTGAAATCCTAGCCATTGAGAAAATCACTGCCTCTACGTCTGTGGCAATTCAAAAAGAATCAATCACGTGACATCCAGGTCAATCAGTGGAAAGCGAATTGTTAATAAGACAGCGGCCTGCCTACCACTATAGAAGCAGTGATGGCCAATATTGCTCGACAAATGAATTGGAGATAATTATAAATAATTTATATCTATTAACATTTATATACATACAGATGCATATCAATGCTAGCAAATATATAGGTTTTGTCTTAGTAACATTGTGGTTCAATGCATGGGGTTGCAGAACAATAATATGAGTGACGTAAGATAACAAAATTATAAAATTATAAAAAAATTATAAAATTGACTTACTTACTAAAATATCACTTCCAACTAATTAGTTTCTGGAATGGAGTAAATATATTTTCAGAAGAATATATTGAAAAGCATTCCGTCGTCAGGAAAGTCTATTTTCATGTAAGTTTCCAGGCATAGCGAGGACTCTGGAAACTTATTAAAAAATAATTCAGTGGAAAGGAAATAGCGAAGCGTGGACTGAAATCCTAGCCATTGTGAAAATCACTGCCTCTACGTCTGTGGCAAATTCAAAAAGAATCAATCACGTGACATCGAGGTCAATCAGTGGAAAGCATTGATATGCATCTGTATGTATATAAATGTTACTAGATATAAATTCTTTATAATTATCTCCAATTCATTTGTCGAGCAATATTGGCCATGACTGCTGCTATAGTAGTAGGCATACATACCTTCCTATATACATACACGTAAGATGTTCCGAAATAATAGACCAATTCCTATTGTGATTCCTGCTGTGTCTCTGGCTATATTTATATTTCACCTATTGTTATATTATTAACTTCTCATATATATTTTATACAAGAGAAATATTGACAAATATCGAAATAGATTTACAATAGACTCTCATAATACGTTACATTATACGTCTTGTAAAAACGCAGTTGGACAACTTGTTTGACGTCGACGTTAAATCTATATCAACTGTACTAAGATGTGTGACTTAGTGGCTAAGGTATTTGGTTCTCAATCATAATGTCGGGACTTCGAGTGGTATTGGAGCAGCTAGGAAATAGCATCAAACACTTACCTTTTAAACATGAAAGGTATTTTATGTGTTCGTCAATTTACTAAACCCAAGATAAGTCATGGTAGACACGACTGGTCCTGAAATACATTTGTTCATATCTATTTGATCTGTGTAAAGGCATAGGGGTTAAGGGTTTAGGGTTCTTTATTCACTATTGTAAAGCGGTGTCTATTCCTAGCAATCCGTTGTTTCCTTCAGTAATAAATTTCACATTGTTTCAGTCCACTTATCTGACGAAAGATGTGTTGTAAATATAATTGAAAGATTCAAACGTGTCCCACATTCAACTCAGACCACAGTCTCCTGTCGTCTCTCTTCCGAAAATGTGTGTCAATGAATGTATGTGTGTGAGTGTGTTTGTCTATGTGTGCATATATATGTCTGTTTGTGTCTGTGATTATTGAGTTTAGAAAAGAAAAATATATCATACATGCTCTTCGGGAATGGAAAGATATTTCCCTAAGAAAACAAGTCATTTCTCTCTACACATACACACACATAGACAAATGCACGCACACGCATATATACACACATATGTATATATATATATATATATATATATATATATATATATATATATATATATATATATATATATATATATATATATATATTAAATGAAGAAGTATACATATCTCTACACGCGTATAGATACAAGTATATACAGGGTGTCCAACTTTTACTGAGTTTAGTTCAATGAAAGAGTTAATGAAACAAACAAATTCAGAGACTAATAATATGAAGTATTGAAAAAGCAAACAAATTAAGAAACACATCTCTACCTACTTACTTTAATGTTCCTACTACAGTTTCATTAGGAAAATAACGGTACTCCGAATGGAATATCGTAAGAAATCCTAAATCATCAGGAGTCTTCTCCATTCAAAAATAAAATTCAAGAGAGGATTTCCTAGCCGCTGTCAGTGAAGATTTCGAATGAAAGAACTATGACAAGTGACTAGCAGGGGGGTAGCATAGTGGCCTATGGCAGGCAACGTGCTACTAGAAAGTAGTCCGATTCTGCCACATGAGTTCAAATCCCACCGAGGTTAACTTTGCCTTTCATCCTTACCGGGTCGATAAAATAAAGTACCAGTAATGTACTGGTAATTTGCTGGCATTGTGCCAACAGTAGAAACAATTATTACTCTACCATAAGGGAGTGTATTATATATTAAATGAAGTATACACATACACACACACACACACATATATATATATATATATATATATATACATATATATACATACATACGTACGCACACACACACACACACGCAC
>OZ024742.1:363344522-363354522 GCA_964016885.1 Eledone cirrhosa | reverse complement strand
ATAAAAACTGCTTAATCACGGACATCATATACTCATGCACCGTCAGAACTAACAACTCTTCTGAAACCTATATAGGCTCTATTTCGAACTGCTTCAAAACCAGAAACAATTCACACATCCATTTTTTCAAAAAACAGTCTAGCCAACTCCACTTCACTATCTAGCTACATACACTATCTAAAAACTAGAAATAGATCTTATACACTTCAATGGGAAGTGATAGGTAAGGCGGCATCGTACAAACCACCTAATAAATTCTGTAACCTCTGTCTACTAGAGACCCATACTATAATCTTCTCAAACCATAACCTCCTTAATAAAAAATCGGAAGTGTTTGCGTCGTGCCAGCACCGCTTCCGGCACTCCTTCCAAAACTTTAAACCCAATATATAACAATGTCGGACTTGAACCCATCACCACTTCTAATCCACACCTCAAGGGGACACCTTACACCACAACTCCACACTCTCTGATCCACCCTATCTCGACACAAATCATTCCATCTATCTATAACTTTATACCCTAAAAATATCCCCATAAACACCTACTTTTAATATAACTTCTTTCAATTACTTATAATTAAATGATGATACAATACAGTCTATATAAACTTTAAATAATAGATACGGCAATGAATTATTTATGCATTTGCAATTAAATATATGGAGTGACAACATTGGATATATATAAGATTAATTTATTAACATAAGAGATCTGTCTAACTTCTATGTAGGGTGCTGCAATGAATTATGTATGAATTATATATGAATTATATATGCAAGTATAACTTGATGGATAGATTAATGACATTGTAAATGGGGGATGTATGTGTCTGCCCTAGAGATGTATTTTGTTTTGCCATGCAAACAGTCATACGCTTCTCCATAACTTGCCAGGGGTTATGTAGACACAATTCTAATAGATCCCCTGATATGTTCTGAGAGAAGACTGCATTAACAGTGAACTTTGTTATAAAGGCATGGCACTTTGTATGGACTATTCAATTGTAGCACTATATAATGGGAGTAATCAACTTAATATAGATACCTTTAGTACAGCATGATAGAGTAGACTGTATTTAAAATTGGAAACTAGATATAAATGTATAACCGTCTATATAAGGGACTCAATTGAGGCGCCTTATAATGTATGTTAGAACAATGAATTTAGTTATGAGATTCGACTAGTTACCTCCCATTACGCATTAACTTCCCTTAATTACACACATACTTCCGGGTAATAAACCGCTGTAAATTCTCGCAGCAGAATCAACCTATTCTATAAACTTGGATTAAATAACACTGAGCCTCAATACGCTAAAATAATTTATTTTAATGCATCAAACATTCAATACGGAATCATTGTTACTTATGTGATGGATGTAGAAACTATATCTTACTTTTTCTGAATGTGAAAATGATTTGTTGATACGAAAACCATAACTTTCTTTTGCTTCTTCTTTTTCTTTTTATTTTTCTGCAGACATACTTTTTTGTTCTATACAAAAAAATACCTTCCCACTACAACCACCATAATAATCTTGCTTGCCCGCTTAAAGTGCTTGCATTACGTGTAACACCCTGCCACACAATAATAGTATGAAAATGAGACACACTTGCATGCTCCACGTGTAACTAACGCATATACTACCTACTAGACCTGACTATCAAACTATCCTCTTGCATTATCTGTGTTATCTGCCGAATGTATTTTAATTTTGATTTTGATTTTAATTTTGATTTTGATTTTGAATTTAAATTGCTGTACAAAAATAGTATAGTATAATATATGTCACTCTACTGTACATCAATATATATATATATGTATCTGTATGTCTCTTGCGTTGGAAAGGAGGTCAATTATGTATACAAACATTGAAAAATGGTCCGAAGATTCCAAGCCTAGGTTTGGATGAAACAATTGTAAGTAAATAAATGCTTTGAACATAGCTTTGATTCTTGTGAATTCTCTCTCTCTCTCTCTCTCTCTATATATATATATATATATATATATATATATATATATATGTGTGTGTGTGTGTGTGTGTGTGTGTGTGTGTGTGTGTGTGTGTGTGTGTGTGTGTGTGTGTGTGTATACATAGAGAGAGAGATAGAGAGAGAGAGGGGCGGGGGAGAAAATGAATACAAATGAAGAATGTCCAAAAGTTACGTTTTATAATACGTTTTATAATAACTCAAAACTATTGGAAACCGAAGCTAAAATATTCGAAACAACTTGAATAAAATGCTGAAGAGATATTTAAATAATCATGAAACACTTTAAAAAGTTCGTGTGATAGGCACCATACGTCTGATCTCAGAGAATTATTTCCATTGTTATTGAATAATATTGAGGTATTTGCTTTTTTCTTTCTATGTTATCTCATATATATTTTCCCCTCTTTAATTTGAAGCTTACTAAGCACAACACTAACAACAATAATAGCCAATTGCCAAAGCACATCATCAATATCGATAAAATACAATATATATCCTGGGTTTTAGAACATTATTTTTTATGGTCGATTCCCCTCACAACCATAATCCATTAATCTAGAATAAGATGAAATATATAAATATTTGAAAAAATATTACATAGGGAAATGAAGAAATCGATTTCATGCTGCGAATAACATCTTTTGAGACAGTTTATATATTTTTATACTCATGAAATGTTAAATTTTTTTAATTATTAAGTTAATATAGAAACGCAATACCATAATAATATTATTCTAATAATTGAATGGTCCTAAATTTCATGATATATTAAAATATATTTGATATAAATGCTCGTTTGAATAACGTGTTTTCTAAGGTATGGTTCCGAGATATAAGAAGAAGGTCAACAATTGAAAGAGATTCAAAATATAAAAGATATATCAGAAGAGAAAGCGATACATGGGAAATGGTAGAATAGAGAAACAATTGGAGGAAAACCTGCGAACGATTGATACGTGACGAATGGCGTTTCATGTCATGATTTCAGTCGACAGATCGATAAAAACGTATGGGAAATAAGACGCAAAAGGAAATGTGTTGTTGCTGAAAAAGAGAAATTATAAGGAAGGATAAACGAGAAGAGTCCGTTAAAAAAAAGAGAGAAAAACGAGGAACTAAGAAAATAGTATATATGTTGTATTTCTATGGCAATAATGTAGTATAGGTCTAAAGAAGAAGGTAGGTGACTATATAACAATTTGAATTGTTCACTAAAGAACATTAACGTATCTAACGTTATTCTTAAGATTTCACACAGGAATACAACTTAAAACACATACAAACGGGGTGTGATAAAAACAACCACACATGTTGACTGATGAACACGTATATCTATATATCAATCTTTCTCTCTCTCTCTCTCTCTCTATATATATATATATATATATATATATTATATATATATGTATAGAGAGAGAAAGAGAGAGAGAAAGACCATTACATAATGTGTTAGCTGACGGTGGTTGGGTTACATTTTAACTTATTCCTGCTTTACACAAAATATCTTAAAAGTAATCAGTGAGACGTATACTTCTCTCCCTACTTCTCACCCAATGTCTCTCGCCCTCTCTCTTTATATATATATATATATATGTGTATGTGTGTGTGTGTGTGTGTGTGTATTTGTGCGTGTGTTTGTGTGGGTGTTGTGAAAATACATACACCTACAATCAATCATTCTTACATGTTGTAACATGCAGGTTTCTCCATCATGTCTGTAAGCCCATTGTAGCATTTGGTTTTTTGCTCCATATCCAACAGCATTGCATGTTCTTATTTATTGAACATGTCTGTTATCTAACCAATAATTCTCTTTGTTTCATTCGAACTTATTCTCTAAGACGTCCGCGTTCAAAGAAAATGGTTATTTGGCAGAAGAATCAGCTGCTTAGCCATTTCAATATAATCAAAGAATTTCTTCAATCACCATTGACAACCTCCAATTTTCTCTCTGTTTCCACCTCACTCACACATGCAATTTCTTTCACAGATTTCCTATTGTTTCCACTGTTACAATCCTTTGAAGCTAAACAATTGAAATTTCGTAGATTCAAGCCGCATCTTTTTTGACCAGCTGTTTTATGATCGTCATCAAGGTAGTCAACATAATCATCACTATCTTCATGACCTTAATATATTGTTCCTCGACATCAATTTAACCATCATCATTATTACAGTCGTTTTCATCTTTATCATCGTCATAGTCGTTGTCGTTGTCACCATCACTTTCATCATCATTGTCACCATCACTTTCATCATCATCATTGTCACCATCACTTTCATCATCATCAAAGTCACCATCACTTTCATCATCATCATTGTCACCGTCATAATCATAGCTCATTATCAACCAACTTCTTGCTCATCATTAATCCAACGACGGATTCATTGCTTCACATATATTTTAACTGCACAGAGGACATATAACTTGTGAAGTAAAAAAAACAATTCTCTGTATGATAGTGTATTATATTAAAGGGAGTCTGTAGACTGTCATCGATGTTATACTTTGGATAACCACACTGTGCCATGGAGATTATCATCAATCTTATACACACTATTAGCGCACTGTGCCATGTAGATTGTCATAACTATTATACACTGTATTACCATACTATGTTCCCTTAAATATTGATGTAGTCGTAAGGCTGTTTTCATTTACAATATGGGATGATTCAGGCATTAAATAAACTAGTGGAGCATATCCTTCTTCAGGTCTGATATATCTTCCAGAGAAATAGAGAAAATACTTGAGAGAGAAAGAGATATAAGTGATAAAAGACCCCAGTATTAATGCATATTTATATATCGATGTTGAAAGGATGAAAGGTGACGTTTACCTCGGTCGGATTAGAACTCAAAGCGCAGAGAATCGGTGCAAATAGGGTAAAATATTCGATCGGATGCTCTAATGATGTTAAAACTTCACTAGTTTTATATTGGAAAAAAATACAAAAATGTTTGAAGAAATTGAGATATAATTTTCACAGGAAAATGTTACAAATTCTCAAATGACTTTACATTAATTTCTAGTCTTCTAAAATCCGCGAAATAACTGTTACAAGATTCTTTTAAACAGTAAACAATGGCGTAGCAATGTTCACGGTTGATTTGAAAGTGTTTTACGCTCGCTAATTCTGTCAGCTAATCCCCCTTTTCAAAACAAAATTGAATTAATAATTTAATTACTTTTATTGAATAATGTCGAGGTATGCAATGTATTTAGTTTCAGTTTTACAATATTCCTTATCAATAATGTTGGTTAATCCCCCAAAGGACGCTTTCGCAAACTACATTTAGACGGTATACGATTTTTTCTACTATCGGAATAGGAAAAACTATAACTTTGAGAGTAGCCGATGTAAAATATCTTAAGTAACATATAAATCATAGCATATTAAATATTAAATGAAGGATTATTATCTAACGTGTGAGAGTAACATTTTAAATTAATTATAATGCGCTTAGTGTCAATAATGCTTCATTGTAGGTGAAGGGTCGTTATAATACTTAATTATAATAACTCCAACTCTCTTGATAGACAAGAAGTCAGTCATTTTAGTTTAGTTTTAATGTGGTATAGTCAGCAGTATTGTAAAGGTTCGTAGTTTTATAGACTCACGATTATAGGGTCCTGTGTTCGATTCTTGAAACGGGTGATGTGATTACTTATTGATCAACGTTCTTCATTTCACAAAGCATTTCATGATGGGACTGAGCCCCCTTTTATTAAAACACCGAAGAAATTTCATATGCGATTCAACTGCATACAAGGCCAGCTGAACCCAGGAGTGAGCTGAACATTTTTTTGTTTCTCATCCTTATCTGGAGTATTGTGAAGGGGAATTAAATATTGTTGTAACACCTCATTTGTGGTACAGACTCTCAGGATGATGAGTTGAGTTCAGAAATGCAGGGCAATCAGTATCGGTAGAGGGTCGGACGCCATGCTTTGACGCATAGAGTTACGGTCCTTGCCATTCTGAGTTGAAATACCGCCGAGGTTTACTTTGCCTTTCATCCTTACGGGGTCGATAAAATAAAGTACCAGTAACGCACTGGTGAATTGCTGGCCTTGTGCCAAAAGTAGAGACAATTATATTACATTTATCTGAACTTCATTGTTACGTATTAATTTTATTTTCCATAAACAATTCGTCATTACTATATCAACAAGGACTTTAGCTGAATATTTCTGAGGAAGGAAATGGGGTTCAACTCAGTTATAATATTATGGGCTCACTTCCTGGGGCTGCATGTTGTATTTTGTAGCAGCACACTTCATTTCAATGTCTTTTATGATAGAACTGACAACATCTCATTAAAACACATCCCCCGGCCGTAGCTTTCATCCAACCATTGTAACGTGAAAACACGTTCAAAGCTCGTGTATGTTGGTTCTAAGGAGTAAAATGATTTGTGGTTCTTCCATATGAAAATATAAGGTTGGAAATTGACGTTTGTAGAACAGGGGAAAACATTTCGAGTGAGAAGACAAGGAGAGAGAGAGAGAGAGAGAGAGAGAGAGAGAGAGAGAGAGAGAGAGAGAGAGAGAGCGAGAGAGAGAGAGAGACGTAGATAGAGAATTATTATAGACAAAGAGTGTGTATAGACAGACGGGGGCTCTAGAGAGAGGGAGGTTAGAAAGAAAGGGGTGTAGAGAGAGAATTGGTATAGACAGAGCGGACTGTAGATAGAGGAGTGTGTAGAAAGAGAGGGGTGACGAGAGTGAGGGGAGAGTTTGTGAGCGTGAGTAACAGAGACAGAGGGAGAGAGAGAGAGATAACAGACAAGTTGTAGAACCGAAGATAAGTTGTTAAATATAGTTAGAAACTAAGAAATAAAAAGTTATATTTAAAGATTAAGAATTTGATAAGATATAGAAAAATAGAGGAAGTGAGATGGAGCTTTTCACTGTGTGGTTGAGAGTGTGTGTGACAGAAAGTGTGTGTGAGAGAGAGTGTGTATCGTAGAGAGAGTGAGAGAGAAAGAAGAGA
The DNA here is from genome assembly GCA_964016885.1 of Eledone cirrhosa. Classification (NCBI taxonomy): domain Eukaryota; kingdom Metazoa; phylum Mollusca; class Cephalopoda; order Octopoda; family Eledonidae; genus Eledone; species Eledone cirrhosa. Next base: position 363,347,528 of record OZ024742.1, on the reverse strand, counting down.
AATGGCAGAGCGAAAGAGGTTAGTATGTGGCATGAAAATTACTTTCACTAAATTTTATTTGAAGAAAATTATTGATCGTCAAATTTGTAAGCTATATTTTCTATTTTTTTTCTGTAAGAACGTGTTAAAGCTTTTGATTATTGAATTAAAGCAGTCTAGATCGATTAAATTTAGTATGACATGGCTTGAGTGTAGTTGTAGTGGCATTGTTGTATGTTGTTGTAATTGTTATTGAAAGGGGGAGAGAAAGTTTTGTGTGAGTAGAGAATATTGGTGGCAGTAGTGAATTTCTTTTATTACTGTAAATCTATATCTTAAGAAGAGAAAGAAAGTTACATTGTCTGTGAAAGGGGGCACTGTGCCAACATGTTCACTCCTCATGTGAAACATTAGCATTGATGGTTGATTAAGATTAGACTTAAATCTTAATAACTCGTAATGATTTAACTGAAAATATCTGAAAACATATTTGTTAATTTAAATGAATTTAGTTTTTATATTAGTGGACTGATCTTTTAACATGATGCAATGATTTAGCAGAAAGTATGTAAAAAGAGTTTCTTGATTCAAGTGATTATATAAACTTTACCAAGATTCGGATCATCATGAACATTTTTTAGGAGAGTAAAGACCCTAAATGTTAATGTGATGCAGTCACTGTATTGTTTTATATTTTTCAAGAATGTCTTGCTAATGAGGTTTCATGTGGTACATATGGTTAGTCTTAATCCATTCAGAAATGTTAACACCATAACCAATACCTCCTATAGAGTCAGGTTACCAGACGTCCTTCCATTAGTCTTGAAAGACCTGAGAATACACTGACTCATGTCGCTTCTTCCGTTGTTTAGCAATACACAAAGGTACATTTATCTTACCTGATTGCTCACTGTCATTCGTTTAAAAAGTCTGAGGTAACTAAAAACATTTCACAATTTGGTGAACAAGTGTCACGCAGAACTAAGACGGTTGCCTGGCGGTAATTGTAGCGTGTCAATCGAGACATTTTTCTGTATGTTTTTCGGTTCTTGTTCTTTGTGTTGAGAGTTCAAATTCTTGATTGGCCTACTTAGATGGTAAACACTATCCGCCATTCGGTATATCACCCCCAATAGAACTTTGGGTATTAGGAGCAGCAAACTCCTCCGTTGCAAGCACTGTGTCCACTAGATCGCTAAGAGGCAGTTCAAAGCGATTATTTGACAGAATTGTAAGAGTACCTTTTTTCTTTTTATTTTTGTTTTCTGAGTTCGTCTGTTAGATTTGTACCAAAAACCTTGATTAAGCTTGGACCTTGAAGAAATTTGCAGGGGTATAAATATATAGTCTCACGAAATTGTGTACGCCACAAAGAAGAGAAACGTTTCTGACGTAAACATTACGTTTGCAGGAAATTAGCATTTTTTAAGTAAGTCATTTATATATCTCTAACAAATGGAGACCACTCAAAACCTTCTTTTTATAGCATAAAATTAATTTCTGCTTTTTGAAATCTTTGTATTACTATTTTCCGATACAAACCATTAATAGTTTTCTTGGATCCAACTGTCTCACTGCATAACTGATTCTATATTAAAACATTCATATTAAATAGAAAACTAGTGAAATTTCAACGATTCCGTTTTTCTGTTCCAGGCAGTTTTATTTTATTGTTGATGTATAATAGTAAATCGATTGTTCCTCATTTATTTATAACTTTAGATCACCCGCTATGATTGGACAATTGAGTTTCAGTTGTATTTGTATTCAACAGTGACTATATATGATATCATGAAATATAAAACAAAGCTGTCTCTTTCTGAGAGATATATGTATTTATGTGTGACCTGGATGTCAGTAATGGATGTTAGGGATAGCAGATGAGAAATATATTTTGGTTTACTGAAAACTCGTATAAGTTTCAATATACCAACTCTATATTTCCAAGTCACTGTAGGCGATTTCTTTTAATATTTTCAATATCTTTTGTCTTTAAACAATATTAGATTCTTCCGTTCTTTGCGAATGTTTTTTTTTCCCCATTAGTTTTTCAAAGTCTAGATCTTCTAAGAAATGATAGGCCAGCTGAAATTGTGATGATATTTAAATATCTTTCTGAATCAATTTTACTTAATTTCCTCTCAGATTATTTTCAAAAGTGAATGTGTAACACACCATCAAATGTCCTCCCTTGTTTAATTAATCTGCTTTCATATCTGGTCGAAAGAAAGCCAATACAAAGTTCAAATTTAGACAAAAGCTACATATTATTTCAAAGGAAGTTGCCGATATTTTAATTATGGTTTTCTAATGAAAATTAGCAATGTGATATCCTGAAATTATATATCATTATATTCAATCCTGTATGTATTAAATTTTATTTTAAACTTCATGCCCTTCACTTGCTATCATTATCTTCTATAAATATATCATAAATCAAATATAATTGATAACACCTTGTAACACATTTTTTGTTCCCCGGTTCTAAGTGTCATTTACTGGTTTGTTATATCCCATTATTATAGAATAACACTATTATTTAATCAGAAGTTTCGGTTTGTGGTCAGGAGTTTGATATTTCGAAATTTTTATATTTTTCAAAAAAAAACACATTTTTTTTTTAATTTATCAGTTCATATAATTAAATCAACAGAGTATATATTTATTTTATTACACAAGCTTATCAAAATCAAACAAGTAAAAATAAATAACTCTTATAAAGCAACTTATACACGTCAGAAATGACTGGATTTCCTGGATTTTCGGTTGTAGTCCAGGTCGCATTCCCGCACTAGCCCCCAGATATAGTCCCCCCATCATTTTTTCATTGTAATGGCCCTAGTACCTCCGCTCTATCTCTTTCATATCTTGGTGGAATCGTTCGCCTTGTTCTTCTGAGTAGGCGCCCATATTGTCCTTGAATTTTCCAGGTTAGCGTCCAGCATATGGAATTTAAGCGACATACTACATCCCATGGCGCCAAAAGCCTTTATCAGATCCTGCACCGGTTGCTGGTAGTTTTCAGCT
>OZ024742.1:363317022-363337022 GCA_964016885.1 Eledone cirrhosa | reverse complement strand
CACCACCAACACTACCTCCAACACCACCACCACCACCACCACCAACAACTCACCAACCTCACCAACACCACCAGCAACACCACCAACACCAACACCACCACCACCAACACCACACCAACACCACCAACACCCCCACCACCACCACCAAAACCACCAACGCCACCACCAACACCAACACCACCACCAACACTACCTCCAACACCACCACCACCACCACCACCAACACCACCACCAACACCACCACCAACACCACCACCAACACCACCACCACCTCCAACACCACCACCACCAACACCACCACCAACACCACCACCAACACCACCACCAACACCACCACCACCACCACCACCACCACCAACACCACCACCAACACCATCACCAACACCACCACCAACACCACCACCAACACCACCACCACCACCACCACCAACACCACCACCACCACCACCAACACCACCACCAACACCACCACCAACACCACCACCAACACCACCACCACCACCACCACCACCAACAACACCACCACCAACACCACCAACACCACCACCACCACCACCAACACCACCACCAACACCACCACCAACACCACCACCACCACCACCACCACCACCACCACCACCAACACCACCACCACCAAATGAATGTTATAATTATTTGCTATTTTAATTATGTAACAGTTTATATGAAGTCAGCTACGATGTGTTTATATATAACATATATATCTCTCACTATGATTGATTCAAACATTGCTATGTCGCGGATATCTCAGTAGCTCTGTTAGAACTCCTGGCATTAGTGTTTCAGGATTTTTTAATCCATCATCAGTGACATTATTTATTCGGTACAGAGACTTGAATTTGCGTAAAAATTCATCAGTTTTAGATATTCATTTGAATATAGTGTGTGGCTGTAATTAATGCAATTAATTGGCAGTAGAACAGTCTCTGATTTATAATAGTTGTGCATTTGTAGATATATACGATATATTTATTTATAATAAACATATATGAGATTAAATCGACATATATAAAAATTAATAAACATTTATAAAACTAAATAGGTGTAATTTTACTGAGCTAAATCAGATAATTGATGTATAATTTCAGAAAGAAAATCATCATATTTCCAATAAAAATTATTGATCTTTGATAAGTAGCTTCACATTTCATTTCCTTATCAACTTTGAAAATAAATATAAGTCACTTAAGCCTTATTGACACATTTAAATGTTATAAAGATATGTCAGGATTTCCTTAGGGCCAAATTAGATCTGGGTTCGACCTAATTCAATATAATTATGCCGGCAATGCCGCCATCATTAAATAACTTGATCGATATATTACTTTTCCTTCTTTCTAATATTGGTTTCTAAATTTGATGTTTTTTATATTTCTTCCTCCTGATAAAGGTTTCTGATTTAGGCACAAGGTCAACCATTTTGGAGGAGGGGCGGGGGATGAAATACATCCAGTGTGTTACTGGTACTTTATTTTATCGACCCAGTAAGGATGAAATGTAAGCTAACGCCAGCGGGATTTGAACTCAGAACGTAAAGGGCCATAAGAGGCTGCGAAGCGTATTGACCGATGCTCTACCGATTACTGTCAACACACCACCGTTCTACTCTCTAATAAGTGCTTCGTATTTTAGCACATGTCCAATAATTTTGAGAGGAGGGGATCTTCATTTAAAACGTAGCAGACACTTGATTGGTAATTTATCGATATGCGATTTCGATGAAATTCGAACTCAGACATTAAAGGTACGTAAGTAAATACCATGTATCATTATATCCCCTGCCATTTCCTGATTCCTGGTAGCAAACACTCACATCAAACATCTCGTCACACGAGTCCTCATAGCAAACACATCAAACGTCTCGTCACACGGTAGTGAAATATGAGTTACTCCCCTTTTCTCTACTAAGAACTAACCGAAGAGTATATTTCTTGTGTGTGTGTGTGTCTGTATGTGTGTGTGTGGTTGTGTGCGTGTGGTTGTGTGGTTGTGTGCGTGTGTGTGTTTGTTTGTATGCGTGTGTGTATGTGGTTGTGTGTGTGTGTGTGGTTGTTTGTAGGTGTGTGTGTATGTGTGTCGTGTTTCGTTTTCTTTTTTTATGCCTTTCTTTTCCTGTTTTATACTAAGTAGTTTCATCCGTTCTATATATTTGGTTCTGAAACTGTTGCTTTAATTATCTCAAGGAACAACAACAGACATTTTACAAGTTAAAATGGTATGGATCCTCGTCGTTTTCAATGATGATTTTTCCAGCTATTTGATCAACCAAATAGCTTGCTCATGAAATTAAAATGGATTACACTCTCCTCTAATAAAATTTAAACACATTTAAATACATAAGAAAAGGTGAAACATTAGAAAAATTCCATGTTAGCTGGATAGTAAAGTAACTTTAGAATATCCCCGAAGAAATAAATCTAATTTCGTCTTCATTAACAACGGTAGCAGTGTTTACAGTTGGGTTAACAAAGTCGATGCTGGTCCTCGAGGAATATTGTAACACAGTTCAGTTGTCAAATATAGTTGAATACTGAGAAAAAGTAGTCGACTAAGAGAAAGACATGTGGAATGGAATGAAATTAACTACACCATGAAATTAACTACACTGTGGATCAAAAAAAACTTTGAACACACATCGTCGACGCCAACGTGTGTTCAAAGTTTTTTTTCGATCCACAGTTTGCTAAGGCGGTGAATTGCCAGTCGTTGAAACTTTATATAAATGCATTGCGGCATATTTTCGGCTTTCTGCTCTCTGGTTTGAAATCCAGCCGAGTTCAACATTATCTTTCATCCATTCAAGGTCAATAAGAAATAACCAGACAAGTACTGGGTCGATTTGTCCTCTATATGTCCTTCTTATTTCCGTTCTTTCAGTTTCTATCCTTCTCTGGCAGAAATCTACTGTATTCAGACCTAGAGATCCGGGAACAAATACCTCATAGAATTTAAGCTGAAGTTCTAAACAGCTTTGCCAATTCTCCACCTAGAATTACATAGATACATGATAGTATAGAAATATCCAACCTCTCGGCCTTTCCAAAGTGTTTATGAATTTATTCGAAGTAAAAATGAAATGTTTAACAGTTATATATAAATCTTGGGGTGTCATAAAGTGTAAATAAGTGACAATGCTGTGAATTGTCGTACTCTTACTATTTTACGAGTATTTTATGAGAAACGAGAAATTAACACTTTAAAGTTAACATGATTCAGATTTACGGAATAATGTTCATGGTTACAGTGTGGCTTTCATTTCTTTTGTGATAATATTATTGATTTATGTATGTGTGGAGGATGGGCAGAATCATGATAAAGAGACGGTGATATATAACTAAAACTTGGTATTGACCAATGTCTGTTCGATGTCAAATTTGTATTTCTTCCTTCTTAGATTGATAAAATAATTGCTGAAGCAAATGTGAAAAATACAAACTGAAATTAAAGTACATTAAAAAGTACATATATAACTGTAAAAATATGACACAGCTAAACTATACATATATATAAAGATATTTATATATATATATATATATATATATATATATATATATATATTGGTAAACGGAATAGAAAATGCTGACAAATTGTTCACAGTGAAAAATAGTTTAATTAGGAATAAGTGAGAATTAGTAATAGTATTGGTTAGTATTCAGTTTTGGTTTTAAGTTTAAAAAAGTGGCTCCAGCGGTATTAAAATAAGTTTTGTGCCAATTCGTGTTGCAAAAATTCTTGTGGTCAAAACAATTTTGATTGGTCGGTAGAGGTCATGTGAATGTAAAAAATTGATTTTGCGCAAAATGTAGGTTTGTGTCGGCTGACTGAGAAATAAGACTTTCGCAACAAATATGTGTGTGTGTGTGTGTAGTAGTAGTAAAGAGGTTCGTTGTTGTGATAATTGTTTCTACTTTTGGCACCAGGCCAGCAATTATCCCAGTGCATTACTGGTACTTTATTTTATCGACCCCGTAAGGATGAAAGGCAAAGTTAACCTCGGCGGGATTTGAACTCAGATCATAAAGGCGCCCAACCCTCTACCGATACTGCCAATCCACCGCCCTTGTTGTGATAATGGTCAGCAGGGATGTGTGTGCGAACCGCAGCCTGTTGACAGTTCAAATGCCTATTAAGACAAGTGTGTGTGTGTGTGTGTGTGTGTGTGTGTAGCAGAGTAATTCGTGGTAGAGGGATGGTCAGTAGGAATGTGTTTGTAAGTGTGTGGGGGATATTTTAACATGTTAAAATATATTTTTCAGCTCTTGTCTTATACGGAGAAGTGTGTGTGTGTGTGTGTGTGTATATATGTCTCTTTGTATGTTAATGTACGCGTGTGTATGTGTGTGTGTGTATATATGTCTGTGTGTGTGAGAGAATGTGTGTGTGTGTGTGAGTGGGTGGACCAGTATTTTTTTCTGGTAAAATGGTGTACATTATTCGATATTTTCAGTAAAATCGATTCTCTCAATAGAACATCAAAAACCTTAATAATAAAAGGTGTGAAATGATATATAGTATTGGCATAATACCAAGGCGTGTGTGAGTGTGTGTGTGTGTCCAGATTTTACGTACTGCAAGGGGGATCCATTAGGCCTTGCCGTATTGGAATACCTGTGCACAAATATGTATCTGGAGTGTGTCCAGAAATTGTATACCTGTGCACAAATTGTATACTTGTGCACAAATTGTACACATGTATCTGGAGTGTGTCCAGATTGTACGTACTGCAAGGGGAATTCATTAGGCTTTGCCGTATTGGAATATCTGTGCACAAATATGTATGTGCCCATCAGTGTGCAATGCATGTGTGCGTTTATGTATGTGTGTGTGTCGGCACGTTTATATCTATAGACATCAAAAGGTATGAAAGTTTGTGTATATTTGTGTTGCACCATAGAACATGTGTGTTTACGTATGTCATTGTGTTTATATGTGGGTAGAGATGTGTGCTGGTGTAGGTATGTATGTTGACGTGTGTATGTTGTGGGTTCGTCTTAGGGAGAACTGTTTAGACGGGGTCCGTATTTGTTAATAAAGTAAGATTCCTTGCTGATGCGCTGGGTGTGGGTGGCATTATCTTTAAATTTGTAGAGGTTGGGATGATTTTGGGCGGCACAGGTATCAATGTGTTCACTCAGTGGTATTTTCCTGTATTCCCGTATTTTAATTTGGGATCTATGGACAGTCATGCGTTGGCGGAGGCTGTTTTTCGTCTGGCCTATGTATTGTTCTCGACAACCTGAGCAAGTTAATACATATATTAGATTTTCCGATGCACATGTGAAATTGTGTTTTACTATAAAACGTTGTCCTTCTTTGAAATAGAATTCCGAACCCTCTATTAGGTTGATGCAAATGCCACAGTTGGGTCTATCGCATTTTTTTACTGTGGGTTTCGTTGTTATGGTTGGCAGTACATTGGCATGTGTTAGGATGTTTTTCATTGACTTAGATTGTCTTTTGCTCTTTATTATATCGTGGGTTCGTAGGATTTGGTTCATTCTATGGTCCTTTTTCAACACAGGGATGTTCTGGAGGATGGTGTCAAAAGCCTCATTGTTGAGGGGGTTGTGTGTGGAGATGTATGGAAGAGCTTTTAGTTTCGGTTGATTTATTTTAGGGTTCCTAAGGTCCTGGGTACTGAGTTTTAGTGCACGTTGGATTCCATTGTCAATTAGTGATGCAGGGTAGTCCCTGCCTAAGAGTGTGTCCTTTAGTTCTTGTAGCCGTAAGTAGCAGGTGTTTTATTGGAGACTATAGTACAGATTCTCTTGGCTAAGTTGTAGGGAATATTAATTTTAAAGTGTCTAGGGTGGCAAGAGTTGAAAGGAAGATATTGCTTGGAGTCTGTGGGCTTGGAGTATATGTCTGTTTCTATTTTTTGTTATGGATCTGAATGAGGATGTTGAGGAAGGGGAGTTGTTGATGGCTGTATTCCATCATATATATATATATATATATATATATATATATATATATATATATATATATATATATATATATGTAGAAGTGGTTACACAACAGTTAGTTCACCATACCGAGAACAATATATATATATGTATATATTTATATAATATATGTGTATATATATATATATATATATATATATATATATATATATATATATATATATGTATATATATATATATATATATATATATATATATATATATATATATATATATATATATATAGAAATAATAGTAATAATAATAAATTTGAAGACTAAAATCCGAAGAGGGCTCGATAAGGATAAATATATATCAAATATATAAGAACCGTAGAGCAAATATTTATTAAAATAACAGATTAAAGTTTAAGCAAAGAATCGCTGCTTTCATCCTTAACGAGGTCTTCTGAAACTAACAAAGTCAATCTCTAAACGCAGAAGTGGATATTTCAAAAAACGTTGCAACCAGTGGAAGACAGGAAGACGATACTTAGGTTCGTGGATACGTTCGCTGGCAAAGAACGGGAAAAAACGAATATAATACGTCATTAATAGGAGCGGTGAAAAACAATTACGCGCAAAGACAGAACCACGTTTATGGTATAAAAGAAGTTGTAGATTAATGTTCTCTTAGGTGGTTCATAGAGATGTTCTCTGGCAATGAACGGAAAAAACGATGATAATAGGTCATATGTGGAGCGTGGAGAACAATTGCACGCAAAGACTAAACCACGTAAGTGGTATAGCTGAAGTCGTAGACTAAAATTATAACTAGGAAACCGAATGAATCTCCGCTTCAGAGTTAAGAATAAAGTAAATAAAATACAATACAGAGGTAATAGAAATTAAATAAATACATACACGCATGCAAATACGTACATACACAAGCATACGCGAAAACACTTGCCATAGGTATACAAAACCACGTACATATAAATATGTGTGTGTGTGTGTGTGTGCGTGTATACAAATAAATAAATAATTAAATAAACGTATATAAATAAAAAAAATACGTATATTACAAGCGCACACACATACCTACATGTAAATACACAAATGTTCGGAGACTACGTCAACCAAAACATGAAGTAAACATATACACACACCCTACATACGTACGAACCCGCATACTCACACTGACGCAAAACTCCCGTATACACATAACCAAACCATATGTACCAGAATATATAAAATTATACGCCATAACATATACAATCAAATATACGTACGAGAAAGGATACGTACCTTCACAAAACATACAGATAATATATACTTGCCTATGCAAATAAGTAATGGTATAAACATAACATATACTTAGCTACCACATCAAGACGTAAAATATCCACGTATAGATCGTACTATCCTTTAGGGTATAATGTGGGTCTGTAATACAGGAAAGTTTTGTGCAATTTATGTTTACATGCCGAAATTGCCTCTGATTTTTTGTTTAAGATGTGGTCTGTGGCGTAGAGTATTTCCAGGGCCTCAGCGGCGCAGAGGTCACATGGTCTTTTATTTCCGTTATACGATCTAGCCCTAGCTAGGATATCCCAGTGTAACTTATATTGGGTGTGGTTGTCTTTTAGACTCCAGATATAAGATGAAAGTGACGTCATATTCCTTCTTAAAGGGTAACGAAAAGAATGGGTATGCATGTAAAGACGCTGCTTGAATCTATTGGCGGTTAACCCTACGGGACGTGGGTGTTTCAACCTTACATTTGTAGACAATGTTACAAGAGAGGCATTTCCCGGATAGGGGGCAATCAACCCGATTCCTACAATTACAGTTAGTACTAACTACAGGGTTGCACGTGTTCCTACGGCTAGGTAGTTACCTAGATTTGAAGCTGTGATGTTATGTGCAAGGTTAGGAGTCGTAGAGTAAGAAATTTTAATAGTATTTCTATTAAATATTTTACTATATTTATGTGTAGTGGGAAAATGCTTCGTAATAAGGGATAGAAAGATCTTAGCTAATGGTGTAGCCACCTCCATATAATATGGTGGGTTATACCATATAATGCGTCGGGATCTATTTCTTCTAGGTCTATTCTCGTACTCTGTATATGTTACCTTATCGACAAATCCACTCCGAGCAAGAGCTTCATTGTAGTAAGTGGAATGGTCGTTGCAAATATACTCGTTATTAGATAGACGGGAAAGCCTCAACGAAACGTTTCTTACCAGGTTCTTCGTTATGCTGGCAGGATGGTTGGAATGCTTACTTATGTAATTAAGCGTATCATTCGGCTTTCTATTCGGGCAATACAAGCCATTCGATAAATTGAGGGTAACGTCGAGGTAATTAACGACCGAGTGATTGGCCTCAACCTGTATAGGGAGGTTGAAGCCTTTAAAGAAGGCTGTGAGTTCTTTTCTGAACATAAGCAAGCATTCCAACCATACTGCCAGCATAACCAATAACCTGGTAAGAAACGTTTTGTTGAGGCTTTCCCGTCTATCTACTAACGAGTATATTTTCAACGTCCATTCCACTTATTACAATGAGGCTCTTGCTCGGAGTGGATTTGTCGATAAGATAGCATATACAGAGTCGAAATTATACCTAAAAGAAATAGATCTCGTCTCATTTCTTGGTATAACCCACCATATAATATGGAGGTGGCCACACCATTAGCTAAGATCTTTCTATCCCTTATTACGAAGCATTTCCCCCCTACACATAAATATAGTAAAATGTTTAATAGAAATACTATTAAAATTTCTTACTCTACGACTCCTAACCTTGCACATAACATCACAGCTTCAAATTTAGGTAACTACCTAGCCGTAGGAACACGTGCAACCCTGTAGTTAGTACTAACTGTAATTGTAGGAATCGGGTTGATTGCCCCCTATCCGGAAATGCCTCTCTAGTCACATTGTCTACAAATGTAAGGTTGAAACACCCACGTCCCGTAGGGCCTACATAGGGTTAGCCACCAATAGATTCAAGCAGCGTCTTTACATGCATACCCATTCTTTTCGTTACCCTCTGAGAAGGAATATGACGTCACTTTCAGCTTATATCTGGAGTCTAAAAGACAACCACACCCAATATAAGTTACACTGGGAGATCCTAGCTAGGGCTAGATCGTATAACGGAAATAAAAGATCATGTGACCTCTGCGCCGCTGAGGCCCTGGAAATACTCTACGCCACAGACAACATCTTAAACAAAAAATCAGAGGCAATTTCAGCATGTAAACATAAATTGCACAAAACTTTCCTGTATTACAGACCCACATTATACCCTAACAGATAGTACGATCTATACGTGGATATTTTACGTCTTGATGTGGTAGCTAAGTATATGTTATGTTTAAACCATTACTTATTTGCATAGGTATGTATATATTACCTGTATGTTTTGTGAAGGTACATATACTTTCTCGTACGTATTTGATTGTATATGTTATGGCGTATAATTTTATATATTCTGGTACATATGGTTTTGTTATGTGTATACGGGAGTTTTGCGTCTGTGTGAGTATGCGGGTTCGAACGTATGTAGGGTGTGTGTATGTGTGTGCGCTTGTTATATACGTATTTATTTATTTATATACGTTTATTTAATTATTATTTATTTGTATACACGCACACACACATATTTATATGTGCATGGTTTTGTATACCTATACCTATGGCAAGTGTTTTCGCGTATCTTTGTGTATGTACGTATTTGCATGCGTGTATGTATTTATTTATTTTCTATTACCTCTGTATTGTATTTTATTTACTTTATTCTTAACTCTGAAGCGGAGATTCATTCGGTTATCTAGTTAGAATTTTAGTCTACGACTTCAGCTATACCATTTACGTGGTTTTGTCTTTGCGTGCAATTGTTCTCCACGTTTCACATATGACTTATTATCATCGTTTTTTCCGTTCATTGCCAGAGAACGTCTCTATGAACCACCTAAGAGAAAATAAGTCTACGACTTCTTTTATACCATAAACGTAGTTCTGTCTTTGCGTGTAATTGTTTTTCACCGCTCCTATTAATGACGTATTATATTCGTTTTTCCCGTTCTTTGCCAGGGAACTTTTCCACGAACCGAAGTATCGTCTTCCTGTCTTCCTCCGGTTGCAACGTTTTTTGAAATATCCACTTCTGCGTTTACAGATTGACTTTGTTAGTTTCAGAAGATCCCGTTTAGGGTGAAACCAGCGATTCTTTGCTTAAACTTTAATCTGTTATTTTAATAAATATTTGCTCTACGGTTCTTATATATTTGATATATATTCATCCTTATCGAGCCCTCTTTGGATTTTAGTCTTCAAATTTATTATTATTACTATTATTACTATATATATATATATATACATATATCATATAAATATATACACATATATATATATTGTTCTCGGTATGGTGAACTACCTGTTGTGTAACCACTTCTACACACACACACACACACATATATATATATATATATATATATATATATATATATATATATATATATATATATATATATATATATATATATATATATATATATATATATATATATATACAGTGGTAGAACACTGGAAGGTAATATCCAGGGACCACTCAATCCATGGGACGAGTTAGGTACAAGTGGTTAGACAACTGTTAGTTCACCATACTGAGAATAACTGTTTCACCTTAGCTGATCCTCAGCTCGTAATGGGCATGGTTATAGGAACAGGAAGGACAACCGTACGAACGTGCGTGCGCAGAAACCCGTCACTTCACACAGGCAATACTAAAATGCGTGCGAGAGGTGTTTGAGAGATAACTGCGAAAGTTCGAAAAGTTTTTACTTGATAAGAAAAATGATTGATGTTGTTACAATAATTCATTCAATGCGGAGCTTTGTAGTTAAGCAATAGGTGTTTGGAGACGTGTGGACAACGTGTGAAAAATTCATTTCTCGTGTTTAGGCAATCACTATTGCATAATCTCTTTAGAATATTTATTCGTTCGTCAATACACAGTCCATACGACGGATTTCCCCTTGCGTATGGCTTGGAATCAGTGATGGCTTTCCATTGAATTGAGTAGTCTATACTTAAGTCCTTCAGGGACCATACGTGGCTCGTGAGTTTCGTGGATGAACGTCTGTCCGGGTATCTAAAGGTCGAGTGATGGTTCAGGAAACGTTCCTTAAATCGGCCCTCCGCCCTGCCCACATAGGATTTGACCTCCCGTGGTTGGTGTGATCGGTTGGAAGTGACCACAGCTTCATAAATGACAGCTAGTGTGTTGCATTGCTGTTGAAGGGGCAAACTTCGGGCTCGCTAAGGTGAAACAATTGTTCTCGGTATGGTGAACTAACTGTTGTTTAACCACTTCTATCTACATATAGGAAAAGAGTTAGGATCCCAACGACTGAGCTCCGGCCGTTTCGACAGCTACATCCGTTCAGATCTTGCTGTCGAAACGGCCGGAGCTCAGCCGTCGGGTTCCTGATTCTTTTCTTATTACCCACTCTACTACTCTAAGTATTGAGTACTCTGGTGCAGTTACCATCCACCTTGTATCTTACAACACCCTCTTTGTTATATATATATATATATATATAAATTTATCCCGGGTTCAATCCGGGATAACCACAGTAAGTAAGGTACACAATACACATATATATATATATAATTATGTATATCCGAATGTAAAATTAAACTTGGCAACTCGCGTAACATAAAACTGGTTTAGGGTTAGAACATGTCAACCAGTACTCACGATAATCGAACGTTCTCCAAACTCTGTCTTCTACACGTGAATATTAATTAAAAAGAAATCTCATTTCTCTATCAATTAAGGATGAGAAGAATAAACTAAAGCAAAAGTAATTACGATGATTTTGTTAATGTGATTGTCTTTTTTTATCGCTCTCTTTATAATGCTGAGCTGAAAGCAGACAGGATTGTGTAAGATATTGCGGTCGAGTGAAAAATCTATACAGACCTTGACACAGAAGTTGGATTATCCGGAAGTCGAGATGAGAGTAGTGGAGGATTACGATTACATCAGTAAATATACACACACACATACATAATTATACACTCATACACACACACATATATACATACATATACATACATGTATATGTGGGTGTATGGGTGTATGGGTGTGTGTGTGGGTGTGCATATGTCTTAATTAAAGCCAACTTAGCAACATGATATATTCTGAGTTATATACATGCGTGTGTGTAAGTTTGTATATTTCAATGTATGTATGTGTGTGTGTGCCTATGAATATGTGTGCGTGTGTGTGTGTGTGTTCGTGCTCGTGTGTGTGGGTGCGTGCTCGTGTGTGTGTGTGGGGGGGGGGGGGCGTGCGTGCTCGTGTGTGTGTGTTGGTATCACACATATATGGCTCGAAGTAATACATCTTCTGGCGTATCCGTTGTAATAGATCGCAGTAATACCGACTGCAGTGTAAGGCTGGCGATATCCGATTACTTGCCCAATAGTTGTAGTAATACAGGTAAATCTTGTTTGAAAATCTCGTACAATCACTGCCTACTGTTAATAATGTAGTAATACTGTATGTTAAGATGACTGTGAACTGTAGAAGAAACCTCGGATAATCTCCTGAGAACTGCAATATTGTATCATTTGTCTTAGTTGGTCGCTTCTTAACGTATCTGGAAGGCTACATATATATATGTAAATATATATATAAGTTTATCCCGCGTTAAATCGGGGGTAACCACAGTAAGTAATATATATATAAGTTTATCCCGCGTTCAATCGGGGGTAACCACAGTAACTAATATATATATATATATATATATATATATATATATATATATATATATATATATATATATATAATATTCGTTATTCTTTAAGTGAAAGCAACTGGTGCGTGTGTTTCTTATTGGCAACATGACCCTCCCAAAGTATAACAATATATATATATATATATATATATATATATATACGAGATGTGTCAGAAAAGTTCCAGGACTGTGTCACAAAAGATTTATTTCAACCCAAACTTCACACTGAGAGTTTTCTCCTTCAAAGTACTCCCCATTAAGTCTAATGCACTTTCCCATCTTTTTTTGCCACGCTTGCATGCACCCCTGGAAGGATTCTTCCGGGATCCTCCGCAGTTTCGTCGTCACGGCCTTTTTGATGTCGTCCACGTCTTCAAAACGGGTCCCCTTCTGGTCATTGTTCAGCAGTTTTGGCACCATCTTCGCGCAGACTTTCCGCATGTCCATATCTTCAGTGAGAATCTTCCAGACGCTGTTCCGATTCATGCCCAGCTCATTTGCCATCAGTCGATCAGTCAGTCCTGGTTGTTGAGGGCCTTCCGCTCCTGGGGTCATCTTGCACCACTCAAAAATACGTGAGCGAGACATCGTCTCATCTCCATACATTTGCTGCAGCAATTCCAGTGCTTCTGACGGAGTTTTCCCCAACCGTACCAGAAACTTCAAGTTTGTTCGTTTCTCTGTGCTCATTGCTTTACGACCTGAAACAGAGGACATATATATAAAATTATGAAGAAAAAAGTTTGATCGCTGCAGAGAGCTAAGATTACAGTTACATACTTCAGGGGAATTACTTTGAAGGCGAAAACTCTTATGTGTGAAGTTTGAGTTTGAAATAAATCTTTTTTGACATCAGTCCTGGAACCTTTCTGACACACCTCGTATATATATATATATATATATATATGGGAAAATGTTCAAGAGCCCGGCGGTCAGAAATAGCCATCTAAACGGCTTGAGCTCTGCCGTCGGGGTCTTGAACATTTTCCTATTACCCACTCTATTACCCTAAGTATTGAGTACTCTGGTGTGTTATGTATGGTCCACCTGAATCCTTACCACACTTCCTTCGTCATATATATATATATGTATATATATATAAATGGAAAAAATGAAACGGAATTTCATTTCTCACTCTTAGTACGGCTGTTACTTAAATATAGTATGTACACATACATACATATATGTATACAGACATACAGTAGTATGTATATATATATATACATACATACATGCACACATATATATATGTACGTATGGATTCACCGAACATTTATTATAATGCTCGGTATGTTTGTAAACAAACATCCTGTATTAAGCCGTAGTGTCTAGCAACCATCGTTCCTCGTTTGTTCAACACTGACAAAGGAACGCTTTACTAGTTTCAAGCTTATTAGCTATCGTCAGCAACGTATACCTTCCTGCCAGATGATTGAACGTTGAAAGTATATACTTTCGTTATGCATATTAACGGCTGAGCAGCCTAATTTGCATATCGAGTGGGTTAATCGGCCGGGTGCACCGAAAACGATAAACGGAAAAAATGAAACGAAATTTCATTTCCCACTCTTAGTACGGCTGTTACTTAAATATAAGTATGTACACGTACATACATATATGTATACAGACGTACAGCAGTGGGAAATGAAATTTCGTTTCATTTTTTCCGTTTATCGTTTTCGGTGCACCAGGCCGAGTAACCCACACGATATGCAAATTAGGCTGCTCAGCAGTTAATATGCTTAAGGAAAGTGTATACTTTCAGACGTTCAATCATCTGGCAGGAAGGTATACGTTGCTGACGATAGCTAATAAACTTGAAACTAATACAGCGTTCCTTTGTCAGTATTGAACAAACGAGCAACGATGGTTGCTAGACACTACGGCTTAATACGGGTTGTTTGTTTACAAACACACCGAGCATTATAATAAATGTTCGGTGAATCCATACGTACACATATATATATGTGTGCATGTATGTATATATATATATATATATACATACTACTGTACGTCTGTATACATATATGTATGTACGTGTAGATACTTATATATATATATATATATGTAAGTTTTAAAACAGTATTAAACTAGATGGACCATTATTCAACTGAGTACCCAAAACTTGGGTACTAGAGTGTGACTACTTTAGTAAGAATCGGGTTTCGATAGCAGAGCTCTGGCCTTTTCGATAACTAGTTCCAGACTAGCTTGTAGTAGCTATTAAAATGGCAAGAGCTCAGCTGTCAGGTTCTCCTATAATCCATTATATTCCCTCCTTCCAGCCAACTTCATTCAAGCGGCTGATTTTACTCTTCGAGGTAATGTTTTATCCCTCTCTCCAAGGCGCAAGCCTAGACAAAATGACTGTGTGAAAGCATGTCATTACCCTGTCTTCATGCTACCGATGTTATTCAAGGACAAAGGTCGATATAGTTTAACCCTACTGAAGTCGCAAAACAGTTTTTTCTAGCTTTAGATAAATATGTTATTCTCAATAGAACAATGTGCTGCCCAGACTGGGAATGAAACATACGATCATACGATGTTGAATTCAATGCATTTACCACTAAGCCACGCAATCTCACAATCATTAACATGGAATAAACTTCGTTGGTTTCGAAGATGAGTGTTCTAATTGTAAGATCAAGTGAATAGTCTGCTCATGAAATTAAGAAAGTGACTGAGAATTCAAGTCATGCATAACATTATCTGGGATGCCACATGCAACGACACATTCCACAGAGGCAACCTGGTGCAATCTGGGACTAACTCAGCCTTTGCTGTATTTCGGGATGAGGAGGGAAATCTCTCCAAATATCGGTCGCTCTCCGATAAATTCGTGGTCGAGCCCTTGGCAGTGGTGATCTTTGGTGTTCTTGTCTCTAGAGCCACCTTCCTATTCATCACCATTGGCACAGAGTTGGCTACCCACAGGTGTGAGCATCGCGAGCTGTAATGGCTCTTACAGCGCGTCTCCCGCACCATCCTCCGGAGAAACGCCTTCTCAGTCCTATCCGCCGGTGCCGCGGGCGGCCAGCGCATGGAGCTCCCTCTGCTCACAATAGTGAGAGATGAAGAGAGCGTGAGAAACGGATGCAATGACTGGGAGTTCGGTTCTTTTGCGTTCGGACATTGTGTATATGTATATATGTATGGGGTTAATATCTTTTTTCTTTCTTCAGTTTTATCGTTCTACAAATGTTTAGGTACATTACTGAATTCCTCACATAAACTAACTTAATATAAGCAATGTTATCAAGTCCAATTCTATAAGTTTCAGTGGCTACATTAGCGTTAATGTCCAGATAGTCAGCTAACGCTTTCATGTAAAGATACAGTCAGTGTAGCCGACTGGTTTCCATCGAGCTTCTCTTGATACAATTTCACTCCAAAGACATTGTAAATAATTGTTTCTACTTTTTGCACAAGGCCAGCAAATACCCAGTGTATTACTGGTACTTTATTTTATCGACCCCGTAAGGATGAAAGGCAAAGTTAACCTCGGCGGGATTTGAACTCAGAATGGAAAGGGCCGTAACTCTTTGCGTCAAGGCATGGCGTCCGACCCTCTACCGATACTGCCATGTAAATAATATTTGTCAAACATGCGACGCAATGATATCGAATCCAACACCTGTTGATTGCACCTCCAACTCCTTAACCATTCGGCCATCCTGTGTTCATAAATATTAACGTAACAAAAGAATAATACACACACATACACACACACACACACACATATATATATATATATATATATATATATATATATATATACATATACATATATATATATATATATATATATATATATATATATATATATATATATATATATATATATATATATATATATATATATATACATATATGCATATATATATATATATATAGGTTTAGGAATAACCAAAGTGTGCTTAGAAATACATTGTTTTATTAGCTAACAGTGTTTCATCCGTACCGTAAGGCAGGAATCATCAGAGCCTATAAACAAGAGTATATCAGTAGTTGCATGCTCCATCAAGCTGCGTCACCAAAACAAGGTTAAAGGACCAGCAGGGGGGGGGGTCCAGAGGTCAGCGCTATATAGAAAAAGACACAATACATGACGTATATAATGTCATAAAATGTCATAAAAAATGTCATAAAAAATTACATCAAAGATCACATCAAAAATTTATCACTTACATGGTGCAATAGATGATAAGGAGTTTGGGAGAGGGTAGCAAGGAATGAGTGAAGGTGTTACTCAGCATGATCATAATCAATAAAAAAAAACAATAAAATATACAGAAACAAAAAACCATGCTGAGTAACACCTTCACTCATTCCTTTCTACCCTCTCCCAACCTCCTTATCATCTATTGGCAACTAAATGAGGCATTGTATAAAAGTCATCTGATTCGCCATTATGGAGTGAATGGTCATTATATATATATATATATATATATATATATATATATATATATATATATATATATATATATATATATATATATATATATATGTATATATATATAATAACCATTTACTCCTTAATGGCGTATCTGAAGACTTTTCTACAATGCCTCATTTAGTTGCCAAAATGTAACTTAAAACGCCTGTAATGTTCCATATAATTGCACCATCAATTTTCGATCTTTTCTCAATATATCGATTTGGGCTGCATTGAATTTACTTTGATGTTTCGTATATTTAGTGATCGATAATGCGACTTCAACTAATTGTTGCCCCGTTGCAGTTCAATTTCCAGCTGTTCAAAGATATAAAATATTATTCTAGAACTTACAACAAAACACCAGTTATTTATAGAATGTGTAATTTTCATGCGAGAGTCTTTGCTGAGGAATTGTTATTAGATGGATGTGGGGTTTGTGGTGGTCCTGGTCGTCATCGTCTAGATGGTGGTGGTGGGGGTGTTGTTAGCGGTGGTGGTGTTGATGATGATGGTCGTGGTGGTGTTGTTATTAGTGGTGGTGGTGGTGGTGGTGTTGTTGGTGGTGGTGGCGGTTGTGGTTGTGGTGGTGGTCTGGTGGTGAGTGTGGGGTCACTACTGGAATTGAATAATCAAAACCGTAGCGGTATGTCGCATATCAAATCTTATATTTTGTCTGATGAAAACGTACTTAAACACCATTGTACCTTTGAAATATGTATAATAAAATATATATTTTAACTATGAGAATATTTTTCATTTATTAATATTTTGAATAATATTAAATATTCCAGGAAAATCTACTGTCGAGTGCTTCTAATCTATTGTAAATTTGTATTCGTTGAATAATCAACGAACCATATTGATCTTTGGTCATATATATATATATATATATATACACACACACACACACACACACACACACACACACACACACACACACATATATATATATATATATATATATATATATATATATATATATATATATATATATATATATATATATATATATATAACGAAGGAAATGTGGTAAGGAACCAGGTGGACCATAACGCACCAAAGTACTCAATACTTGAGGTAGTAGAGTGGGTAATAGGAACCAGTAAGACCCCGACAGCTGAGCTCAAACCGTTTCGACGGCTAATTCTGGACTTGTATCTTGTATACATATATATATATATATATATATATATATATTCAAGCGCCGTTATATTATGCCTCTTCTCACGTATTTTAAACATCTCTTCTACTGTAACATTATATCTTAATTCTCTAAGGGCGGTGGATTGGCAGTATCGGTAGAGAGTCGGACGCCATGCTTTCCAGCATAGTTACGTCCCTTTACGATCTGAGTTCAAATCCCGCCGAGGTTGACTTTGCCTTTCATCCTTACGGGGTCGATAAAATAAAGTACCAGTAATGCACTGGGTAATTGCTGGCCTTGTGTCTAAAGTAGAAACAATTATTTCTTAATTCTCTTCACACATTTTCATTGATATTTTTCATTCGAAATATCCACAAAAATAACTTTTTGTATTTTTAGTAAAAAAACCGATGCCAATTTTTCTTCAACTTTTTCTCACTTAAAACCTCTCACTTCTCTGGCTAGTGAACAAGTATGAATGACTTGGCTCTATCTTTATATATATATATTTCGTTTAATTTTATTTTTATTTGTTTTCCTTCCCCTTTTTTCTAAATGTATTTCCACACACCCTCTGAACTCTCTTCCTAACCCATTTACTCCTGAAGAAGGGCTTATGCCCGAAACGCCCCCCCCCCCCCCACACACACACACTCTCAAAAGCTTGAACCTAATAAGCCTTTATTTGTCTGCCTCTCTGTTTTGTTCCCGTATAAATTTGCACAATACATATATATATATATAAATGAAAAATGGCGAGCTGTGTTGTTGCAAATAGGATATATATATATATATACTTGGATCTGGGGGCCTCTGTTGTATATATATCTGCACTTGTGCGTACAAATATATATACACACACCGGTATGGATTTGTGTGTGTGCCTTAAGGGGTAGGTGTGAGTGTGTACAAGTCAACCAACATAAGTCTTTTTCTAAAATTTTTAAACTTTCTAAGTATTTGACTCCAACCTTTATTGTCAGTATTACCACCCCACATCATTTCCTTAAATTGTATGTATGGATGTGTGTCTCTGTCGCTGGAGGTGTGTGTGAGTGTATGTGTAAGTCTACCTACATAAGTCTTTTTATTTGTAAATTTTTTATTTGTAAACTTTCTACTCCAACCATAATTTTCACTAGTACCACTCCACATAAATTCCTCAACTTAAGAATGTCCTGTAGTATCTATTTCATAATATAAACCTCAATTGAATATATATCTGACCAGGAATGCTTTTTGTGAAAATCAGTCATATGGAACTATTGTCATCATGCCTGACGGTTTGAACTTTACAAGACCACCTGCCTCACTGAGGTCAAATACCAACCCTACTAGCATCTACAAACTGACCAATGAGAATTAAGACTATTCCTGCTGACAACATTAAATTATTCCTAACAAGCTCATATGTCCCAAGGCTCTGATACCATCAACACTATAAACACAGAGCTGGAATATCTAAAAACTGACTAGCTGCCTGATGAGGTCATAGCCATTCAATGGCTATCATCGAAATATATATAGCAGTAAATAAAGGATTATGAGTTCATGCAATTGACTTATGTTTCGTCACTATATATATATATATATATATAATGAAAAATTGAACAGGGACAGAACAGAGAGGCAGTACGACAAATGTTTATTAAATTCACGCTATATATATATATACATATATATATATATATAT
>OZ024742.1:363309522-363314522 GCA_964016885.1 Eledone cirrhosa | reverse complement strand
TAGTAAGAAATATCTCCACTATAAATCTGTTCACATTTGTTTATATCTGCTACAGTTTTTGTCCTACAACAATAACGAGGTTTAATAACGATTAAATGTAACAATCACTTCCCCAGTGTCTGCAATATTATTTTCCTTACTCAGACTATATTTAATAAATAGGTTAATGTCATTCAGTTCTAGAAAACACATAGCGAGATTCTGTGAAGTTTCTTTGTTTCTCTTTTGTTTTATATCTTTACACCAAACGGAGGAATTGGTAATTGGTTTGTAATTACTACAATACAGCAACGATTCTATTAAATGCTTCTGTAGTTTCCTACATCTAATTATTGTACACATGTTTTTCTCTTGTCGACACAGCATGGATGGGCGTGTGATTAAGAGTTCACTTCACGGTAATTAGGATCTGGGTTCGATTCTACTGCGTGGTATCTTGAGGAATTGTAATTTGCCTTAGCCATGAGAGCAGCCATATCACCTGAGTGAAGTTAGGTAAATGGAAAGATCTGGACGCCCTTCAGGTGGATAACACTTTATGTCACACTCAATTCCCATGGAACGTATCTTAAGGATACTTGAGGTAAGGGAACGCTGAACCTCTTAAAAGTTAATTTCACAGGCAAGCTGTTACCTTGATCGAAAAAACCTACAACACTTCGTCGAAGCTGACTAATATCTATTTAATTTCATTCCATTCCATATGTCTTTCTCTTAGTCGACTACTTTTTCTCAGACTTTCACATTATTCAACTATATTTGACAACTGAACTGTGTTACAATATTCCTCGAGGACCAACACCGACTTTGTTAACCCAACTGTAAACTCTGCTACCGTTGCTAATGAAGACGGAATTAGATTTATTTCTTCGGGGATATTCTAAAGTTACTTTACTATCCAGCTAACATGGAATATTTCTATGTATTTCAAAATGGTTAGAATTGTATTAGAGGATAACATGAAACCCGTTATTATATATGTGATACTTAATTTAGCAGTTCAACCAAAGGAGATTGACTACAGCATGGCGACAGTCTAATGAATGAACTCAGTAAGAGAGGAAAAGAATAACATCTCTATATATTTCATGAATTAATTGTATCAGAAAACTAAGAACAGCTAAGAGAAATTTATTTATCGAGTTGAATCTAGTAATCGAGTAGTCGTGTCTATGAACATGGCTCTCAGATATGTAGTCACAAATGTATTTGACTATTTCATCCATATTAGGGCGGTGGATGGGCCGTAATCAGTGGAGCATCGAACAACATGCTTTGGGACATAGAGTTAAGGCCCTTTACGATATATGTTCAAATCCTGCGAGGTTAGCGTTGCCTTTATTCCTTACGGACTTGCTAAAGTAAATTATCAGTAATTCAATCGACTTTACTCTCCCAGAAAATTGCTGGCCTTCTGCCTAAATCAGAAACCAATATTTCTTCTGTAGAAATAGAAAAAAAAACGCTGAATAAATTCCATGAAATCATTCGGATGCCCCAGATGAACAGTAATTTTCCGACTTAATTGTAATCATGTAACCATATAGGTTGATAATTATAATGACCTTCAGCAAGTCCCTCGACTATATCCTCCATCGCCTATGAATTTAATCGATTAAATCTGTTTCTTGTTTATAAATTCTCAATATGGAGTGTCAATTTAGTACTCTGGCACATTTAATAAAATACTGCTCTCAGAGGACTTCTTTCTAGTAAATAGCCAGCAAGGGTACCCACATGCGGAGTTTTTATTGATAGAAACAACAGTTAAATCTGCCTCAAAAAACTCCGTAACTTATTAAAACTCTAAGGACGTATTAGATAATGTAAGGCTGCAAATTGATAGAACCGTTAGAACGTTAGATAGAATGCTTTGAGGTATTTGTTCCAACTCTATGCTCTCTGATTTTAAATCACACCGAGGTCTACTTTGCCTTTCATCCGTGCGAGGTCGCTAAAAGAAGTTCCACTCTATTTATAGGGACGATGCTTACTCTATATTTCTTTCTCCCTTCCTCTCGTTCTCTCTTGAATAAATAGATTGTGGCTAGACCTGGAGAGGTTTAAAATACCCAAGAAACACCGTATGTTTCTACGGCGCACCCTCGACCCCATCAGGAGTTATGGTATTTCAATAAAACAAATTAGATAATGTGTGCAATTTGTCTGCAAATATAAGGAATACTAAAACCTGAAACTCTGTTTACCCTACGTGTTTTAGTTTAATAATATCTCCCTCCTTGCCCCCCCCCCTCTCTCTCTTACTTTCTCTTTTTCACTCGTCTCTCGTATTCTCATACACAAACATATACTTTCCATCCCATTTCCATGAAGAATTTAAGATCGCCATCCCCACCACTTTTCCAGAGTGACAGTCATGTGGCACTACAGCATCACTAACTTTAATACAATAAAAGCTATGTCATTCAGCCGTCCATTTCCAGCTGTATATATAACAAGAGTTAACACAGTTGATGTCTTATAGAAATGCATGACTATATACTACGACAGTAATCCCCACGTTTATCCATGTTTCTTTGAAGTCAACATATCTAAGTAATTAATATTTATATTAACTTTACTTTCACAATCATTGCCTTCCTGATCTGATGAATAACATTTATAAGTACACCATATTTTTGCTTCTTACATCCTTCAATTGACACAATTTCCAAGACACGAGTTATTAGGTGCAACTTAGGATTATAAATGAGTTTCATTCTGATAATGTTCTATCTTTTTTTCTTATTAATACTATCAAAAATAAAACGAGATAATTTCTTGGTGCGATGATAGAAAAAAATATATTTCCCCTCTTCTACGTTTAAAATCATTTTGCACCATGTCACTCCATTAACGTACATTTTACCTTTTTTACTTCTTGCAAAGGCAGTGAGTTTTCTTTTCTTGTGTTGTATCAAGGTTTCTTTTTAGGTTTACTATTCTTGCAGCTGTCAATCGATTTATGACTGATGTCAGTGTAAGAGTAGATTAAATCCCGTGTGAAATAACGAGATTTATGGACGAAATAACATTTTTTTCGGACCTGTCAGCAATCTAAATTATAAAGGTACTTGCTAGCACAAGTGTTGACAGTATCAAGTTGAAACGCTGAAACAACAATGACATATTTACAGACACCTATCAGAATATAAAGGGTTAATGTTTCCCATCAACACATCAATGTTTGAAATATTTCACTGGAGAGAAAGAAAATGTCATTTTTTTCCCCCTTTTACTTCAGTCAGAACCTTTTCTTTTACGAAAGGGTTTATGGTGGGTAAATATTTGTCTATATCTTGCCAATAATATAACGACTCGACCTTTAGCAAGAGTATTTCAAGTGTTACTCGTGTGAAAACATATGGCCAAATATTTAGGGATTTGAACTCATGATGAATTAGTTGGTGGGTTCGATACCTCAACGAGAGGACGCGGTGTTTTCTAGAAGGAAATATTTTACTTCTTGTTACTCCTTCTATTGTTAAATCTAAACCTCGACGCTTTTCATTTTCCAAGGTAGATGAAAGAAATTCTTGCTAATACTAATTATATATTATATTGTGGTATACATGTTCTACACCTTCCTGATAATATGTATCAATACTAATACTATATTATGATGTGATATCTATGATACTACACCTTTCTCATACTATGTACCAATACTAATACTATATTATGATGTGATATCTATGATACTACACCTTTCTCACACTATGTACCAATACTAATACTATATTATGATGTGATATCTATGATACTACACCTTTCTCACACTATGTACCAATACTAATACTATATTATGATGTGATATCTATGATACTACACCTTTCTCATACTATGTACCAATACTAATACTATATTATGATGTGATATCTATGATACTACACCTTTCTCATACTATGTACCAATACTAATACTATATTATGATGTGATATCTATGATACTACACCTTTCTCATACTATGTACCAATACTAATACTATATTATGATGTGATATCTATGATACTACACCTTTCTCATACTATGTACCAATACTAATACTATATTATGATGTGATATCTATGATACTACACCTTTCTCATACTATGTACCAATACTAATACTATATTAAGATGTGATATCTATGATACTACACCTTTCTCATACTATGTACCAATACTAATACTATATTATGATGTGATATCTTTTTACTACCCTTTCTCATACTATGTACCAATACTAATACTATATCATGATGTGATATCTATGATACTACACCTTTCTCATACTATGTACCAATACTAATACTATATTATGATGTGATATCTTTTTACTACCCTTTCTCATACTATGTACCAATACTAATACTATATCATGATGTGATATCTTTTTACTATCCTTTCTCATACTATGTACCAATACTAATACTATATCATGATGTGATATCTATGATACTACACCTTTCTCATACTATGTACCAATACTAACACTATATTATGATGTGATATCTATGATACTACACCTTTCTCATACTATGTACCAATACACATCTGTTGTATGGATATTAATGTAAAAGAAAAAATGAACATTGTTTGTAGCGTAATTAGTGGGAAGAAAGCTAAAGCAAAGAAGATAAACTAATGAAAATTGATTAATTGGTCTAATTATTGAAAGACCAAACTAATCATGGCATTTCTTATGGGTAACATATCAGATAACACATTTGAACATATCTTGCAATCAACTGAGATAACGCCAGTTAGAATGTTATTAACAGTTTTTCACTTTTTAGTATATGTAACTTTTACTTTAAAGAGAGTTTGTGGAGAAGATCGATAAATTCAATTATCGAGATCTCTATTCCTCACGGCAATTGACCCCATGGGACTAATTTGTGAACTTTTCATTGACTAATTATTGCCGAGTCAAATCATCGACGTATTTCTATTTTTTTCGATTTCTGGAATTTACCTGCCTTGACCTTTCAAGAGCTACGTCTAATGATATTTACACTG
>OZ024742.1:363292022-363304522 GCA_964016885.1 Eledone cirrhosa | reverse complement strand
GCAGGAGAAACTGGGTAACTCCTGGGGATGAGAGCAGGAGAGACTGGGTAACTCCTGGGGATGATAGCAGGAGAGACTGGGTAACTCCTGGGGATGAGAGCAGGAGTAACCAGGTAACTACTGGGGATGATAGCAGGAGAGACTGGGTAACTCCTGGGGATGAGAGCAGGAGAAACTGGGTAACTACTGGGGATGATAGCAGGAGAGACTGGGTAACTCCTGGGGATGAGAGCAGGAGTAACCAGGTAACTACTGGGGATGAGAGCAGGAGAGACTGGGTAACTCCTGGGGATGAGAGCAGGAGAGACTGGGTAACTCCTGGGGATGATAGCAGGAGAGACTGGGTAACTCCTGGGGATGATAGCAGGAGTAACCAGGTAACTACTGGGGATGATAGCAGGAGAGACTGGGTAACTCCTGGGGATGAGAGCAGGAGAGACTGGGTAACTCCTGGGGATGATAGCAGGAGAAACTGGGTAACTCCTGGCGATGAGAGCAGGAGAGACTGGGTAACTCCTGGGGATGATAGCAGGAGAGACTGGGTAACTCCTGGGGATGATAGCAGGAGTAACCAGGTAACTACTGGGGATGATAGCAGGAGAGACTGGGTAACTCCTGGGGATGAGAGCAGGAGAGACTGGGTAACTCCTGGGGATGATAGCAGGAGAAACTGGGTAACTCCTGGGGATGAGAGCAGGAGAGACTGGGTAACTCCTGGGGATGATAGCAGGAGAAACTGGGTAACTACTGGGGATGATAGCAGGAGAGACTGGGTAACTCCTGGGGATGAGAGCAGGAGTAACCAGGTAACTACTGGGGATGAGAGCAAGAGAAACTGGGTGACTCCTGGGGATGAGAGCAGGAGAGACTGGGTAACTCCTGGGGATGATAGCAGGAGAGACTGGGTAACTCCTGGGGATGATAGCAGGAGTAACCAGGTAACTACTGGGGATGATAGCAGGAGAGACTGGGTAACTCCTGGGGATGAGAGCAGGAGAGACTGGGTAACTCCTGGGGATGATAGCAGGAGAAACTGGGTAACTCCTGGGGATGAGAGCAGGAGAGACTGGGTAACTCCTGGGGATGATAGCAGGAGAAACTGGGTAACTACTGGGGATGATAGCAGGAGAGACTGGGTAACTCCTGGGGATGAGAGCAGGAGTAACCAGGTAACTACTGGGGATGAGAGCAAGAGAAACTGGGTGACTCCTGGGGATGAGAGCAGGAGAGACTGGGTAACTCCTGGGGATGATAGCAGGAGAGACTGGGTAACTCCTGGGGATGATAGCAGGAGTAACCAGGTAACTACTGGGGATGATAGCAGGAGAGACTGGGTAACTCCTGGGGATGAGAGCAGGAGAAACTGGGTAACTACTGGGGATGATAGCAGGAGAGACTGGGTAACTCCTGGGGATGAGAGCAGGAGTAACCAGGTAACTACTGGGGATGATAGCAGGAGAGACTGGGTAACTCCTGGGGATGATAGCAGGAGAGACTGGGTATCTCCTGGGGATGAGAGCAGGAGTAACCAGGTAACTACTGGGGATGATAGCAGGAGTAACCAGGTAACTACTGGGGATGAGAGCAGGAGAGACTGGGTAACTCCTGGGGATGATAGCAGGAGTAACCAGGTAACTCCTGGGGATGAGAGCAGGAGTAACCAGGTAACTACTGGGGATGAGAGCAGGAGAGACTGGGTAACTCCTGGGGATGATAGCAGGAGTAACCAGGTAACTCCTGGGGATGAGAGCAGGAGTAACCAGGTAACTACTGGGGATGAGAGCAGGAGAGACTGGGTAACTCCTGGGGATGATAGCAGGAGTAACCAGGTAACTCCTGGGGATGAGAGCAGGAGTAACCAGGTAACTCCTGGGGATGAGAGCAGGAGAGACTGGGTAACTACTGGGGATGATAGCAGGAGAGACTGGGTAACTACTGGGGATGATAGCAGGAGTAACCAGGTAACTCCTGGGGATGATAGCAGGAGTAACCAGGTAACTCCTGGGGATGATAGCAGGAGAAACAGGGTAACTCCTGGGGATGATAGCAGGAGTAACCAGGTAACTCCTGGGGATGATAGCAGGAGAGACTGGGTAACTCCTGGGGATGATAGCAGGAGTAACCAGGTAACTCCTGGGGATGATAGCAGGAGTAACCAGGTAACTCCTGGGGATGAGAGCAGGAGTAACCAGGTAACTCCTGGGGATGAGAGCAGGAGAGACTGGGTAACTCCTGGGGATGATAGCAGGAGTAACTGGGTAACTCCTGGGGATGATAGCAGGAGTAACCAGGTAACTACTGGGGATGAGAGCAGGAGAGACTGGGTAACTACTGGGGATGATAGCAGGAGTAACCAGGTAACTCCTGGGGATGATAGCAGGAGAAACTGGGTAACTCCTGGGGATGATAGCAGGAGTAACCAGGTAACTACTGGGGATGAGAGCAGGAGAGACTGGGTAACTACTGGGGATGATAGCAGGAGTAACCAGGTAACTCCTGGGGATGATAGCAGGAGTAACTGGGTAACTCCTGGGGATGATAGCAGGAGTAACCAGGTAACTACTGGGGATGAGAGCAGGAGAGACTGGGTAACACCTGGGGATGATAGCAGGAGTAACCAGGTAACTCCTGGGGATGATAGCAGGAGTAACCAGGTAACTCCTGGGGATGAGAGCAGGAGTAACCAGGTAACTACTGGGGATGATAGCAGGAGTAACCAGGTAACTACTGGGGATGATAGCAGGAGTAACCAGGTAACTACTGGGGATGAGAGCAGGAGAGACTGGGTAACTACTGGGGATGATAGCAGGAGTAACCAGGTAACTACTGGGGATGAGAGCAGGAGAGACTGGGTAACTACTGGGGATGATAGCAGGAGTAACCAGGTAACTCCTGGGGATGATAGCAGGAGTAACTGGGTAACTCCTGGGGATGATAGCAGGAGTAACCAGGTAACTACTGGGGATGAGAGCAGGAGAGACTGGGTAACTACTGGGGATGATAGCAGGAGTAACCAGGTAACTCCTGGGGATGATAGCAGGAGTAACTGGGTAACTACTGGGGATGATAGCAGGAGTAACCAGGTAACTCCTGGGGATGATAGCAGGAGTAACCAGGTAACTACTGGGGATGAGAGCAGGAGAGACTGGGTAACTACTGGGGATGATAGCAGGAGTAACCAGGTAACTCCTGGGGATGATAGCAGGAGTAACCAGGTAACTACTGGGGATGAGAGCAGGAGAGACTGGGTAACTCCTGGGGATGATAGCAGGAGTAACCAGGTAACTCCTGGGGATGATAGCAGGAGTAACCAGGTAACTCCTGGGGATGATAGCAGGAGTAACCAGGTAACTACTGGGGATGATAGCAGGAGTAACCAGGTAACTACTGGGGATGATAGCAGGAGTAACCAGGTAACTACTGGGGATGATAGCAGGAGAAACTGGGTAACTCCTGGGGATGATAGCAGGAGTAACCAGGTAACTACTGGGGATGATAGCAGGAGTAACCAGGTAACTACTGGGGATGATAGCAGGAGAAACTGGGTAACTCCTGGGGATGATAGCAGGAGTAACCAGGTAACTACTGGGGATGAGAGCAGGAGAGACTGGGTAACTCCTGGGGATGAGAGCAGGAGTAACCAAGTAACTCCTGGGGATGATAGCAGGAGTAACTGGGTAACTCCTGGGGATAAGAGCAGGAGTAGCCAGGTAACTCCTGGGGATGAGAGCAGGAGTAACCAGGTAACTCCTGGGGATGAGAGCAGGAGTAACCAGGTAACTCCTGGGGATGAGAGCAGGAGTAACCAGGTAACTCCTGGGGATGATAGCAGGAGTAACCAGGTAACTACTGGGGATGATAGCAGGAGTAACCAGGTAACTCCTGGGGATGAGAGCAGGAGTAACCAGGTAACTACTGGGGATGATAGCAGGAGTAACCAGGTAACTCCTGGGGATGATAGCAGGAGTAACCAGGTAACTACTGGGGATGATAGCAGGAGTAACCAGGTAACTCCTGGGGATGAGAGCAGGAGTAACTGGGTAACTCCTGGGGATGATAGCAGGAGAAACTGGGTAACTCCTGGGGATGATAGCAGGAGAAACTGGGTAACTCCTGGGGATGATAGCAGGAGAAACTGGGTAACTCCTGGGGATGATAGCAGGAGTAACTGGGTAACTCCTGGGGATGATAGCAGGAGAAACTGGGTAACTCCTGGGAATGATAGCAGGAGTAACTGGGTAACTCCTGGGGATGAGAGCAGGAGTAACTGGGTAACTCCTGGGGATGAGAGCAGGAGTAACCAGGTAACTCCTGGGGATGAGAGCAGGAGTAACCAGGTAACTCCTGGGGATGAGAGCAGGAGAAACAGGGTAACTCCTGGGGATGAGAGCAGGAGTAACTGGGTAACTCCTGGGGATGAGAGCAGGAGTAACTGGGTAACTCCTGGGGATGATAGCAGGAGTAACTGGGTAACTCCTGGGGATGAGAGCAGGAGTAACCAGGTAACTCCTGGGGATGAGAGCAGGAGTAACCAGGTAACTCCTGGGGATGAGAGCAGGAGTAACCAGGTAACTACTGGGGATGAGAGCAGGAGAGACTGGGTAACTCCTGGGGATGATAGCAGGAGTAACCAGGTAACTCCTGGGGATGAGAGCAGGAGTAACCAGGTAACTACTGGGGATGAGAGCAGGAGAGACTGGGTAACTCCTGGGGATGATAGCAGGAGTAACCAGGTAACTCCTGGGGATGAGAGCAGGAGAGACTGGGTAACTCCTGGGGATGAGAGCAGGAGTAACCAGGTAACTCCTGGGGATGATAGCAGGAGTAACCAGGTAACTACTGGGGATGAGAGCAGGAGAAACTGGGTAACTCCTGGGGATGAGAGCAGGAGAGACTGGGTAACTCCTGGGGATGAGAGCAGGAGTAACCAGGTAACTACTGGGGATGATAGCAGGAGTAACCAGGTAACTCCTGGGGATGAGAGCAGGAGTAACCAGGTAACTCCTGGGGATGATAGCAGGAGTAACCAGGTAACTACTGGGGATGAGAGCAGGAGAAACTGGGTAACTCCTGGGGATGAGAGCAGGAGAGACTGGGTAACTACTGGGGATGATAGCAGGAGAGACTGGGTAACTCCTGGGGATGATAGCAGGAGTAACCAGGTAACTCCTGGGGATGATAGCAGGAGAGACTGGGTAACTCCTGGGGATGAGAGCAGGAGTAACCAGGTAACTCCTGGGGATGATAGCAGGAGAGACTGGGTAACTCCTGGGGATGAGAGCAGGAGTAACCAGGTAACTACTGGGGATGAGAGCAGGAGAGACTGGGTAACTCCTGGGGATGATAGCAGGAGTAACCAGGTAACTCCTGGGGATGATAGCAGGAGTAACCAGGTAACTACTGGGGATGAGAGCAGGAGAGACTGGGTAACTCCTGGGGATGAGAGCAGGAGTAACCAGGTAACTACTGGGGATGATAGCAGGAGTAACCAGGTAACTCCTGGGGATGAGAGCAGGAGTAACCAGGTAACTACTGGGGATGAGAGCAGGAGAGACTGGGTAACTCCTGGGGATGAGAGCAGGAGTAACCAGGTAACTACTGGGGATGAGAGCAGGAGAGACTGGGTAACTCCTGGGGATGAGAGCAGGAGTAACCAGGTAACTACTGGGGATGATAGCAGGAGTAACCAGGTAACTCCTGGGGATGATAGCAGGAGTAACCAGGTAACTCCTGGGGATGATAGCAGGAGAGACTGGGTAACTCCTGGGGATGATAGCAGGAGTAACCAGGTAACTACTGGGGATGATAGCAGGAGAGACTGGGTAACTCCTGGGGATGATAGCAGGAGTAACCAGGTAACTCCTGGGGATGATAGCAGGAGAGACTGGGTAACTCCTGGGGATGATAGCAGGAGAGACTGGGTAACTCCTGGGGATGAGAGCAGGAGTAACCAGGTAACTACTGGGGATGATAGCAGGAGTAACCAGGTAACTCCTGGGGATGAGAGCAGGAGTAACCAGGTAACTCCTGGGGATGATAGCAGGAGTAACTGGGTAACTCCTAGGGATGAGAGCAGGAGTAACCAGGTAACTCCTGGGGATGATAGCAGGAGTAACCAGGTAACTCCTGGGGATGAGAGCAGGAGTAACCAGGTAACTACTGGGGATGATAGCAGGAGAGACTGGGTAACTCCTGGGGATGATAGCAGGAGAGACTGGGTAACTCCTGGGGATGATAGCAGGAGTAACCAGGTAACTCCTGGGGATGATAGCAGGAGAGACTGGGTAACTCCTGGGGATGATAGCAGGAGAGACTGGGTAACTCCTGGGGATGAGAGCAGGAGTAACCAGGTAACTCCTGGGGATGATAGCAGGAGAGACTGGGTAACTCCTGGGGATGATAGCAGGAGAGACTGGGTAACTCCTGGGGATGATAGCAGGAGTAACCAGGTAACTCCTGGGGATGATAGCAGGAGTAACCAGGTAACTACTGGGGATGAGAGCAGGAGAAACTGGGTAACTCCTGGGGATGATAGCAGGAGTAACCAGGTAACTCCTGGGGATGATAGCAGGAGTAACCAGGTAACTACTGGGGATGATAGCAGGAGTAACCAGGTAACTCCTGGGGATGATAGCAGGAGTAACCAGGTAACTCCTGGGGATGATAGCAGGAGTAACCAGGTAACTACTGGGGATGAGAGCAGGAGAAACTGGGTAACTCCTGGGGATGATAGCAGGAGTAACCAGGTAACTCCTGGGGATGATAGCAGGAGTAACCAGGTAACTACTGGGGATGATAGCAGGAGTAACCAGGTAACTCCTGGGGATGATAGCAGGAGTAACCAGGTAACTCCTGGGGATGATAGCAGGAGTAACCAGGTAACTCCTGGGGATGATAGCAGGAGTAACCAGGTAACTACTGGGGATGAGAGCAGGAGAAACTGGGTAACTCCTGGGGATGAGAGCAGGAGTAACCAGGTAACTCCTGGGGATGATAGCAGGAGTAACCAGGTAACTACTGGGGATGAGAGCAGGAGAAACTGGGTAACTCCTGGGGATGATAGCAGGAGAAACTGGGTAACTCCTGGGGATGAGAGCAGGAGAGACTGGGTAACTCCTGGGGATGAGAGCAGGAGTAACCAGGTAACTCCTGGGGATGAGAGCAGGAGAGACTGGGTAACTCCTGGGGATGATAGCAGGAGTAACCAGGTAACTCCTGGGGATGATAGCAGGAGTAACCAGGTAACTCCTGGGGATGATAGCAGGAGTAACCAGGTAACTCCTGGGGATGATAGCAGGAGTAACCAGGTAACTCCTGGGGATGAGAGCAGGAGTAACCAGGTAACTCCTGGGGATGATAGCAGGAGTAACCAGGTAACTCCTGGGGATGATAGCAGGAGAAACTGGGTAACTCCTGGGGATGATAGCAGGAGTAACCAGGTAACTCCTGGGGATGATAGCAGGAGAAACTGGGTAACTCCTGGGGATGATAGCAGGAGTAACCAGGTAACTACTGGGGATGACAGCAGGAGAAACTGGGTAACTCCTGGGGATGATAGCAGGAGTAACCAGGTAACTACTGGGGATGATAGCAGGAGAAACTGGGTAACTCCTGGGGATGATAGCAGGAGTAACCAGGTAACTCCTGGGGATGAGAGCAGGAGTAACCAGGTAACTCCTGGGGATGAGAGCAGGAGTAACCAGGTAACTACTGGGGATGATAGCAGGAGAGACTGGGTAACTCATGGGGATGATAGCAGGAGTAACCAGGTAACTCCTGGGGATGAGAGCAGGAGTAACCAGGTAACTCCTGGGGATGATAGTAGGAGAAACTGGGTAACTCCTGGGGATGATAGCAGGAGTAACCAGGTAACTCCTGGGGATGAGAGCAGGAGTAACCAGGTAACTACTGGGGATGATAGCAGGAGTAACTGGGTAACTACTGGGGATGATAGCAGGAGTAACCAGGTAACTCCTGGGGATGAGAGCAGGAGTAACCAGGTAACTCCTGGGGATGATAGCAGGAGTAACCAGGTAACTCCTGGGGATGAGAGCAGGAGTAACCAGGTAACTACTGGGGATGAGAGCAGGAGAAACTGGGTAACTACTGGGGATGAGAGCAAGAGAGACTGGGTAACTCCTGGGGATGAGAGCAGGAGAGACTGGGTAACTCCTGGGGATGATAGCAGGAGAGACTGGGTAACTCCTGGGGATGAGAGCAGGAGAGACTGGGTAACTCCTGGGGATGATAGCAGGAGAGACTGGGTAACTCCTGGGGATGATAGCAGGAGTAACCAGGTAACTCCTGGGGATGAGAGCAGGAGTAACCAGGTAACTCCTGGGGATGATAGCAGGAGTAACCAGGTAACTACTGGGGATGAGAGCAGGAGAAACTGGGTAACTCCTGGGGATGAGAGCAGGAGAGACTGGGTAACTCCTGGGGATGAGAGCAGGAGAGACTGGGTAACTCCTGGGGATGATAGCAGGAGAGACTGGGTAACTCCTGGGGATGATAGCAGGAGTAACCAGGTAACTCCTGGGGATGATAGCAGGAGAGACTGGGTAACTCCTGGGGATGAGAGCAGGAGTAACCAGGTAACTCCTGGGGATGAGAGCAGGAGTAACCAGGTAACTACTGGGGATGAGAGCAGGAGAGACTGGGTAACTCCTGGGGATGATAGCAGGAGTAACCAGGTAACTCCTGGGGATGAGAGCAGGAGTAACCAGGTAACTACTGGGGATGAGAGCAGGAGAGACTGGGTAACTCCTGGGGATGAGAGCAGGAGTAACCAGGTAACTACTGGGGATGATAGCAGGAGAGACTGGGTAACTCCTGGGGATGATAGCAGGAGTAACCAGGTAACTCCTGGGGATGATAGCAGGAGAGACTGGGTAACTCCTGGGGATGATAGCAGGAGTAACCAGGTAACTCCTGGGGATGATAGCAGGAGAGACTGGGTAACTCCTGGGGATGAGAGCAGGAGTAACCAGGTAACTACTGGGGATGAGAGCAGGAGAGACTGGGTAACTCCTGGGGATGAGAGCAGGAGTAACCAGGTAACTACTGGGGATGAGAGCAGGAGAAACTGGGTAACTCCTGGGGATGATAGCAGGAGTAACCAGGTAACTCCTGGGGATGAGAGCAGGA
Organism: Eledone cirrhosa; assembly: GCA_964016885.1. Taxonomy (NCBI): domain Eukaryota; kingdom Metazoa; phylum Mollusca; class Cephalopoda; order Octopoda; family Eledonidae; genus Eledone; species Eledone cirrhosa. The sequence goes on along the minus strand of OZ024742.1, from coordinate 363,295,375 downwards.
GTAACCAGGTAACTCCTGGGGATGATAGCAGGAGTAACCAGGTAACTACTGGGGATGAGAGCAGGAGTAACCAGGTAACTACTGGGGATGACAGCAGGAGTAACCAGGTAACTCCTGGGGATGATAGCAGGAGTAACCAGGTAACTCCTGGGGATGAGAGCAGGAGTAACCAGGTAACTCCTGGGGATGATAGCAGGAGTAACCAGGTAACTACTGGGGATGAGAGCAGGAGTAACCAGGTAACTCCTGGGGATGAGAGCAGGAGAGACTGGGTAACTCCTGGGGATGATAGCAGGAGTAACCAGGTAACTACTGGGGATGAGAGCAGGAGTAACCAGGTAACTCCTGGGGATGAGAGCAGGAGTAACCAGGTAACTCCTGGGGATGATAGCAGGAGAGACTGGGTAACTCCTGGGGATGATAGCAGGAGTAACCAGGTAACTCCTGGGGATGAGAGCAGGAGTAACCAGGTAACTCCTGGGGATGAGAGCAGGAGAGACTGGGTAACTCCTGGGGATGATAGCAGGAGTAACCAGGTAACTACTGGGGATGAGAGCAGGAGTAACCAGGTAACTCCTGGGGATGAGAGCAGGAGTAACCAGGTAACTCCTGGGGATGAGAGCAGGAGAGACTGGGTAACTCCTGGGGATGATAGCAGGAGTAACCAGGTAACTACTGGGGATGAGAGCAGGAGTAACCAGGTAACTCCTGGGGATGATAGCAGGAGTAACCAGGTAACTCCTGGGGATGAGAGCAGGAGAGACTGGGTAACTCCTGGGGATGATAGCAGGAGTAACCAGGTAACTCCTGGGGATGAGAGCAGGAGTAACCAGGTAACTCCTGGGGATGATAGCAGGAGAGACTGGGTAACTCCTGGGGATGATAGCAGGAGTAACCAGGTAACTCCTGGGGATGATAGCAGGAGAAACCAGGTAACTCCTGGGGATGATAGCAGGAGAAACTGGGTAACTACTGGGGATGATAGCAGGAGAGACTGGGTAACTCCTGGGGATGATAGCAGGAGAGACTGGGTAACTCCTGGGGATGATAGCAGGAGAGACTGGGTAACTCCTGGGGATGATAGCAGGAGAGACTGGGTAACTCCTGGGGATGATAGCAGGAGTAACCAGGTAACTACTGGGGATGAGAGCAGGAGAGACTGGGTAACTACTGGGGATGAGAGCAGGAGTAACCAGGTAACTCCTGGGGATGAGAGCAGGAGTAACCAGGTAACTACTGGGGATGATAGCAGGAGAAACTGGGTAACTCCTGGGATGATAGCAGGAGTAACCAGGTAACTACTGGGGATGAGAGCAGGAGTAACCAGGTAACTCCTGGGGATGAGAGCAGGAGAAACTGGGTAACTCCTGGGGATGAGAGCAGGAGAAACTGGGTAACTCCTGGGGATGATAGCAGGAGTAACCAGGTAACTCCTGGGGATGATAGCAGGAGTAACCAGGTAACTACTGGGGATGATAGCAGGAGAAACTGGGTAACTCCTGGGGATGATAGCAGGAGTAACCAGGTAACTCCTGGGGATGATAGCAGGAGTAACCAGGTAACTACTGGGGATGATAGCAGGAGTAACCAGGTAACTCCTGGGGATGAGAGCAGGAGAAACTGGGTAACTCCTGGGGATGATAGCAGGAGAAACTGGGTAACTCCTGGGGATGATAGCAGGAGTAACCAGGTAACTACTGGGGATGAGAGCAGGAGTAACCAGGTAACTACTGGGGATGATAGCAGGAGAAACTGGGTAACTCCTGGGGATGATAGCAGGAGTAACCAGGTAACTACTGGGGATGAGAGCAGGAGAGACTGGGTAACTACTGGGGATGATAGCAGGAGAAACTGGGTAACTCCTGGGGATGATAGCAGGAGTAACCAGGTAACTACTGGGGATGAGAGCAGGAGAGACTGGGTAACTACTGGGGATGATAGCAGGAGAAACTGGGTAACTCCTGGGGATGATAGCAGGAGTAACCAGGTAACTACTGGGGATGAGAGCAGGAGTAACCAGGTAACTCCTGGGGATGATAGCAGGAGAGACTGGGTAACTCCTGGGGATGATAGCAGGAGTAACCAGGTAACTACTGGGGATGATAGCAGGAGAGACTGGGTAACTCCTGGGGATGAGAGCAGGAGAAACCAGGTAACTACTGGGGATGAGAGCAGGAGAGACTGGGTAACTCCTGGGGATGATAGCAGGAGTAACCAGGTAACTACTGGGGATGAGAGCAGGAGAGACTGGGTAACTCCTGGGGATGATAGCAGGAGTAACCAGGTAACTACTGGGGATGAGAGCAGGAGTAACCAGGTAACTACTGGGGATGATAGCAGGAGAGACTGGGTAACTCCTGGGGATGATAGCAGGAGTAACCAGGTAACTACTGGGGATGATAGCAGGAGAGACTGGGTAACTCCTGGGGATGAGAGCAGGAGAAACCAGGTAACTACTGGGGATGAGAGCAGGAGAGACTGGGTAACTCCTGGGGATGATAGCAGGAGTAACCAGGTAACTACTGGGGATGAGAGCAGGAGAGACTGGGTAACTACTGGGGATGATAGCAGGAGAAACTGGGTAACTCCTGGGGATGATAGCAGGAGTAACCAGGTAACTACTGGGGATGAGAGCAGGAGTAACCAGGTAACTACTGGGGATGAGAGCAGGAGAGACTGGGTAACTACTGGGGATGAGAGCAGGAGAGACTGGGTAACTCCTGGGGATGATAGCAGGAGTAACCAGGTAACTACTGGGGATGAGAGCAGGAGTAACCAGGTAACTACTGGGGATGAGAGCAGGAGAGACTGGGTAACTACTGGGGATGAGAGCAGGAGAGACTGGGTAACTCCTGGGGATGATAGCAGGAGAAACCAGGTAACTACTGGGGATGATAGCAGGAGTAACTGGAGATGTTGAGAAATGATTCGCTTTCTTCTCATAAATGGTTTGTTGTCAAGGAAATAAAGAGTTATGTTACATCCAAACTGGCAGCCTATACTATAATTAGAGGTCTTTTTCTGCATATGTACACGCACAGACATATACATATACATATATATATATACATATATATATATATATATATATATAATATATACATATATATGTGTATATATATATATATATATGTATATAATATATTTATATATATATAGACAAGTATATATATATATATATATATATATATATATATATATATATATATATATATATATATATATATATATATATATATATATATATATATATATTATACATTTATATATATGTATATATATATATATTTAAACATATATATATTTGTATATACATATTTATATAAATATATATAATTATGTGTTTTTATACA
>OZ024742.1:363242022-363287022 GCA_964016885.1 Eledone cirrhosa | reverse complement strand
AGCTATTATAGTGAGCAAAGGCACTGCACAAAGCCAGTCCCACTCTCTTAACCAAGATGATATTTACCAAAAAGAAGAACAAGTCAACATCATTGGATACCATCAGGGTTGCAGGTGTTATATCAGAGTTTTCCTTCTCCTAGAATTCTGCCTTGACAAAGGCTAAGGGGTCATCTCTCCCGGTGATTTTGGATGGCCATTGACTCTTATAAGCTCCTTTGCCCTTTGACAGGTTTTGTTTTTTGTCCTGCAGGATGTCCAAAGTCACCCTCCTCACCAAGAAACCTTGGTGGGGTTGCCAATTTAGTCGCCAACGACCCAACCATGAGACAGGTTGTACTGGGATACATGTTACCAGTAGCACCAACTGGTGACCTGACATATATATATACATACATACATAATTCCACACACACACACACACACACACACACATATATATATATATATATATATATATATATGTTCATATATATACATATACATGTGGATATTTATATATACCTATAGAAATATATATATATCGATCGACAAGATGCCAGTCTTCATACACACACATATATATATATGTGTGTATGTGTGTGTGTGTGTGTGTGTGTGTGTGTGTGTGTGTGTGTGCTTAGTACTGTATATTATTATATTTTAAACAAAATTCTATTTTGTTTGCATGTTAAGATGGTGAAGGAAATATATTTATTTAATGCAGAATAAAATAAATGAAATCACTGCCGACATTATGTTATTAGATAGTATTTACTCATCATTGAATTTCACATTTTAATTTTCATTTCACCAACTTGTCCTCTCTTTCAAAATATAGAAAATATAAGGAAAAAAATCCACTTGATCTCATTGTCAAATCATATCTATATATATTATTTGTATTATTTTCTACCTTATAATATAATTATTGTAGAATTGCTATTAAATTTGACATTAGATTTTCTTTCAATAATTTGATAAGAAATAATTTGAAAGTCATGAGTTAAATTCATATTTCTTTTTTGTTTCTCAAATGATTTTTTTTTTCTCCGTTTTAAAATATTTGAGTGCATTTAGCAATTTGATGGGAAATAGAAGAAAATGATCTGTAATGGAAATTGTGAAGTTGTATTAATTATTTTCTACAAAACCTAGCGAAAAAATGATATATACCTATTTAATATACTGTTAATCAGCTCCAATACAAACTCATGTCAACATCCACAGAATCTGCAATTTCCTCTGAATATATAATATATTATTGTTTATTTTATTATTATCATTAGGATTAACTGTATACAGCAGAGACTTACGGTTCTGTATGTCCTGATTTCAAATACCGCCGACGTTAGCTTGTGACTTTCCTCCTTACGGAATCAATAAATAAAGCACCAGAAATGCCCTGTGGCGATTTAATCGACCTAGGGCATTATTTATTGGTCTTCTAACTTTATCTGAAACCAATATTGTTAGGGTGGTGGATTGGGAGTATCGGTAAAGCGTCGGACAATATCATTTGCAATATAGAGTTTACGTTCTATGTTCAAACCCCGCCGAGGATGTCTTTGCATTTCGTCCTTCTAGGGCCGCTAAAATAAAGTACCAGTAACAGGTGGTTGATTTAATCGATTTTCTCCTCCTCAAATATTCATGGCCTTGTGCCTAAATCACAATCCATTATTATTATTATTATTCTAAAATGCACTGATATAGATTAACTCAAACACGTGTACTGCGATTCTTTCCTCCTGTTCATCGTCGACAGCCAAACAAATATACTTGGATATATATATATATATATATATATATATATAATATATATATATATATATATATATATAAGAAAGTAAGTCCATAGAATCATTAGATAAAATATATACAGTATTTCTTCTACCAATCAGCATAATCAACCATACAAAAAATCAATTAAACGAGGCTATAAGTTTTAAATATACTTATGAAGAAATAATAGATAAATAAATGATAGCTTTTTATCCGCGATTCACAGCCACAGAAAATTTACCTAGTATTTCTGATAGCCTGTAGAAATTGACTAGACATACAGTCAACCATACATAATTAGGTACAAAATCAAAGTTAGAAGAAAAAGTGTACATAAATATACCAAAATCATCAAATATATCTCTACCCCTGGAGGTTTCATTCGCTTTTTGAAAATATCCGATCTTGGATAAATCAAGTATTCGGCTGCGCGTTCTGGCAACCAGCCTACTCCCCGATAGACACCAATCACAAGCTTTCTGACTTGGCAACTAGCCACGTGACAATTCTTAGCCATTTTGAATTCGTTTCTGGCGGGGATCATTTAAGAAAAATTTTTGACCAATTGAGTTTGTCTCCTGGTGATTTCGAAACTCGTTGATTTATCCAAGATCAGATATTTCCAAAAAGCGAATGAAACTCCGGGGGTAGAGATATATTTGATGATTTTGGTATATTTATGTACACTTTTTCTGCTAACTTTGATTTTGTACCTAATTATGTATGGTTAACTGTATGTCTAGTCAATTTCTACAGGCTATCAGAAATACTAGGTAAATTTTCTGTGGCTGTGAATCGCGGATAAAAAGCTACGATTTATTTATCTATTATTTCTTCATAGGTATATTTTAAACTTATAGCCTCGTTTAATTGATTTTTTATGTGGTTGATTATGCTGATTGGGAGAAGAAATAGTGTATATATTTTATCTAATGATTCTATTGACTTACTTTCTTATATATTGCTCTGATTGTTGATTATTTAATTAATTAATTCGTCATTAAGCCACACCGTGAATGGTTGCCTAAAACATATATATATATATATATATATATATGGCTCTGTCTAGTTTATGTGTATGTAAACTTCTAAATTTGATATATATATATATATATTTATATATATATATATATACAAGTATATTTGTTTGGCTGTTTACGATGAACAGGAGGAAAGAATCGCATACGCATAAACATGATGACATCATCAGGTGTATATTGCATACTAGCTACATACCAAAGGAATGATGGTAAACACATCCCAAGATGCGTTAAGTAAAAAAATGCAGAGGAAAAAATGTGCCTTTTTGTTTTTTACGCAAATGCGATCGTTGTAGCCAGTGCATATAAATATATATATATATGCACCGACCACAACGACGCCTTTGAGTAAAAAACAAAAAGGCACATTTTTTCTCTACAATCTATTCCTTAAAGCATCTTGGGATGTGTTTACCATCATTCCTTTGGTATGTAGTTAGTATGCAATATACGCCTGATGATGTCATCAAGTTTATACGTAACCTGGTCGCAGACATGTCCATAGTGTTTGCAGAAATACATAATTGAAAGAATTCATCCTGACCGCTCTCTTGTCATTTTACTCTCTAATATAATATTTAACTCCATTCCCACATCACCAACAGGATTCAACATCAAAGATGGATGAGTTTCGTAACGTCGAGTGCTCTCCTACTACTACATGACGATTAACATTGGATAATGACTAATTCTACCTACTGTTGGATCACCAAATTTAACTGTGTATATATATATATTTAGTAATAATAATAAATTTGAAGACTAAATTGAGAAGATCCCGTTAAGGGTGAAAGCAGCGATTCTTTGCTTAAACTTTAATCTGTTATTTATATATATATATATATATATATATATATATATATATATATATTTATATATGAGATTCTACAGGACTAGAACTGTTTCATTCTTTAGAAATGATCAGGAATCTGATGATTTCTCAAGAATGAAACAGTTCTAGTCCCGTAGAATCTCATCTATATTAAAACTTTTATACTCTGCTATGTGTTGAGTACCTTACTTACTGTGGTTACCTTTGATTCAACCCGGAATAACTTACCTATATATATATATATATATATATATATATATATATATATATATATATATATATATATATATAGTTAGTATGCAATATACACCTGATGATGTCATCAAGTTTATACGTAACCTGGTCGCATATATATATATATATATATATATATATATATATATATATATATATTATGAAATACTGTTGGCTTCACGCTCACAAAAATTTCTATACTTTTCATTTATATATATATATATATATATATATATATATATATAAGTTATAGACTAACAAAAGAGTGCTTAGAAATACATTGTTTTATTAGCTAACAGTGTTTCATCCATACCCTATGGCAGGAATAATCAGAGCCTATGAACAAGAATATAACAAAGGTTGCAGGCTCCATCAAGCTCAGTCACCAGGACAAGGTTATAGGACCACTAGGGAGGGGGGGATCCCAATGTCAGCGCTATATAGAAAAACACGTAATACATGACGCGCATAATGACATAAAATGTCATAAAAAATTACATTTAAAATTTATCACATAAATGGTGTAACAGATGATAAGGAGGTTGGGAGAGGATAGCAAGAAACGAGTGAGGGTGTTACTCAGCATGATAAAAAACAACAAGAAAACAAACAAACAAAAAAACAAAAAAAAAACAAAGCAAAGCATAGATATATCAATTCACAAGCAGTGCAAATACAGGATGTACGGGAAGAGTTTGAGAGCTTGCAAACATGAGTCCGTGGGAAGAATAGTTGGTTAGCGGTGGTGCAGCCTTACATGTAGGATTGTCTATAGGAAGGATGGTGCACTCCAGTTATATCGCCTTGTAACAGGTCGATTTCTCCATATCATACCAGCACCCTACTAACAACATCCATTGGTTCCAGTTCCAAGCGTTAGGCGATATAATACTGTTTCCAAAACATATACCCAGAGGATTTCTCCGCATAGGCACTCTGCAACAAACACCTTAAATCTAAATAGAACGACTTCCTGAGTTTGTATTCTGACAACCGTTGTGTGTTAGTAGTAAGAGGCTAACCTTTGAAATTTTGAAATTGTTGAATATGAATTGTGCTGCAAATATGACGAATTATAGAACCACACTCAAGGCAGTGTGCAACAGTAGATATTGACTTCCAGCCGACCCAGGAGGGGTCACACGAGACTGTGAAAGGATTAGAACCTCCTGATTCAGTAGCTACAAGAAAACCACGTGGCGGACATGTAAGCATAGTTGTCACTAACAGTTTTAGCCGTGAGTTTACTATATATTCTGCAGAAATTTGCACTCACTCTAATAAACCCGCTTATTAATGTAACCATATCTGCTTTTCCTTCACTCTGCCATAGGTAATTCCGTAAGCGGAGATTATCTATATACACTTTCTGTCTACGTGACGGACTAGCCATCACGATTTACATTTACTGTGGTATAATTGCATATGGTATGACACTTTAGTTCGATGCCGACTCGGCTATACAGTGAATTTCACTTGGAACGTTGGGTTGAGTGACCCAACGTGAGGACTTTTGGAGATAGCAGTTATTGAGGACCTGTCTTATTTACAATTTCCTCAGTGGTGTGCCGGCTGTACATATAACCTACTTTACTTCAACTCATCGTACTTTACTTTATTTTAGATTTAAGGTGTTTGTTGCAGACTGCCTATGCGGAGAAATCCTCTGGGTATATGTTTTGGAAACAGTATTATATCGCCTAACGCTTGGAACTGGAACCAATGGATGTTGTTAGTAGGGTGCTGGTATGATATGGAGAAATCGACCTGTTACAAGGCGATATAACTGGAGTGCACCATCCTTCCTATAGACAATCATACATGTAAGGCTGCACCACCGCTAACCAACTATTCTTCCCACGGACTCATGTTTGCAAGCTCTCAAACTCTGCCCGTACATCCTGTAATTGCACTGCTTGTGAATTGATATATCTATGCTTTGTTTTGCTTTGTTTTTTTGTTTTTTTTAGTTTCTTTGTTTTCTTGTTGTTTTTTATCATGCTGAGTAACACCCTCACTCGTTTCTTGCTATCCTCTCCCAACCTCCTTATCATCTGTTTCACCATTTATGTGATAAATTTTTGATGTAAATTGTATGACATTTTATGACATGTGCGTCATGTATTGTGTGTTTTTCTATATAGCGCTGGCCTTGGGATCCCCCTACTGGTCCTTTAACCTTGTCCTGGTGACTGAGCTTGATGGAGCCTGCAACCTTTGATATATTCTTGTTTATAGGCTCTGATGATTCCTGCCATAGGGTATGGATTAAACACTGTTAACTAATAAAACAATGTATTTCTAAGCACTCTTTTGTTATTCCTTAAATTATAACGTCTCTGTAGTATACTAGTTATCCTACATTGAGCTAAAACCACACTGTCATACCAAGGGCGACACATCTGCGTGTATGTGCACATAGATATATTTGTCAACGAAATTATATATATATATATATATATATATATATATATATATATATAAGAATATATATTTATATACATATATATGTATATTATATATACACACACATACATATATAAATGTGTGTGTGTATGTGTGTGTGTGTGTGTGTGTGTGTGTGTGTGTGTGTGTGTGTGTGTGTGTATGTGTGTGTGTGTGTGTGTGTGTGTGTGTGTATGTGTGTGTGTGTGTGCGTGTGCGTGTGTGTAAATCTGTCTGATATTAAGAATATCACGACTCTCATATATAGTATTTCCGGAGTAATTCGGTTTCAAATGTTACACAACTTTTGGCTAATGCAAATATGTTGTTCAGTAACTCTACACTAACGTCTCACACATTGAGATAGTATGCACAATATTATATCTATATATAAAAAACGAACATGTATATATATATATATATATATACAATGATATTAAATAAATGGAAACTATATTTATAAAACCATATTTATTCTATTATATATATTTCAAGGGTACCAACAATTTTGGTACGCTATCATCAGATAAAATACGAAGTGAATTTTTAAAATGTTTACATAACCAAGGATAATATACCTTAACGGTTCAAGTTATCCCTGGATAGTGAAGGGAAGAGAAATAAAGTCAGATATTTCAAATTATTAAGATGAGTATGCAAATGAGGTTTATGTAAAAGGGCTGAAAAAAAAATGTTATTTTAGACGCTATGGAAAATTTAAATAGTTATGATAAGTTATTGTATGCGTAGGAAAGAAGAGAAAGGAAGAAGGGCTAGCATTTACGTTAATTTGGGGGAAAAGATTTATTTACCTATATTATGAGTTATAATATTGTATATATAATCAATTAGATTATATGAAGAATTGTGGTTGTAAGTATTTTTATCTTATTACATTAGGATAGGTTATATGTATATCAATATCTATATATATATATTAATAAATTGCGTATGTATTAGTTGTTTATATATCAAATATGAGTTACGAAGGTTGTTGAATTTGTATTTTACTTAAAAAATAGGTGGTTCAAATTGTGAGAGTAGAACAATTTGTGGATTCAAAAATGTTGTTCAACATTGAGGATGTTTTCAGAATATTGTTAATTTAGCGAAGTCATGCAGATTATCAATCGTAAAATGCTTGTTTGCACGATTGAGAAAATTGTTTATGTTTGCACGATTGAGAAAGGAAAGATAACTCCAATTTTGTTTGTTAACCATTAAATTAGAGAAAAATTATATATTATTTTGTGTGAGATCCATTATTTTAGTCGAAAGATGTGTGTATGTTTGAATAACAAAAAGAGAGAGGAAAAATGTAATGTGTTTTTCGAAGAACTATCGTAAAGAGCATAACTTTTCAGAATGTCATTTAAAGATTATCAATCTACATCTAAAAATATATTTATAATGTCGGAATTAAAAATAATGTCAGAATTAGAATAATGTAAGAAATTAAAATACTAAATATATATGTTATAAATATTAGAGGTATTTAAAACATTTTGAAATATTAAACATATTAAAAATATTAAAAAATATTTTAAAATATTAAAAATATTAAAAATATGAAAAATATGAAAAATATTAAAAATATTAAAAATATTAAAAATATTAAAAAATTTACATTTAAATTTTTTTTAAATAGGATCATTTGGAAGGTTTATAGGGATATTATGAATTAAAAATAGTTCTGAACGTGGAGTTTTGGCGATGTTTGCAAGAAGAAAATAATTCTGTTCTGGGATTAAAAGGGTTTTGAGAGTTAATTATATAAAAAATGTCTTCGATGCACTATTTACAGAATCTTGATAAAGCCGTATTTCAGTATGCAGGTGCTTTCGAAATCGTTCTCCAAGATATTAAATATTCTGTATTGTTGTCTTTTAAAACCCATATTAGATGTGAAAGTGAAGTAGAAGATTTTTTATCAGATCTCCTAAGTGTATGATTATGGTTATTCCAGCGTTCTTTAAATGTTGTTTTTCTACTCTCACAATTTGAACCACCTATTTTTTAAGTAAAATACAAATTCAACAACCTTTGTAACTCATATTTGATATATAAACAACTAATACATACGCAATTTATTAATATATATATATAGATATTGATATACATATAACCTATCCTAATGTAATAAGATAAAAATACTTACAACCATAAATCTTCATATAATCTAATTGATTATATATACAATATTATAACTCATAATATAGGTAAATAAATCTTTTCCCCCAAATTAACGTAAATGCTAGCCCTTCTTCTTTTCTCTTCTTTCCTACGCATACAATAACTTATCATAATTATTTAAATTTTCCATAGCGTCTAAAATAACGTTTTATTTTCAGCCCTTTTACATAAACCTCATTTGCATACTCATCTTAATAATTTGAAATATCTGACTTTATTTCTCTTCCCTTCACTATCCAGGGATAACTTGAACCGTTAAGGTATATTATCCTGGTTCTGTCAAAATTTATAAAACACTCTTCGTATTTTATCTGATGATAGCGTACCAAAATATTGGTACCCTTGAAATATATATAATAGAATAAATATGGTTTTATAAATATAGTTTCCATCTATTTTATATCATTGTATATTATACTCCAGAAAATATGTTGACTGCTCTGAATCAGTTCTAAACATTTATATTTGATGAATTACAACAAGTTGAATATCCCTTCTGCTTATATATATATATATATATATATATATATATATATATATATATATATATATATATATATATATATATATATATATATATATAAATATATATATATATATATATGTTCTGCTTATATATTGTCCAGATATAGCCGTCGAAACGGCTTGAGCTCTGCCGTCGGGGTCATACTTTTCCCTATATATATATATATATATATATATATATATATATATATATATATATATATATATATATATACATATATATATACATATATATATATATATATATTTATTAAAATAACAGATTAAAGTTTAAGCAAAGAATCGCTGCTTTCACCCTTAGCGGGATCTTCTGAAGATCTGTTAAGTGTGAAAGCAGCGATTTTTTGCTTAAACTTTAATCTGTTATTTTAATAAATATTTGCTCTACGGTTCTTATATATTTGATATATATTCATCCTTATCGAGCCCTCTTTGGATTTTGGTCTTCAAATTTATTATTATTACTATATATATATATATATATTGTTATACTTTGGGAGGGTCATGTTGCCAATAAGAAACACACGCACCAGTTGCTTTCACTTCAATTTATTATAATAAATTTATAAATTTAGGAATTTATAAATATCTGGTTGGTTGGTTGGTTCCCCAACCAGATAGTTGTTTATATATTGTCAAAGTTCTTTCGTCACACATTATGTGACCTCTTCAATGAGTGGAACAGCAACATCACAACTTACAATTAAGGACAAAATGAAAACACACACACACATAGAACAAACAACCAACCGGTAACATGTAAATAAACAAATAATTAAACAAATATAAACACACACAGACACCCGGATGTGACGCATGCGCTGACTGAGCACACAACACACACACATAAACAAAATGGCGTAGGACAGAACAAATGAGAGACACAAAAACAAAGAAAAGAATCCCCAGTCACTGAAGAGGTCACAGAATGTGTGACGAAAGAACTTTGACAATATATAAACAACTATCTGGTTGTGGACCCAACCAACCAACCAGAAACTTATAAATTCCTAAATTCCTAAATTTATTATAATAAATTGAAGTGAAAGCAACTGGTGCGTGTGTTTCTTATTGGCAACATGACCCTCCCAAAGTATAACAATATCGGTTTCAACACACGATTTCAGATAAAGAATCTTGCTAAACAAATTCAGAAACGAAATATATATATATATATATATATATATATATATATATATATATGCATATATATATGTGTATTATATAAATGTATTTATATATATATAATTGGTTCTACTTTTGGCACAAGGCCAGCAATTACCCAGTGCATTAGTGGTACTTTATTTTATCGACCCCGTAAGGATGAAAAGCAAAGTTAATATATAATGTACGTATATTATATATATTGTGTATATGTAATATACATATATATATATATATATATATATATATATATATATGTGTGTGCGTATATATATATATATATATATATATATATATATATATATATATATATATATATATATATATATATATATATATATATATATATATATATATATGTTTATATATATATATATATATATATATATATATATATATATATATATATATATATATATATATATATATATATATATATATATATATATATATATAAGTGCAATATCCGCATCTTTTCGGTAAGGTCTTGCCCACACCTACTCTGTTATACCTTATAACATTGCAATCAGAAAGGATGTTATAATTTAGTATATCCAGATACTTCAGCACTTTACGAAATAATACAAAATAATTGAATGAGACTTCAAAGCTTCGATACCCTAAATATAAGTGCATGCTAGATTTGCAGAATAAACCTCACAGCAATCAATATTAACGTAATTTTGTAACAAATCTGAAGCTATTTCGATCCATATGACACTATAAAAGGAATACATTCTGAAATATTGATAATTCAAACACACCTCGTTTTCTTTTACTTTTTTCCCTTTATCTTTGGATTCGTGCCCAGTAAACCATTTAAAGTAATGCTTAGTATAAAGATATGATATATAGCGAAGTTTGGAAAGGGATAATATCGACACTCACACGCACATTGGAGTGCGCGTGTGAGTGTGTGTGTGTATGTATGTGCGTGCGTGCGTGTGTGTGTGTGTGTGTGTGTGTGTGTGTGTGTGTGTGTGTGTGTGTGTGTATGTGTGTGTGTGTGTGTGTGTGTGTGTGTATGTGCATGTGCGTGTGTGTGTGCATCTAGATTTATGCGTATGTGTATATAATAAAAGTTAAGAAAGCCACTAGTAATAGAATATATATATTTCAAATAACACATTTCATCTCCAGAAGTTTAAATCTATACAAAATCGAAATTTCTTGGAATACTTTCTCAAATATAGAGACGTGTATCTCTCTCTCTCTCTCTCTCTCTCTCTCTCTCTCTCTCTCTACTCTCTCTCTCTCTCTCTCTCTCTCTCTATATATATATATATATATATATATATATATATATATATACGTTTAAATAGCTTGACACATTGAACATTGTGGTAGGCAAAAATCTAACACACAATATAGCAAAGTAACGAAAGATCTAACAGGTCGAGAAAAATACACCTGGACAAATCAAACGGTATACGTTTAAAGTGTTTCTATGAATCCGAAATCAAATATCACACTTACGTAACTGGCAAGCTCGTGGTAGTCATGATCGAACAGAGGATTCAGTTCATCAACCGGTTTTCGTTCTACCAAAGAACGGGGCGAGAAGCTAAATGTTGCCGCTAGCTGCAGCGTATCGCATATTTAGTTGTCACGTGTTATTTTCAGCAAGAGAAATAACCCCCGGTTTCCGGCGGGTCATTCAAAATGTTAGACAAAGGAAATATTATAATTTCCGCTAACCATGAGTATAAGCTCTCAACCAGATGTTATTAAACAAACACAAATAATTAACCAGTAGCACACCGCCAGAGATTCGATTTTACTAAGTATCCAATTATATATATATATATATATATATATATATATATATATAAATATATATATATATATATATATTTATATATATATATATAAATATATATATATATATATATATATATATATATATATATATATATATATATATATATATATATATATATATATATATATATATATATATATATATATATATATATATATTTAAAAAAAATAGGGGTGTAACACACGAGTTGTGATATATTAGTAAAAGGAAAAGAAAATGCTGACAAATTTTTCCCAGTGAAAAATAGTTTAATTAGGAATAAGTATAAATTAGTAATAAGTATTAGTTAGTATTCAGTTTTAGTTTTAAGTTTTTACCGGTTGCGCATTTCTAATGCTTTTCAAAAATAATTTTGAGATAGAACGCTCGTGATGTTTGCTCTAATCTGATCAGTTTTGGAAATTCTTCCCGTTTTATGTGGAAAAAAGTGGCTCCAGAGGTATTAAGATTTGGTTGGTTGTTGAATGTCACGTGAATAAGCACTATAAATTTCGCGCCAACTAAAACTGAATACTAACTAATACTTATTACTAATTTATACTTATTCCTAATTAAACTATTTTTCACTGGGAAAAATTTGTCAGCATTTTCTTTTCTTTTTACTAATATATATATATATATATATATATATATATATATATATATATATATATATATATATATATATATCACTCTCTCTTACGCTCTCTCTCTCTATCTCTCTCTCTCTTTTTCTCTTTCTCTCTCTCTCTAAACATAGAGGTAAATATTTTGTGTTATGGCCCACTAGAATATACCTTCCCACGTACAGGGTGTTTCCAGAAGCCAGCAAGAGTTGGTTATTATAAATGTCATTTTAAGTGAGAGCCAATCACTGGCACTAAAATAAATAGTTAACACTTTTCTTGTTGCAATTGCTCGATGAGACTGGGGACATACATTCCCTCCAAAGGTGGCAGTCCCGTGTAAGCCCCTCTGCATCATATAAGATGACATCGAGCCTCAGGAGTGGGGCCTGCTGAGGGGCCTCATCCAACCTGCAGCAGCGGGCGTCGAATGAGAATAAGGCCCTTGAAGAGTGATCTGACTACAGGTGGGGGAAATGTCCATACTATCACATGTGGTGGATGGCTATGAGGCATGAGGTTGCAGGCATCTCTTTTTTGGAAAGGTACCATCTGATAGCCTCGATGGTGCTCAACGACTATACATATATATTTGTTTAGAGGCCGGAATTATTGACAATTATTAGGTTATGGGTTTGTCCCACTGTCTAGCGTCTTCAGTAGGTCTCACTTAAATGTCTTGTGAAAAGATTGTTAGATGGAAACTATTAGAAAAACCTTCTACTGGTCTGCATCTGTATTTCAAGTGGCTGCAATTGTCACACATTCTGTCGTGTTGAACCACAGATAATTATTGGTACTGTACACGTGTCTGTGGAATAATCAGGTACTTTCATGTTACTTTAATAAATATCTTATTTTGTGGACTCTACCTATATTTCACAAATGCTGTGACACGATGAATCTCCCTGAAAATTACGCTAAAGTCCTCGTGTCTGTTAAATACTAGGGCATTCTCGGGTTCAAAATAATAGCAGTGTGTAAGCGGGGTGGTTGGAAAACCGGTAATTTTTCTAGGTTGTCTCTGTTGATTGTTTTAAACACCAGAATTAGTAATTTAGTTTACCTATTGAGACCCCAACCCATCCTATTTATTTTATAACATGGGATTTCTAGTTATGTTCTTTTTTTTATCATGTATAATGTTATTTTTTTTAATGTCTAGAAACATTGTTGCAGGAATGCCGTCACTTAAAATAAAACTTCGCCGGAGATAAATTAGCAAAATTTTATAAGCAAGAATGGTTGAAATAAGAGCGGGTGGGTGTTTGAAAAAAAAATCTGAAAATTTAATAAGGGGGTAGGCGCTTATTGGAGAGCCGATAATACTGACAGCTTTAATTGATTTTATTTCGTTAACCTTCCATATATATTAAAGTGATACCTTTGGCACACATTGTATTACTCTGGCTCTCCACGTTAATTGCGTTAAAGGTACACGTGTCTGTGGCATGTTTAGCCACATACACATTGACTTCGCAAGCAGGCAATTCCATTCATAGAGCATATCTGCCATCATCAATAGTAGATGCAGTTGACTGTGTTCCTTCTTTACAAATATATCAACTTCGAACAATGCATGAACATCAATAAATTATTTGATGACATAGTTTTTATAAATGACAATGAAATCATATCTATATATGCACGTGAGAAATATTTCAAGTTTGAAGGTTATGATATCGAATGCTTTGAAGCTAAGATCGATACAGAATAGCAACATTAGATCAGTGAGAATTTATATTTGGGAGAATTTATATTTTCTTTTCCTATTATAAGATATGTATACACGAACACAGATACAGAAATACGCTCTCATTCTCTCTCTCTCTCTCTCTCTCTCTCTCTCTCTCTCTCTCTCTCTCTCTCTCTCTTTCTTCTCTCTCTCTCTCTCTCTCTATCTATATTTCTCTCTCTCCCTATCTCTATCTATCTATCTATCTATCTATATATATATATATAGAGAGAGAGAGAGAAAAATGTTTAACCCCGACGGCAGAGCTCAAGCCGTTTCGATGACTATTTCTGGACTAAATTAGAATTTTTAGCGTGGTAATAATAGCCGAACTTTTCAAGGGGTAATTCCTTATATGGGAAGATTGTAGTTGTCAAAAGCATTAGTCAACATTTCTTGTAAACACAATTAAATCTTTCATAGAGGTAGGTGGGAGGTGGGGGTGGCTGAACTTGCCTGTAGAACAATGACCGGGTGGGTGGAGCCGGTCAAGCGTTGAAAGTGAATTCTATACAGCAAATTGTAAGGAATATGGATGAAATTAGGCCAGCTAGAAAGCAGGCGAAAAAGGATACTGAGAGTGGGACGTTATAGAATGGTTAATAAATTGAGATTAAAAGATAATAAATAAATAAATAAAAATAATAAAATTAAATAGTAAAAATAATAAAATAAATCTCTAGAGTCTAAAGCAGCTGCTATATTTAGTTGGTATTACGTTTTCGGCCAAAGCTATATATAATTTACTGGTGTGGGTGTACTGAGGCTACAAAAGCCCGATAGGCGAAAGAGGAAAAAGGAAAAGGAAGAGAAGAGGGAGTGGAAGGAAGTGATAAGAAGAGATAAAGGAAAGAAGAAAAGAAAAGAAGTGCATCTACCTATGTATGCTGGTGTTTCCCCTATCTTGTTCGGTAAGTGGGGAAAAGAAGGTTGTTGCAGCCATTGTCTACCCACCAGGGTCGTGAGGGGGTTTGAGGGAGAGGTCAGTACTACGCAATCGGTGTTTACATGCAGTTACAAGTTCGTCTTTTCCTATTACCGACACTTCTATTCTAACTATTGAGTACTCTGGTGCGTTATGTTCCTTCTGGTTCCTTACCGCACTTCCTTCGTTATATATATATATACATATATATACAGACATATATATATATATATCCCCCGTGGGTTTTGATAACGGTCAGCCTTTCGCTTGGCACTTGAACTAAAAGCCTGTTGAGAAAGTGACTTCCTTGTTCAATCATCTTACCAAAAGATTAACATTATTTGTCTAGGTGGATTGGCAGTATCGGTAGAGAGTCGGATGCCATGCTTTCCAGCATAGTTACGTCCCTTTGCGGTCTGAGTTCAAATCCCGCCGAGGTTAACTTTGCCTTTCATCCTTACGGGGTCGATAAAATAAAGTACCAGTAATGTACTGGGTAATTGATGGCCTTGTGCCAAAAGTAGAAACAATTATTTGTCTAAGCGGACAGTACTTCATTTAGGAGTTGCAGAAACCCAAATGCTGGATATTTCACAAATCTTCCAGGCATCTGGTATAATTTTTCAATCATATTTTATTTGTTTGACCCGAATTACTTGGTCGTTTCTATGGCTGTGCGGATAATGGTTTAACCATCGTCTCAGTGTGTTTGGCCTTTTAACTTATGTTGTAGCTCTAGTACATAAGATTCTATGGAGCGCTTGCCACACATCTCGGAAGTTGTTTTTCGCTAATTTCCAATAGCAGAAATACGATTCTCGCCAATTTATATTTGTATATATATATATATATATATATATATATATATATATATAAATATATAATGTATAATAAACAATACAATATAATTACCTCATTACCAGAGGTTTCCCGATTAAGATGAATACAAGAAACGTCTGCATTCTTTAGTCAGACAAGGCAATTTAAAACAGTGAAATATTTGAAAAATCTCCCCAAGAAAGGCAAAGGTTTAACGGGCAAAAAAAGTATAAAATATAAATAAAAGTAATAATACAAGAGATGTATAAAAATAAAATAAAATAAAATAAAATAAAGAAATATAGTAAGAGTTTGTGTATAAATGTATGTATAAGCACCTACAAATGTACATATGTGCGTATGTACAAATGCATGTGTATAGTGAAAGAATGTGTGCGTAAGTACATACATGGGGGCAAGCAAATCAGTGTGTATGTGTGACCACAAATACGTATATAATATATGTTGAAAAAGGAATTGTAAGATAATAGAGATAGCGTACATACAGACTCAGGGACTAAGAATTGAAATATATACACATACAAGGATGAAAGGACGCACGCGTATAAACATACACACACGCGCGACTACATACATGTATGTGAAATATACAAGGAAGGGAGTGTATCAGTCAAAGCAGTGTCAGACTGAAGGTCGATACAGATATAAACATATAAAATATGAAAAATTAATGAATAAAAACTAAGTCAAAGAGGAAGTAAGAGGGAGGGGTTATCAATTATAAAGTAACACTAGAAAAATAAATAAAAAGTAGCAAACATGCAGAAGTTCCTACGCACATATGTATATATATATATATATTTATATATATATATATATATATATATATATATATATATATATATATATATATATATATATATATATATATATATATATATATATATATGTAGATAAATCTACCAAGAGTTTACGGTAGTAATATGCATGCCAATTCTAACACATATATGTCCTAGAAACGATCGTTAAATAATGAACTTTTTTTGTTTAATATAAGGAACTGTTTCATTGTTTTATTCATTATTTTTTTAATATTTTATATATATATATATATATATAACGAAGGAAATGTGGTAAGGAACCAGGTGGACCATAACGCACCAAAGTACTCAATACTTAGGGTAGTAGAGTGGGTTTCGACGGCTAATTCCAGAATTAGCCGTCGAAACGGCTTGAGCTCAGCCGTCGGGGTCTTACTGGTTCCTATATATATATATATATATATATATATATATATATATATATATAGATAGATATATATATATGAATGTATATATAGTGTATTTTGCAATACACTGTATGCTTAATTAAAAACATTTCGAAGACCTTATGCTATTTTTTAGAGTAGTGACAGTCTCACTTACTTTAAATGTTCATGAAACAGGGGAGATAAAGCTGACAGAGCCATGTTTCGTACTGATTGGTACTTATCAAAGTCAAGTACTCCACCTGTTTGCTGAAAGTCATGAATGTTTAATTCTTATTGAATTTCTAGTAATAATCAGGAACTGATTATACAGAGCGGTTGCCGGTCAAGCAGAAATTGAAAATTAGAATTGGCGCTCTGAAATAGCGATATATATATGAATGTATATTTAGTATATTTTGCATATATATATATATGAATGTATATATAGTGAATTTTGCAATACACTATATGTTTAATTAAAAGCATTTCGAACACCGCTCGGTATAATCAGTTCCTGATTATTACTAGAAATTCTATAAGAATCAAACATTCATGATTTTCAGCAAACAGGTGGAGTACTTGGCTTTGATAAGTACCAATCAGTACGAAACATAGTTCTGTCAGTTTATCTCCCCTGTTTGCTGGAAATCTAAAGTAAGTGAGACTGTCACTACTCAAAAACAATAGCATAAGGTCTTCGAAATACTTTTAATTAAACATATAGTAAATTGCTAAATAAACTATATATACATTCATATATATATCGGTATTTCAGAGCGCCAATTCTAATATATATATATATATATATATATATATATATATATATATATATATATATATATATATACATATATATATATATATATATATATACGTACAGACAAAAACACAAGCACAAAAGGATACATACACATACATGCGTACATAATGCAAAAAACACGCATACATACACACAATACACATATATATACATACATGTACATCTAATCACACGCACGCACGCGACCATATATATATATATATATATATATATATATATATATATATATATATATATATATATATATATATATATATATATATATATATATATATATAAAACAGACGTAAGAGCAGACATACACGCACACATATACAGACACGCGCACATACGAATACATTCGTATACTTATACAAACACGTATACACATATATGCACACATATATACATATATAAAAAGAAGCCGTATGAATAAATGGGTACAAGATATACGCAAGTAAACATACATAAAAGCGGCTGAGGGACAACAGAATATATCTGGAGTTATAAACACAAATGACATATGATATAAGGTAGTGAAAGAAAAGGGGGAAGTAAAATATGTAAAATTGTGAAGATTTAAAGTAAATGAGTCAAAAACCAGGGAGGGGGGGGTCACTAGTTGATGTGAAGTAAAAATAAAAATAAAAATACATCAGAAAGAGAAGTCTGTAAAGAAGGTAAGTTAAGGAAAGTGAAGAACAAGAGTTTATGGAGGATAAGTATCTGAAAGTGAGTTAAGTTTATATGAGCTGGAAAGCAACTGTGATTTCATGTGTGGGCAACTGGTGAAAATTTCTGTTTTTGCATTTAGGCAGGTTTTGGCTTAATTTTTCTGACTTTGACTTAATTTTTATAACTTAATTTTTATGACTTTTATGACTTTGACTTAATTTTTATTATTTAATTTTTCATATTTTATATATTTTTTTCATATCTGTATCGACCTTCAGTCTGACACTGCTTTGACTGATACACTCCCTTCCTTGTATATATCACATACATGTATGTGGTCGCGCGTGTGTGTATGTGTATACGCGTGCGTCCTTTCATCCTTGTATGTGTATATATTTCAATTCTTAATCCCTGAGTCTTTATGTACGCTAACTCTATTATCTTACAATTCCTTTTTCAACATATATTATATACGTATTTGCGGTCACACATACACTGATATGCTTTCCCTCATGTATGTACTTACGCACACATTTTTTCACTATACACATGCATTTGTACATACACACATATGTACATTTATAGGTGCATATACACACATTTATACACATGCCCTTACTATATTTCTTTATTTTATTTTATTTTTATACATATATTCTATTATTACTTTTCTTTATATATTTTTTTTTTGCCCGTTAAACTTTTGCTCGTTAAAGAAATATAGTAAGGGTATGTGTATAAATGTGTGTATATGCACCTACAAATGTACATATGTGTGTATGTACAAATGCATGTGTATAGTGAAAAAATGTGTGCGTACGTACATACATGAGGGAAAGCATATCAGTGTATGTGTGACCGCAAATACGTATATAATATATGTTGAAAAAGAATTGCAAGATAATAGAGTTAGCGTACATAAAGACTCAGGGACTAAGAATTGAAATATATACACATACAAGGATGAAAGGACGCACGCGTATACACATACACACACGCGCGACCACATACATGTATGTGATATATACAAGGAAGGGAGTGTATCAGTCAAAGCAGTGTCAGACTGAAGGTCGATACAGATATGAAAAAAATATATAAAATATGAAAAATTAATGAATAAAAATTAAGTCAAAGTCATAAAAGTCATAAAAATTAAGTTATAAAAATTAAGTCAAAGTCAGAAAAATTAAGCCAAAACCTGCCTAAATGCAAAAACAGAAATGTTCACCAGTTGCCCACACATGAAATCACAGTTGCTTTCCAGCTCATATAAACTTAACTCACTTTCAGATACTTATCCTCCATAAATTCTTGTTCTTCACTTTCCTTAACTTACCTTCTTTACATACTTCTCTCTCTGATGTATTTTTATTTTTATTTTTATTTTTATTATTATTTTTACTTCACATCCACTAGTGATCCCCCCTCACCTCCCTGCCATTTTGATTCACTTACTTTAAATCTTCACAATTTTATATATTTTACTTCCCCCTTTTCTTTCACTACTTGATACAATATGTCACTTGTGTTTATAACTCCAGATATATTCTGTTGTCCCTCAGCCGCTTTTATGTGTTTACTTGCGTATATCTTGTACCCATTTATTCATACGGCTTCTTTTTATATATGTATGTATGCGTGTATGCGTGCATATATGTGTATACGTGTTTGTATATGTATACAAATGCATTCGTATGTGCGCGTGTGTGTGTATATGTGTGTGTGCATGTGTGCTTTTACGACTATGTTTTTTACATATATATATATATATATATATATATATATGGTCGCGTGCGTGCGTGTGATTAGATGTACATGTATGTATATATATGTGTATCGTGTGTATGTATGTACGCATGTATGTGTATGTATCCTTTTGTGCTTGTGTTTTTGTATGTACGTATATATATATATACTTATATATATATACACATATATATATATATATATATATATATATATATATATATATATATATATATATATATATATATATATATATATATATATATATATATATATATATAGTTGTTGTCATATAGTAAGGTGCATTATTGGTTGTGTAAAATGGTCCAATAAATTTATGTTACCAATATTAAGTTTTCCACGATTTTGTATATCTCCAATTCCATTCAAGGGAACAGCTAGATGATGTAAAACGGAGTATAAGTATCAAAATGAAAATCCGAAGGCAAGGTAAAATTCCAATCATTTAATCACGAAACATGTTTCAATAAGAGATAGATCGATTGTGAAGCCATGATCAATTATCACTGATCTTATCTGGTGAAAATGAATTGTCTTCAAATTCTTGATATGAAGGAGAAAAAATACGATGTTCTCTCACAGAATTCATTCCCTCATATGAAGACACACCAGTCAGAGACACGGCAACTGCTATTAACTTCAGTTGAGGTCATAAAAGTTGTCAGATTTCTATCGCTGCAAAAGACGCTGGACATTCATCACAGCTGTAGGGATATAGTTAATGTGAGTGGGTACACACACACTCCACACCCACATACACCGGTTCGAGGTCAAAGAAAAAATATATACATATATATACACACATCAACACTGTATCAAACCTGTAGAATTATAAAAGGTCACAGTTAGTGTGGGTGGGTACACGCACACTCTCACACACACCGAAGCGATGTCAGAGAAAAAAAACAAATATAAGAAAACTAATATAAGAATGTACCAACAGAGCATTCAGCGAAAGTTAGTTCACAAAACAACAGATGCTACATTGGTCAAATCTCAATTTGACGATGTAAATTGTAAATATTGGGTTAAAATACACACACACACACAAGTAAGTTTAGTTCAGTGTTCTGCTATACGTGTATAGATTGAATTGTAACATCCATATCTTCAAGTGTATGTTATGGTATATACACATCCGAATCGTCCAAAAAGGGTATGTCTGGGTATATACACATCCATGTGAAGAGCAAGCAATAAGCTCATATCGAACTCAGTATGTACAGCTGTCCCATTGAGAATCCGAGTCACCAAATCCGTGCGTGCAAGCAACCGCAATGTATGCCAGCAAGGGGCTCCGTATAGGGTTGGGTATTGGGTAAATGCGTCAGTAAGTGCGATTTCCCGTCATATGGGCCAATGAACTTTTAAGATAGTTGTTTGAGTCGTGGAGGTGTGTTATCCAACACAGAAGGTGAAGTAAAAAAACACAGGATAGTAAAATCCAGAGGATGTGTGTAGGCCCATTAATGGTGTGTAAGTATTATTGTTCATTATGTAACAGTGAGTCCTCCATGGTTATATGATCACGGATAAAAACCTAGTGTAGTGTTTAGTCGGTAGGAACGTGACAGTCGTAATTGTGGGAGCTCAATTACTAAAGGAAACGAGTACTGTGTATATAGTTATGTATAGAGAGCGTAATTGGTCCTAACTAAGTGTGTAATACGTCTAGCTATATCCTAACTGAGAGAACTCAATAGTTAGGGTATCTTAAATAATATCTCTAATAATATTAAAGGTTTCAGCTATACATAAATTGCAGATGCCAGTGCTGCCGTTAAAAAGTTGGGCTGAGCAAACGATGGACCAGGATAAGGAGTGCTCTATATTATGATGTTTAAGCGTCCAGACTAATTCAGAAAGTGCCGTGCTATTTTTTTAAATCTAATCTATTAAAGGTATGGCGGTGATTATACCATCTATCCTTAAATTCCGTGGCAGTTGCCCCAACATACCTAAAAATTCTATCAGGAGTGGAGACCTTACAGTCGTAGACTATGTTTTTGATAAGGCATTTCACAGCCATGGGGCAGGTGGCGGTGCTTCTGCAGTTACATTTTTTGCTATCGACCAGGGTAGTTCCAGATGAACCACGGTACCTTAGGGGTCGGGTCTCAGTTCCTGTCTGCTCTATGGGTAAATTCCCTGGGGTTGGGGAGACTCGACTCGCCTCAGTGTATGAGTCAATTCCTCCATAGAGTTGTCATTGTTCCTGCCATGCCTAATTCCCTCTTGGGCTGTCCTAAGTCTAATATAATTCATCTTAGCTATATTCTGAGCTATGTTACTAGATGTGGAGTAGGAAAGCTTGATGGTATTCCTATTGAATATTTTATAATATCTGTGCGATCTAGGGAAGCATTTGTCTAAGGCCCTAAAGAAAAGCATAGCTATACTAGTGGTCAGGCCAGTGGAGTAAGGGGGATCATACCACAGGCCTTTTCTGGTCAGATGCCTCTTGTTCTTAGTAACTATATTGTAACTATATTGTAACTGGAAATTGCCTGTGGGTCGATGGTGTCCTGGGGTGTCACGATTGTGTTCGGCATCGTCCCAAGTCTCCAGGGCGGTGTAACCCCGTGCGGCCATTGGGATTACCCTCGATAGACGGGGTTATATCCACTATGCGTCTGCTACACTTGTCCCTATTCCCCTTACTCGACCCTCGTTCCATACTGCGTTCAACAGTAGTTTTATCGGTTCTACAATTAAGGTTACCATTAGAGTTTCCGCTGGTGTTACGTTGCTCAGACCCCGTGTTAGTACCTGGGTGGTTGTTTCCATTGGTACCAACAGCATTGGGACTAGGCGGCAATACAACATGAAGTCTATACACGTATAGCAGAACACTGAACTGAACTTACTTTCTTGTGTGTGTGTGTGTGTTGGGGGGGGGTGACACAATATTTCCAATTTACATCGTCAAATTGAGATTTGACCAATGTACCATCTGTTGTTTTGTGAACTATCTTTCGGTGAATGCTCTGTTGGTACATTCTTATATTTGGTTTTTTTTCTCGGACATCGCTTCGGTGTGTGTGAGAGTGTGTGTGTGTACCCACCCACACTAACTGTGACCTTTTATAATTCTACAGGTTTGATACAGTGTCGATGTGTGTATATATATGTATATATTTGTTTCTTTGACCTCGAGTCGGTGTATGTGGGTGTGGAGTGTGTGTGTACCCACTCACATTAACTATATCCCTACAGATTTGATTGATGTCCAGCGTCTTTTGCAGCGATAAAAATCTGACAACTTGTATGACCTCAAATGAAGTTAATAGCAGTCGCCGTGTCTCTGACTGGTGTGTCTTCATATGAGGGAAAGAATTCTGTGAGAGAACATCGTTATTTTTCTCCCTCATATCAAGAATTTGAAGACAATTCACTTTCACTTGATGAGATCAGTGATAATCCATCATGGCTTCACAATCGATCAATCTATTATTGAAACATGTTTCGTGATTAAATGATTGGAATTTTACCTTGCCTTCGGATTTTCATCTTGATGTATATATATATATATATATATATATATATATATATATATATGAGAGACGTAAAATAAGAAAATTATAAAATTAACTTACTTACTCAAATTTCACTCCCAACTAATTAGTTTCTGAAAGGGAATAAACATACTTTCCGAAGAAGCGTACGGAGAAGCCTTTCGTCATCAGGGAAGTCTATTCTCAGCTAAATTTCCAGGCAATACGTGGACAAAGGGAACTTATACAAAAATAATTCAGTGGATGGAAAAAAGCAAAGCGTGGACTAAATTCCTAGCCATTGAGAAAATCACTGCCTACTGCGTCGGTGGCAAATTCAAAAGAATCAATCACGTGACATCGAGGTCAATCAGTGGAAAGTGGTTTGTTAAGAAGACTGCAGCCTGACTGTTACTATAGCAGCAGTTTTGGCTAATTATTGCTCGACAAATAATTTGGAGATAATTATAAAGAATTAGTATATCTAGTAACATATATATACACAGATGCATATTTATGCTAGCAAATATATAGGTTTTGTCTTAGTAACTTTGTGGTTCAATGCATGGGGTTGCAGAACAATAATATGAGAGACGTAAAATAAGAAAATTATAAAATTAACTTACTTACTCAAATTTCACTCCCAACTAATTAGTTTCTGAAAGGGAATAAACATACTTTCCGAAGAAGCGTACGGAGAAGCCTTTCGTCATCAGGGAAGTCTATTCTCAGCTAAATTTCCAGGCAATACGTGGACAAAGGGAACTTATACAAAAATAATTCAGTGGATGGAAAAAAGCAAAGCGTGGACTAAATTCCTAGCCATTGAGAAAATCACTGCCTACTGCTTCGGTGGCAAATTCAAAAGAATCAATCACGTGACATCGAGGTCAATCAGTGGAAAGTGGTTTGTTAAGAAGACAGCAGCCTGACTGTTACTATAGCAGCAGTTTTGGCTAATTTTTGCTCGACAAATAATTTGGAGATAATTATAAAGAATTAGTATATCTAGTAACATATATATACACAGATGCATATTTATGCTAGCAAATATAATTATCTCCAAATTATTTGTCGAGCAAAAATTAGCCAAAACTGGTGCTATATTATTAAGTGAAAGCCAGAATTCGTTATTTTTATTGATTTATTAGTTTAAATCGAGTCAGGCAAACCATATTGTTTTAAATTAGCATTTTTCAACCTAGATAACTTGGTCATTTGCAATTGGAACACATGTATTCTTATATCTGTGTTCATCCCTCTCATATATCCAATTATATATATATATATATATATACATATCTTTCCCTCTCACCTTCCCTTTCTCTCTCTCTCTCTCTCTCTCTCTCTCTCTCTCTCTCTCTCTCTCTCTCTCTCTCTCACTCTCTCTCTCTCTCTCTCTCTCTCTCTCTCTCACACACACACACACACACACACACACACACATACACATACAAGTAAAAAAAAGATTCATTCTCCATCAATTTATACTGAAATCTCACAACGTGTGAAACAAGTAAACCCAATGACTACACATACACACGTGCAACCGATCGAATGAACAATGGTCATCCGTCAACTTCGAAGATGAGCGTTGCATTTTGTCGATCTAAAGATGAACAATACTAAAGTCCTTAGCCTGTAAGTGACTGAGAATTCCAGACACGTGTAGCAAGACTGGCTCTCCTGCACTCCATCCAACGAGTTTCCAAATATATTCCATTGAAGAAGTTTCACTTATCAGGTATGGGTCGATCAAAAGCTATATAAAATGACACACAAACACACATATATATATATATATATATATATATATATATATATATATATATATATATATATGTCATCATCGTTTACGATGGACAATCAAGATATATATATATAATGATTGATTTGAAAGTAAACTAGAAGCAGCATTTGGATTATACTCTGAAGAAAAATATAGAGTTATCCGTCTGGAGATTCGTAATTATGTAG
The DNA here is from genome assembly GCA_964016885.1 of Eledone cirrhosa. NCBI lineage: Eukaryota > Metazoa > Mollusca > Cephalopoda > Octopoda > Eledonidae > Eledone > Eledone cirrhosa. The sequence goes on along the minus strand of OZ024742.1, from coordinate 363,260,997 downwards.
GCATTAAAATGTCAAACTTAAGAAACCTCACGAATATCCTGACGTAAAGTATTGTTTTGTTTTTAATTGGATATATACACACGTGTGTGTATATAGATGCGTGTGGGACTCTGTATGTATTGATGTTTTTAAACGAGTGTTTGCCTCTACAGATTGGTGTGTGTAAGTATATATGTGTATGTGTCTGCGTGTGTAAATATGTGTTTCCTTGTGTAGGAATCTGTGTGCAGAGCTCTGGGTATGTGTACGTTATATCTCAGTATATAGTGATGTGTGTATACGTGCGTATCTATGTGTTTGTGACCTGTGTGCATGTATGTTTTACATCGTTTCACCTCCTTCATGCTTATACAAGTTAATTATCCGATTAGACGCTGTGAAGTTGTTGATAAATCTCAAATTCCTACATTGATTTCGGTGTTCAATATTTCTTTTGTTCGATTAATGGAATTATCTTGCCATTATTGTCTGAGTATTTAATAGCTGGAAGGCAGAACCTGCTGGACACTATCAATCATAGCATATGTCAAGGAACCATTAATGCAACTCACCCTGGTTTAGTTTAACCAATGTAGTGCCCCCAGCCCTTCCGGTTCCCTCTGGCACTTCAATATGTCTCTCCACTACAGCGAAAATAAAAAACAATGTGCCGTTAGTCCCTGCATGACCTCTAGGCCTTATGAAGTGTATAACCCTGATCTCTCTCCTGTTAAACATAAAGACCAAACAACTTGCGCCCTCCTTCTCACATGGAATTCTAGACTATACTGCCATTGACGATGTTGTCCCTCAGGCAGGCACCATTACCATATCACACATTGCCTACATGGAGAAAACCCTGGGCAAAATATGTAATGTACCTGTGATAATGATTGACTGGAAATCACAAATTTTAAAGCTGTCGGGAATTTGGGCTCCGTAGCATTCTGTCCCCTTCTATATAACTCCTAATGCCCCGGTTAATACAGGTAGTGTAATTATTTTGAGATGCTGCATTCTGTTAATTTATATGTCAATGTCCTTCTATTTAATGACTTTCTCAAATGTTTTAGAGATGTATTTTGTCAGAGGAGTCTACGATATTTATAAGAAAACAAGTGTTTTTAATGAAATTATCAACGACATCTGGCAGATTAGCTTGGATTTTCTGTGTGTTTGGATATTAGAATTACATCAGTATTTTGAGGTGGTTTATACTCCCAACAATTCTCTTTATGAAGGAGATTGAATGTGTGGTATATCACACAGTGTACACATTCAGCTGTTCTAAGATGCCGTGCAAGTATTTAGTCGATCCGCTCTGTCATGTCTAGGGATAATTTAATCTATTGTCTTCGGCCTTCCCAGACATACCCGACACAATGGATCGCTGTTATTTTTTACAACGTGACTCGTTTAATTTCGAGTAAGTATACATTGATGTTAGGCAGCAATAATATGTAAGTAGTTGTTATACATCGGGATTGTTATCTCATTTTGGATGTTTGCCATGCAGTGGATTTTGTGCATATTTACTCTAGTATGTCACAGGCCGGTTTATGTTGCTTTGTTTTTCATTTGTATAACCGTTTCATTGGGGAAAACATTTATGGCATTAGATTCTGGCCCCACTAATTGCATTTTTCGAATCCTTTATTATAAAATGTAGCTTCTTGGATCATTCCTGTTTTAATACCTAACATCCAATAGTTTGTTTGTTCCAAGTACATAAAAGTTCTATAGTAACTATTTTAATTGTCAGTTGTAGTTATAATAACCCACGGCCGACTTCTTTTCTAGCGAGATACAATCTTTCTTCATCCGGCCGTGTGTGATACAGAAGGTGCAACGTTAATAGTTTACAGATTTTGACATCAGTTTTTGCTAATTTCCGTTCGTGACGAGTTAATAATATTGAAGCTGTATAGAGCTAGAATATAGCTAGTGTGTTAGTTGCTTCCAATTTGTTTTTTGGCATTTAATTCTTCGATACAGTCTTTTCTTTTTATTCTTACATCAGTGAATGCTTAACTTCGTCTATCTCTTAGACAAGTAGATAGTTATAACTGCCTTCTGGTTCTCAATATTTTATTATGATATACTTATCAAATATATTTTTGATGTATAATGATATCCCTTTGACACATGTAGCCTTGGTGCATTTATCGAGCTTGAATTTTATTTTTGTATCATCACAAAACTATTTTATACCCCGAAGAAATCCTTTTACTTGTTGATCATGTTTTGCCAACAGAATTCCAAATAATTCATAAAGAAAATATTACTACCCTTTGTTTCATTAATCTTATATATATATCCAGTTTCATTTTATAATTTACTTAGAGGAATCAGTGCCACGCAAAGCAATATAGACTCACATGTATTTCTTCCTCTCAAAACATTTATTAAGCCTAACCTCTCAGACACCACACGAATCACCACGTCTTATCCATTGCTCTCAAAACCTCGTGTATTTGCAATTCACTCGATTATATGTGGCCAAATAACAGAATCGTTAGAACGTCGGATAGAATGATTTACGGTATTCGTTTTGGTATTTTGCACTGTCTGATTTGAAATTCAACCGAGGTCAACTTTGACTTTGATCATTTCGCGTTCAATAAAATAAGTATCCCTTTGGTACTAGATTCGTTTCCCTGTCTGTGTATCTTTCTCACTTCCACATTTTCAATTCCACTCTCTCCTTCTCATGAGAAAATCAGTTGTATTCAGACCTGGAGAAGGGAGCTAATCCTCCGGCTTTAAAGCATTCAATACACGCCGTATATCATACCGGCTGTCCTACAACTTCATTGGATAGTATGGGTCCAGACATGCATACAATGCAGCATTATAAATCAGAAGGGTAGTGGATTGGCAGCATTGGTGGAGGGTCGGACGCCATGCTTTTCAGCACAGAGTTACGACCATTTACGTTCTGAGTTCAAATCCTGCCGAGGTTAACTTTGTCTTTCATCCTTAAGGGGTCGATAAAATAAAGTACCAGTAATGCACTGGGATAATTTCTGGCCTTGTGCCAAATGTAGAAACAATTATATATCAAAATATTTAGAAACCTCATTCTACAGATTTAAGCTTAAGTATCCAGCGTCCTCTTATGTTCCATGTACATTATAGATACTTCATCTATAACTTAACCACACGTGGATAAGCGCAACCTATTAGATTCATGCTGATTCTTTGGATTATGTATGTTGGTTTGTTATCGTTCTTGGTGTTAACAAGACTCTGTTGTCAATAAGATGCAGTTATTTACTATTGTCGGTTGTGATGGAAAGAGTAGAACGTATTTCAACAAACCCGAATTCCCAAAGCATAGCTTCTATTTCTGTATTTTTACACAATACATACCTCATTAGTAATAATCATATTTAAATAATACGAGAATGGGCAGGTGATTGCACAGTAGCTTCACAATCACGTGATTGAAACATCAATCCTGCTGAGCTACAAGTGTTTGCTACTATAAAATGTGGATGAATGATGTGTAGTAGTAGTACTAATATTATAATATAGTTATAATTAAAATATTAATGGGATTAATTTTATACATTCACATGGAGTTATTTAGCTCAATGCAATGATGGTCACGCAGAGTTGTGAATTACTAAAATAACTCTTTTTGCGTGACGCAGTACAGCTAGAAACAATTGTAAATGTATAAATACCGTAACTCTTCGGTTATATTTAAACTATTAATGTATATATATATATATATATATATATATATATATATATATATATATATATATATATATATATATATATATATTATTATACTTGGGGAGGGTAATATTGTTATAATATTGCCAGAAATAATAACAGAACACACTCACATGCACATATACTTACATACTTACATACATACACACATGATGGCTGCCCCCTCGTTAACGAGTATGGTCATTGCACGATATACCATTGTTAATAATTATTAATTAATTCCATCGGGCAATGCCTGTGCGTGAAGATATATTTTAAAGTGAGGAAAGACTGTGCACTGAGCCAATCCCACTCTCTGAGCGACACAAGCTATAACCCGAAATGAAGAAAAGATCAACATGTGTGTGTTTGCCTATGCTTAGTTTGTCTTTGTGTCTATGTGGTGTTATTTAGCGGATCAACAGCAAAGGGAATGATATAATAAGTACAACACGTCAATGAATTATGCTAGGATTGATACGATGGAATACCTTCAGAAGGTCTTTCGGCAAGATCATAATACAATGATTGAAGCCAGTAAACGAATAAAACAATCACAACAAACCCTTAATATCAAGATGACTAGTTCATTTATTTGACACAGAATAATGTGAAGGCGTATGACATGCTAGATAGTGTATTAGGCTCACAATAGTAAGGTTATGAGTTTAATTTCCAGTGACAGACTGCGACCTTGAGAAAAACATTTCATCTAATGTTGCTCCAATTCCAGGCAATATTTGTAATTGAAAGGCTCATCCCTGTCACACTCTGATGCACACACCCCTCCCCTAAACTGGGTTAATCTGGATTTGTGGAATGTTGAAATACATGTTAATTTTATGAACGGCCTGTTACGTTGATTGTATCAAGTGGAACACACACCGCCGGACGGAGATTAAAGACATTGCCGTAATGACAATTATTTTAAATGTCTACAATTTTGAAGGTGTTTTACTTAATGGATACACGTGGAAATTATTGATATCATTATGTAAACCATATTAAAATGTTTAAATATAAAATTACCATACACATTATATGTCTACAATTTTGAAGGTGTTTTACTTAATGGATACACGTGGAAATTATTGATATCATTATGTAAACCATATTAAAATGTTGAAATATAAAATTACCATACACATTATATGTTTCCCATGAAACATTCATAGTAGATGAGAAGTATATTTTAGAGACTAAATACAATTGTATTTTTCTTTAGGGAAATTAAAGTTCATTCCATGTATGTTCATCACATGTATGTGCATTTATGTACTCTATGTGTTTTTGCATTCATTCATTCATTCATTCATTCATTTATTCATTGGTTCTTTTCTTTTGTGTACTTTATATATGTTTTTATTGGTTTTGTTCCATGTGATAGAAATTATGACTGTGTACCCTGAAATTATGACTGTGTACCCGATTAACCACTACCTTTCATACTGTCGTTTACCCTCCGTTCTAATGTACGGTACCATCGTTCAGTATGTAGATAGTGTAACTGTAACATTAGGACCCCTTTCAAAACTTCTTACTTAAACATATCTCTGCATATTATTTACTCACTTCAATCTATATTTTTTTTACTCACCTCAGTCCGGATTCTCACTTGAAAAATTTTTTAATTGTTTAATTTCTAATTGTTAATTTTTTAATTTCTAATTTCTGAAACTTGATTTCGGATTTCCTATTTTAAATTGTAATTTTTTGTTCTAATTTCACTTATAACTTCCAATATGAAACCATGATACATAGAATTAATATATTCTCTTAGGGGTTGATGGTCAGTTATACTGTCCATGCTTGGTGAGAGGTAGTAAAGAGACCTGTAAATACTAATACTCTCCCATCCCACTGGCATTCAGCTGACTGCCACAGAAGAATGGGTAGCAGTAAACTATGGTGCAGGCTTGACTGGATCATTGTTTGGCTGAGAGGGGAAACTGACTAAGCGAATTTCGTTGAAATCTGCGGTAGCTAATGGCCAACTTCCCCCTGGATCTGCGCTTGCGCAGACCAGTGGGGGTGAATTGGTACTCACAGGGGAACGGATGAAGAACTCAAAAGCACATACTTCGTCCGTTCCCATGTCGATTCAATTTGGATTGCCTCGAAAACATAACCTTATTATGTAACAAGCTGTCTGACGATGTCGCGAAACTGGCGCACAGAACAGTGTGGCCCCTACCTCATTCAAATATATATCACAGCATTATTATTAAAAGACTTGAACATCTGAAACTACTTCGCTTTTCCTTATTCTCTCTCTCTCTTTCTCTCTCTCTCTCTCTCTCTCTCTCTCTCTCTCTATATATATATATATATATATATATATATATATATATATATATATATATATATATATATATATATATATATATATATATATATATATATATACATATATATATATATATATATATATATATATACGTAGGTCCCGGGTTGAGTCGGAGATAACCACAGTAAGTAAGGTACTCAATACATGGCAGAGTAAAATATATTTATTGTATAGAAGGAGCTTCTACAGGACTAGTACTGTTTCATTCAGATGAAATGTTCAGGAAGCTGGGTGTCATATTAAGTTCTGGTATATATGCATTTAGGTAGTGGTAAGGGAGGGGTGGGGGGGATTTTTGGGGTAGGATGGTATTTAGATACACAGGACCACAACATGGCACAGACCGTTTTTTCTTTGGGGAGTGGTCAATTAGCCGGAGTGCTTTTGTAAAACCCAAGAATAGTAATTCAACAGATATATAGTAAGGAAATTTGTTTAAGGTGGGTTGGTATTAGAAGATAAACAAGACCGAATCATGGCACAGACCATTGTTCTAAGGTGAGTGGTCAAGTTAACATACAAGCTACAGGTGGCCAGAGTGTTTTTGTAGAATGAAAAGAATAAAGTATATTTACATACTCACAACCACATACATAAACACTTACACACACATATATATGTATATCTATACATATATATATATACATATATATATATATATATATGGTGGCTGCCAACTCGTTTTCGAGTACGGCCAATACTTTATATCCATCTAGGAGAACGCCTACCGATGCGCTGAACGAATATGACTTTTTAGTCCAGCCAGCGACTTGAAAACTCTAGTACAATCACTACACTTGTGACAATTATTGACACATAGTGCTGGGCCCATGGTTCCATGTAACGACAAGTGCAGAACGATCTCCAGATATAAAGCAATGCCTGTGCCGTGAAGCTTTTATAGTGAGCAAAGGCACTGCACAAAGCCAGTCCCACTCTCTTAACCAAGATGATATTTACCAAAAAGAAGAACAAGTCAACATCATTGGATACCATCAGGGTTGCAGGTGTTATATCAGAGTTTTCCTTCTCCTAGAATTCTGCCTTGACAAAGGCTAATGGGTCATCTCTCCCGGTGATTTTGGATGGCCATTGACTCTTAAGAGCTCCTTTGCCCTTTGACAGGTTTTGTTTTTAGTCCTGCAGGATGTCCAAAGTCACCCTCCTCACCAAGAAACCTTGGTGGGGTTGTCAGTTTAGTCGCCAACGACCCGACCATGAGACAGGTTGTACTGGGATACATGTTACCAGTAGCACCAACTGGTGACCTGACACATATATATATATACACACAAAAAAGCACATACACACACATATACACACACACGCATACACATGCACACACATATATGCATACACACACATACATATCTACATATATATATATACATACATATACACACACATACATACATACACATACATACACACACACACACACATACATACACACATCTATCTATCTATATATATATATATATATATATATATATATATATATATATATATATATATATATATATATATATATATACATATATATACTTATCTATCTATATATATATATATATATATATACATATATATACTTATCTATCTATATATATATATATATATATATATATATATATATATATATATATATATATATATATATATATATATATATATATATATATATATATTAGAAAGTGAGGGTTTTTTTACAAAATGAAAAATAACCGAGGTGTCCTACACGAGTGAAAGTATAAAGAAAAAGAAAATCAACAACTACGAAATGGATTTCAAAAATGAACAACATACAGGTAACCCATTTTTAAAACAAACTAAAACTCACACACCACATGCACAACAAAAAAAGTAACAAAACGTCCAACATACCCCCAGCAAAACTATAACGATAATCCCAGAAACCATAGACAAAACTATAACCCTACTAACAAAAACCAAAGATCCCCGAACACAAGGCAGGACCTGATCCGCAGATCACAACCCACACAAAACCTATTCCAAAACCGTAGACCCCTGCCCACACAAAGCCTGTTCCAAAACCGTAGATCCCAACCCACACAAAGGAACCAAATCTACAACCCGGACTATCAACAAACCGAACCTCGATACGTCCGAAACTCCTATACAAGACCACACAACAACAGGGGAAATACCATTAGATATAATAATACCAATGAAAAAACATTCCCGAAAAATCATTTTTTAGACCAAGGCTACAGGACTCACGACACCCGGTAGCACAAACCGATTTTGAAAAACCGAAAATAATTAACATTTCAAATACAAACCTCTCAGCCCAACAAGTAAAAATTCTCTCCAAAGGTCTGAAATTCACACCAACACCACAATACCCTAACCCCAACGAGATAAATGACGATATCTCACACTTCTGTAGGAAATTACGTCTCACAGAGGAATTCTTTGACAAGGAGAATAACGACGAATCAATTGTACGGAATAAAAGCAGCTACAACCCAACAAAAGGTAGAAACAGAGTTCTGGACAAATTTTGTGACCACATAGCTACCTTCCCATACCATGAACTACCGCAACCTAAACCCAAACCCAACACGAGTCGAAAGGAATGGGAGATTATCCATGAACTAAAAAACAATACGGACATTATAATTAAGGAAGTGGACAAGGGAAGTACTGTTGTCATTATGGAGGCTGAAAAATATAAAAATTCTATGTTCTCTCTCTTACAAAATACCAATTACTATGAAAGAGTAAAAAACTACCAGCAATCAAAAATAATGACCAAATTAAACACACTGATTTATCGATACCAGGAAGACCTAACTAAAAAGGAACGCGATTATTTAACAAATTTTTAATACAAAACCAGCAACCTTTACGGACTTCCAAAGATCCACAAGTGTAAAATAATCAACGATGCCTGTAAACAATCCACCTCAGCCTGCGTGAACACACAATACCCCACAGACCTTAAATTAAGACCAATTGTAGCGGGCCCACAATGTGAAACACACAGATTGAGCAACTTTATAGACATACTACTTAAACCAATACTGAAACACATACCAAGCCTTGTAAGAGACGATCTGGACCTCTTAAACCACCTCCCCAAACATGTCAACAACGACACTATTATTGTGTCTTTCGATGTAGTAAATCTCTACACCACGATCCCACACCAATACGGACTAGAAGCAATAGGATTCTGGCTAGAGAAATATCCCAATGAGATACCTGACAGAATAGAAAAAAGCTTCATCACCGAGGGATTAAAATTCATCCTACAGAACAACTTTTTTGATTTCGATGGCAATACTTACAAGCAAATATCGGGGACTGCGATGGGTACAAAAGCCGCTCCAACTTATGCCAACTTAGTCATGGCATACTTAGAAGTCCAGATATATGAACAGTCCAAATCAAAATACGGATTGAACTTCCACAAATATTTATCAGAGAATTGGAAACGCTACTTGGATGATTGCCTCATTCTTTGGTCCCACACACTCGACCAACTGAAGGATTTCAAAAACTTAATAAACGGCATCAATAACCACATCCAATTCACAATGGAATACAGCCAAGATCAACTCCCATTTCTGGACATCTTAATCTTAAAAAAAGACACAAATATCGAAACTGACATACATTACAAACCAACAGATTCCAAACAATATCTGCTATTCACCTCCAACCATCCAAAGCACACGAAGACGAACATTCCTTTTAACCTAGCAAGAAGAATTTGCACAATTGTCTCCAATTATGAAACGCGAAATAAAAGACTTCAAGAATTAAAGGAAATTCTACTCGAGAGAGAGTACCCACTATTACTAATAAATAATGGAATAGAAAGGGCTAAAGCAATAGGCATTGATGAATTACGGAAACAGAAACAAATTCAAGGTACGTCCAATATTCTATCATATATCTCAACACACGACCCAAGAAATGCGGAAGCTTACAACACTATTCACAATAACATCCCACTACTAAAACAAAACCCAAGAATGAAAAAAGCCCTTGAAACACACAAAATAATCAAAACCAAAAGACAACCAAAATCACTGAAAACATTACTCACCAATGCCAAATTACCTACCACAAACCCACAACCAAGTATCAAAAAATGTGGTCGCTCTAATTGTGGAACCTGCACTCACCTCATTGAAGGCAACACGTATACATTTAAATCAGGACAACATTTTACTGTAAAAAATCACTTCACTTGCTCATCAAAAAATCTAATTTATGCCATTAAATGTAAAGGATGCAATGAAGATTATGTAGGACAAACTAAACTCACACTCAGAAACAGAATGACAGTTCATCGCCAACAATTACGAGATCCAACCACGAGACAGATACCACTAAGTGCACATCTAGACATTTGCGCAAGTAATAAGACACCCAAATTCCAAGTCTTCCCATTTTACCTTTGCGCTAACAATACAACAGAACAAATGCGAATAAATAAGGAAAATATGTTTATTCAAAAATATAGACCAACATTAAATAAGGTTTAATATACATTATGTCAACACCATAATATGACATAGACACACACACATAACACCTTCTACTTTAGAAAATAAAAACCCGAACTAAATAAACCTTAACATACGTTTGCACTGACAATACGAATAAGTAAGGAAAATATGTTCATTCAAATATATTCCTACTAAAGGAATCACTTTCCTACACACACACATACACACACACACAATATATATATATATATATATATATTCTCTTCATCTTAACATGCTAACCATACTCCCACACACATAACACCCATACACACACATAACAACCCCCACACCCACAACTCCCTCCCCATTTTTACTAATAGAACCACTTTCCTACACACATATATATACACACACACAAAATATATATTCTCTCCATCTTAACTTACTCGCACACACACACATAACACCCATGTACACACACACACAACTCCCTCCCCCATTTCTACTAATAGAATCATCTTCCAATACACACATACACACACACACACACACACACACACACACACACATGCACACACACAAGCACACAAATAAACATACATATCTTCACTTCAATAGAAAATCTGAACTCTGACACCCCAGCGAACTAACCATATTCACTGAACCAGAACAATCCCTTTTCTCTTGACCACTATCTGTCCATTGTCATAACATTCGCTATAAAGAATAGTTTTCCAAATAAGGGGGCAAAAATGTAATAAAAACTTGTTCACGTGACAGCGAAATTTCATTTATAACCAATCAAATCACGTTTATTAAAAAAAGCCTTCGTGAGCCACCTTTTTCTAAAGTAAAGACATTCAAACACACACACACACACACACGCACACACACACACAAGCACACAAATAAAAACACATATCTTTACTTTCTTTATTCAATAGAAAATCTGAATTCTGACACCCCAGCGAACTAACCATATTCACTGAACCAGAACAATTCTCCCATCCCTTTCTCTTGACCATTATCTTTTTATCAAAAAATTCTCTAAAAAGGCTAGAGAATGGATTTCCAAATAAGGGCACAAAAATTTAATGAAAATTTGTTCACGTGACAGCCATAATTCCATTTATAACCAACCAAAAAAAAGCCTTCGTGAGCCTCCTTTTTTCAAGTAAAAAGAAATTCAAACACTCATATATGAAAAAACAACCTGTGACAACCCCCCCCCCCTTATTTGAAGTACTATTGTAACGCGAACTGGCACGAAATTTATTATAATTATTGACAAACCAATCAAATTACTTCTCGAAAAACCTGGCATTTCGAGCCACTTTTTCCATATAAAATAAGTAACATTCAGAGACCAACCAGATGTGAGAAAAACCACAGATCCTCCATCTCAACTCACCTTTTGAAAAGCAGAAGAACTGCGAAACCGGTAAAGGAACCAAATAAATATATATATATTTTTTTAAAATAAGACTCCAGTTGCATTTTCGATTTGATATCTTTTTCTTTATATATATATATATATATATATATATATATATACATACACATATATATGCACACACACATACATACACATACACACATACAAATACATACACATATACACATATACACATACACTCCCTCGTTCACACACATATATATGTATCTATATATATATATATATAGGGAAAAAGTAGTGGGACAAATTATAAACTGAGCCTCATAGAAGATTAAAATATTTATTATCACTACTAAATTATTAATATTATCATCAAGTAAATAATAATTATTTATTATTTACCATTCACTATTCATTACCTATCTTTTATCTTTTATCTATTCATTATTTAATCATTCACTTATTAAATAATAAATAAATGAATTAACTAACAAACAAACAGATAAACAAATAAATAAATAAATAAATAAATAAATAAATAGATAGATTAATAAATAAATAAATAAATAAATGAAATAACTAAATAAATAAATAAACAAATAAATAAATAGATAAATAAATAAATCTCGAACGTGTGCGTGCAGCAGTTCATAATTGCACGTATGCAAGCATGAGCAGATATATACGTGAATTTGTGTGTGCGGCCACGGAACCTTACTCAGAGGCATACAACACAATATAAGACCTGGAGGGGGGGAAAGAAGGTAATAATGAGAGATGGATGGGAGGAAAGAAGGTAATAATGAGAGATGGAGGGATGGAAGTGGGATGGGGGACGGGGGGGTGATATGGGGGGGGGGCAATCGGGGGGCCGGGTGGGTCTGTAGTTTTTGTAATTTGCATAGTTCTTGTGCATGCAATTAGGGGAGTGTTCCGAGATCTTGTTGAGGAGAGGGCCTTTGGCGAATAGAATCTCATAGCTCTCGGAGATACAGAGGTCACAGCAATTATGGCCTCCCGTGTAAGATCGCGCTCTCTGGAGTAGTCTCCATTGGGTCTTGAAGGGGATGGAGTTCCTTTTAAGGTGCCAGATGTGGGCGGCGAGTGTTGCTTGGTTAGATTTGTCTGGGCGCCGGAACGAATGTGTGTGGGCGTACCAGCGAGTCTTAAAACTGTTGGAAGTCATCCCGATGTACGAGTTTCTTTTTTCATCGGGACCTGAGAGTACATCGCATATATAGACGAGTTCTTTTTTTAGACAGTTGTTGTTGAGGGGGCATGTAGTCTTATCAGGGCAATTGCAATTGCCATCGGTTGCTGGATGGGCTTCGGAAAAAGTAGACTTATTTAGCTTATTGACGTTATTGTTGGCTAAGTTCCTAGCTAGATTAGGTGTGGTAGAGTAGGAGAGTCTGATGGTATTCTTATTAAGGATTGTATAGTACCTATGTTGGGTGGGGAAGTGTTTTTGTAAGAGAGTGAAGAAAATTTTAGCTACAGGTGTTGAAACTTCGCGGTTGAAGGGAGGGTTGTACCAGCTAATGTGCCTTTCGCCTATTCTTCCTGGGTGGGCGTGGGGCTATACTAAGGTAGGTGATCTTATCTCTAAAGCCGCTGCGGGCCAGGGCCTCGTTGTAATAGGGGGCTGCTGCTCTAAAGATATCTTCATTGGCCGCGAGGCTAGATATCCTAATGGAGACACTAGTCACTAGGTTGTCTAATATATTTTTGGGGTGGTTAGAATTAACGTCTATATATCTAAGGGATTCATTAGGTTTGTGGTACGGGTAGTAAAGGGAAGTTTCTAAGTCGAGGGTAACGTCTAGGAAGTTAGCTTTAGTTAAGTTCGAATGTTGTATGCCTCTGAGTAAGGTTCCGTGGCCGCACAGACAAATTCACGTATATATCTGCTCATGCTTGCATACGTGCAGTTCTGAACTGCTGCACGCACACGTTCGAGATTTATTTATTTATCTATTTATTTATATATTTATTTATTTGTTTATTTATTTATTTAGTTATTAGTTTATTTGTTTATCTGTTTGTTTGTTTGTTTGTTAGTTAATTCATTTATTTATTATTTAATAAGTGAATGATTAAATAATGAATAGATAAAAGATAAAAGATAGGTAATGAATAGTTTATGGTAAATAATAAATAATAATTATTTACTTGATTATAATATTAATAATTTAGTAGTGATAATAAATATGTTAATCTTCTATCAGGTTCAGTTTATAATTTGTCCCACTACTTTTTCCCAATATATATATATATATATAGATACATATATATGTGTGTGAACGAGTGCGTGTATGTTTATATGTGTATATGTGTATGTATTTGTATGTGTGTATGTGTATGTATGTGTGTGTGCATATATATGTGTATGTATATATATATATATATGTATATATATGTATATATATATATATAGATGTGTGTATGTATGTGTTTGTGTGTGTGTATGTATGTGTATGTATGTGTGTGTATATGTATGTATATGTATGTATAGTATAGTTTATACCGAGAGACATACATACATGTATATGTATATATATATATGTATATATATATATGTAGATATGTATGTGTGTGTATGCATATATGTGTGTGTATGTGTATGCGTGTGTGTGTATATGTGTGTGTATGTGCTTTTTTGTGTGTATATATATATATATATATATATATGTATAGATATACATATATATGTGTGTGTAAGTGTTTATGTATGTGGTTGTGAGAATGTAAATATACTTTATTCTTTTCATTCTACAAAAACACTCTGGCCACCTGTAGTTTGTATGTTAACTTGACCACTCACCTTAGAACAGTGGTCTGCGCCATGATTCGGTCTTGTTTATCTTCTAATACCAATCCACACTAAAACAATTTCCCTACTATATATCTGTTGAATTACTATTCTTGGGTTTTTTTATTTATTTTTATTTATTTATTTATCTATTTATTCATTCATTTATTTATTTATTTATTTATTTATTTACTTATTTATTTACTTTTTCTTTTCCTCTTCTTTTTATTTTACAAAAGCACTCCGGCTAATTGACCACTCCCCAAAGAAAAAACGGTCTGTGCCATGTTGTGGTCCTGTGTATCTAAATACCATCCTACCCCCAAAATCCCCCCCCCCCAGCCACCACCCCTCCCTTACCACTACCTAAATGTATAAATACCAGAACTTAATATGACACCCAGCATCCTGAAGATTTCTCTGAATGAAACAGTACTAGTCCTGCAGAAGCTCCTTCTATACAATAAATATATATATATATATATATATATATATATATATATATATATATATATATATATATATATATATATATATATATATATATACAAATATAAATTTAGCGAGAATCGCATTTCGGCGGGTAGAAATTACCGAAACGCAACATCCGTATTGTGTAGACAAGCGCTCCATGGATATGAAGAAGATACCAGAGCTATAAACATAAGTTTAAAAGGTCAAACAAACTGAGACGATGTTGAAGAAGCTATTAACCACCAGAGCAAAATAAGCGAACAAGCTAAACGGGTCAAACAAAATAAGATATGATTGAAATAGTCACCCGGACCCTCGGGGAAGATGGAATACTCCGAATTTGGGTTTCTGCAACACCTAAATCAACACCTAAATAATACTGTCTGCTTATAAAAAATAAGCTTTTGGTATAATGATCGAACAAGGCCTCGCTTTCTCAACAGACATTTTGTTCTTTGTGGTCCAGAATCTCACAGGTTATGAAGGTACATGTGAGGTTCTAAGGGGAGAAAACCCCTATTTTGGTCAGTGAATTCAGCGTGTATAGTGCATGTGAGGTTCTAAGGGGAGAAAACCCTTATTTTGGTCAGTGAATTGAGCGTGTGTAGTTATTGTAAAAGTTTGCAAAAACAGCACAAAACGAATAAAGCTCTGGACCGAGATGTTTTTAAAATAAACTTAAGCGATTACTCAGTCAATAGAATTAACTATAAAGCCAAAGAAATTAACTGGTTAATCGCTTGACTTGGGAGATTAATACAAATATAAATTTAGCGAGAATCGCATATATATATATATATAATGAAGATGAAAATTCGAAGTTGAAGGTGCTAGACTCCTTTATTATTTGAGCCGTTATATATATTTCAATGACGATAAAATCGTTATCTCTTCAGACAGCAAATATTGATTAAAAGGTAACATTTCTGAGGCAATTATATTTGGAATGGAGCGGACTAAAAAAATGTGTTTTTGCTTTGGTTGTCCGCCCCCTTCTGGTTTCAGGCCATCCAGACAGTTCTGCGCATATCACAGGGGTGTGTGGGTGACTGACACATTCACCTACATCCAGAATACTACCAACCTTGTTTGTTCTCTCTATCTACCAATCTTTCACCTCCTCGGCCGACAACTCGATATGGTCAGTGGGAGTTCAAGCCACCCAAAATTATATATATATATATATATATATATATATATATATATTTTATTTTTATTTTATAGAAGGAGCTTCTACAGGACTAGTACTGTTTCATTCAGATGAAATCTTCAGGAAGCACTGCTTCCTGAAGATTTCATCTGAATGAAACAGTACTAGTCCTGTAGAAGCTCCTTCTATAAAATAAAAAAAGTTTACTCTGCCATGTATTGAGTACCTTACTTACTGTGGTTATCCCCGACTCAACCCGAGACCTACGTATATATATATATATATATATATATATTTACATATATTCACACACACACATATATATATATATATATATATATATATATATATATATATATATATATATATATATATATATATATATATATATATATATATATTTACACACATATATATATATATCCTGTGCCTTTCCGACGGAAATACTTCACACCTATATGTATATATATATATATATATATATATATATATATATATATATATATATATATATATATATGCGTATATAGATATAATTCAGATGTTTCAAATGCTATAATCAAATAACCAGAGATATTTCTTCCGAATCACTCACGAATATACAGTATAGCCATGAAGATAAACATACGACATGACATTAATATATATGTAGTGTATATTTTGCCATTCTGAGTTCAAATCCCGCCGAGGTTAACTTTGCCTTTCATCCTTACGGGGTCGATAAAATAAAGTACCAGTAATGTACTGGGTAATTGCTGGCCTTGTGCTAAAAGTAGAAACAATTAATATATATGTAGTGACCTACATTCCGCGGGCTCACATACATTCTCTGTGCGTGATTTGGCTCAGCTCAGCCAATCAGCGCCAGTAGAAGAGGATGTATCCCTACGCGTTCTGAGGGAGAAATAGCCCGCAAACATTTGAGGACGCTATGACTCGCAGCTGGACCATGCTAAGGTAAAACACGCTTGTTCTTTTGCTCCGTAAGCACAAACAATATGTAACGACAAAACATTACCTACGAGCCTGGCCAAACGCCTTCAGCCAGTCGCCCGTATTTTCTCTCGTAATCTTAATTGAATTATTTCATTATTCTTGGCATGCCAGCTTAATTCACTTCTTAACCTTTGTTAATAAATAATGTAAAAACAAGCTAAAGTCGTTGTCGATATTCCTATCACATCTTTCTACCAAACCTGGTTCCTCGTGGCGACATTACAACTCTCGAAATATACTTCTCTGCTAAATTGGTACTTATATACCTCAACCAAATTGGTGACTTATATTCAACAAAGAGAAACATTCCTTTCCTTTATATACATAACACATTCCAACGTCCTCCTTCATTTAAAGCTCATCTCCACGGTATCAAGTGAATAATAGTTCCTACATCTATAATAAACCTTTCCACAGTGTCCACTGATGATGGCAGTAACTGTTGAACTAAATGTTAGCTATTGAACAGAAGAGGATAGTTCGTTTGATCAGGTTATAAACTACATATTATAATTTACTGCTTTCGGGGTTTGTAATAGATAAAGGAGACCTCATAACATAAATGTAGTTCTGTTAGGATGTATACAGACCTTTCTATTTCTATATCATATATGTGTGTGTGTGTATATATACGTATATATATATATATATATATATATATATATATATATATATATATATATATATATATATATATATATATATATATATATATATTATATATATATATATATATATATATATATATGAATGTATGTATGTGTGTGTGAATATGTGCGTACATACAAGGAATCTAAGTACATTTTATAGATGTGAGCTTGAACATGTACGTATATATATATACATATATATATATATATATATATACACATACATATATATATATGCATGTATACATACATACACACCCACAAACACACACACACACACACATATATATATGTATATTTATATATATATGGATATAGGTATATGTATATACAGATATTTAGATATATCTGTCACCCCAACCTCTGCAAGCGTGTGTGACCGACAGCGATTATATGGATGTAAGCTACAAATTTGATATGATGTATTACAAATGCTAACGAAGACAAGAAAAGATGCAAGTGCTATTATAGTGCTATTATTTCTTGTGACTATTTCCACTGTAAGGTTGATTACAAGGTTGCAGAGGAAATGAGTTGAATGATTCTCTTGTCATTGGGATGTATATAGATATAAAAGGAACGAGTAATAACGACGGGGGCAATAAACAGCACAGCAAACTGTTTGATTTCTTAGTGATCAATTAAATAGAACTGGATATAGTATGGTATAGTGTGAGGAGGATGAACTCTTCATTAGACGCCGTTTAACGGAATATCCTCATGGGAAATCTTGCCATTAAAGACTGGGTTGAGATTTGCAATAGGAATCTCCAGGTTTCTCTCCATTCTCTTCATTATTTCTTACTTCTCTCTGCATGTATATATATATGTGTGTATGCGAACACACACAAAAACACACACACTCTCTCACACACACCCATACACACGCGCGCGCACACACACACACACACACACATACACATGTAATTATATATGTATATGCAAAGTGTCCCAAAAAATGTACATACAATTCAACAGCAAAGTA
>OZ024742.1:363219522-363234522 GCA_964016885.1 Eledone cirrhosa | reverse complement strand
GAGAGAGAGAGAGAGAGAGAGAGAGAGAGAGAGAGAGAGAGAGAGAGAGAGAGAGTAAGAACATGATAGATAGAAAGAATTGACCCCTCCCCCACAATAGGATTGGTAATTTACTTATTGACTTGGAGAGGAGGACAAGCAAAATTGACGTCGGCGATATATGAACTCTGTGAGTTGTGAGCCAGAATATATACCGAGGTATCTCTTTCAGCGTACGGCCCTACGACTGTACCCCTCTACCGCTTCCTTATTATAAATATGAGATTATAAGTCATGAACATCTTACAAAGTCAATAGATATTTCATTTATATTATTGTTCTGATTATCATTTCATTTCTTGACTATTTTTTACCAACCCAGGTTTTATTATACGTTCCAATAGATTCTTAAATTAACCTACATCCCATTTCCCTCCAGCTGAATGGAATGGAGTAACATGAAATAAATTATTTCACTTAAGGATACAACACATGGCCTGAAACCAATTTATGTTTCCAAGATCGTTAGCCGAACACTCTAATGTTTAGGTCAGAGGTCTTCACTAATTACTATATGTATATAATGTCCTTGCTCACTTTTATTTAAATGTTCCTTCAGAGGACATATCTTTGGATGAAATGTAAATAATTGTTTCTACATTTGGCACAAGGCCAGAGATTATCCCAGTGCATTACTGGTATTTTATTTTATCGACCCGTAAGGATGAAAGGTAAAGTGGAAATATCCTAGGCCCCAGTAGACAACTGATGAGGAAATCCCACTCCGCCCGTTCTTGCTTTCTTCTTATTCTCACTCCCTTTTTAGCTACCTTAACTAGCAACTACACAGCCAATCCTATTCTCCATATATATATATATATATATATATATATAACTAATTAAAATTTGCACAAGCACACCCACCCACACACAGACAAGCGGAAAGCATTCTGTATGTCAAACATGTTCCTATTAAGAAATTCGCTTTCCAGTCCTAAGATACTTGGTTGGAACCCAGAGTTTTCCCTGTAAATATTTATTTCTCCAAAGTTACTCATATATTTAATTATCTCTGTCGTTATTACCCAAATACATCAAAACATGCACAGATATCCTAAAACTAAATGAGTAAGATATCACAGTTGTCTTTAATCACTTCCGTGTCAGTAGTCAATATAATTATGGGGTTTCTCTGATGCAATCCATAATTTATCATATATCTGGTAATACTAGTATATATATTATACCCATCTCGGACTCGAAAAGTTGAGTAGTTATAACTAGTACAGGACCTCTAGTTATCTATGCATAGCCCTGTTATATCTGATGTAAATCTTGGGGTGCCATATTGATATCCGGCGTTTCTAGGACAAACCAAGCGGAGCACATCTCTCTCCTGGTCAGAATACAGCAGATTTCTTCCAAAGAAGGATAGAACGTGAGATAAACGAAGTGAGAAAGAGATATAAAGGAACAATCGACCCCAGAATTAGACTGGTACTATTTGTATCGACTTAGAATGGATGAAAGACAAAGTTGACCTCGGCGGGGATGAACTCAGAGAGTAGAAAGACGGAATTAATCGCACAAAGTATTTTATCCGACTTTCTAACAACTCTGCCATTCCACCGCCTCTTATCTACACAAACGTCTGTCATCCCCACGATCGTTGTTATGAATAAAATCACGTCGAAGATATAGTTCCATACAAAAATATATAATTAAAAAGTATCCATGAATCATGTTTTAAGCATGCTCACGCACATTCCTTTTTGCCGATTTTATTAGAGTATTACTTTGCAAACGAGGTTATGAAAGGATTCAACAACAGAACCTCCTTCCTGCTTTACAGCTTCCATTGATTCTCGTTTTTATTTATCTTGTTTATGCTTATTTTGCCTCCAGTTGGCCTTATTTGTTTAAATTTTATTTTATTTTTATATTCACTTCTCTCTCTGTAGACCTTGTTTTTTGCTTTTCAAATTTAAGAATTACTAGCTACTTCTGTCATGGCTTAGTAGCTCTATACAGGCATTTAACTTGATTAGATAAATAAATAGTATTTATTTCTCTTTACTTTAGGGGTGATCATTTATTTTATGTTACACAATAATTTAGTTAGAGTTAAATGACTTCAACTGTTCTGAAAATGATGTGTATGTAGTAAGATAAAACGTAAAAATATTCCTTCCTGCATTTACTGTAGAAGTTTTACAATTCTTTTAATATATAGAAATGTTTTTATATATAATTTGTATTATTAATTTCTAACAGGATCCTTCTAGAGTTAGAATTTCGGTATTGGTTAAGGATTTGGAAGGATTTGTCCCAAAACCCACATATTTTAATTGATATGGTAATGAATGTTTGTAGGAAAGAATGAGAATCGTGAACGACCTGAAGTCGATTTATAAGGGTCCACATTAATTACACCAAGGGCGGTGGATTGGCAGTATCGGTAGAGGGTCGGACGCCATGCTTTGAAGCATAGAGTTACCTCCCTTTATGATCTGAGTTCAAATCCCGCCGAGGTTAACTTAGAGACAAGATATCTACCGCCCAGAGAGTTCAATAATTGGGTAAGTTATTGGGAAAACGGAGGAGGGAGGGAAGGAAAATAGAAGGGAAAAGGGAAGAAAAGAGAAAATAGCGAAAGAAAAAAAACGGAGGAATGTGCAAGTAACTTAAGGTAAGAAAATCGAAGACCACAGCGATAAGAGAACTTAAGTTCAAGAGCGTGTGGGTGTGCGGAAAGACACGTCTGAACCCTGCGAGTTGTAAGTGAGAAAAGGACTGCTAGAGGGTCAGGCGAGGGAAACAATGGGGTGGCAGGCAGAGAGAGGGTGAGTGAAAGTGAGAGGGAGAAAGGGGGTGGAAGAATGAGGGGTAAGAGTAGATAGTAACGAAATAGGTAGCAGAGAGAGAGAGAAGACTAGTCACAGCGAAACATGATAAAATATATGGAGAATAGGATTGGCCGTTCTTGCTATCTTCTTATTCTCCCTCCATTTTAAGCTACCTTAACTAGAAACTACACAGCCGCCCTTTTCTCCATATATTTTATCATGTTTCGCTGTGACCAGTCTTCTCTCTCCTCCTACCTACCTATTTCGTTACTATCACCTCTTCCCCCTCTTTCTTCCTCTACCGTTCTCCCTCTCACTTTCAGTCATCCTCTCTACTAGTCTTCTCTCTCCTACCTATTTCGTTACTATCTACTCTTCCCACTCTTTCTTTCTCTCGCTTCTCCCTCTCACTTTCACTCACCTCTCTCTGCCTGTCACCCCATTGTTTCCCTCGCATGACCCTCTAGCAGTCCTTTTCTCACTTACAACTCGCAGGGTTCAGACGTGTCTTTCCGCACGCCCACACACTCTTGAACTTAAATTCTCTTATCGTTGTGGTCTTCGATTTTCTTACCTTAAGTTGCTCGCACATTCCTCCGTTTGTTGCTTTTTATTTCGCTGTTTTCTCTTTTCTTCCCTTTTCCCTTCTATTTTCCTTCCCTCCTTCCTCCGTTTTCCCAATAACTTACCCAATTATTGGACGCTCTGGGCGGTAGATATCTTGTCTTTAAAGCGTGGAAATACCCGAGACCCCCAGTAGACAACTGATGAGGAAAACTCCCCCCGTTCTTGCCTTCTTCTTATTCTCACTCCATTTGAAGCTATATATATATAGGGAAAAGTATGACCACGACGGCAGAGCTCAAGCCGTTTGACGGCTATTTCTGGACTGAGTCCAGAAATAGCCGTCGAAACGGCTTGAGCTCTGCCGTCAGGGTCATACTTTTTCCTATTTCCCACTCTACTACCCTAAGTATTGAGTACTCTGGTGCGTTATGGTCCATCTGGTTCCTTACCACAATTCCTTTGTTATATATATATATATACGAACAGACATGGCGTATTATGGTTAATGTTTCAGTATGTAATATGTTACATGGAATATGTTATGAGTTTAGAATCTTTCAGAATGCAGTATGTTTTCAAGTTAGTGAAACTATGCCGTGTGCTAATAAACTCCTATATCCATCCTGTTGAGTTTTATAAACTTGTTTCGATTCATCTCCCTTGGCACTTCAATCAATACGTAAAAAGAAACCTCGTGCTGTTCACTACAGCGACGAGAGTATAGTGTGAAATGACAGATAATCAGTCTAGATTCTCCCTCGTGGGTTACTAAATATCTCTCTTTTTATTTTGAGAAACACAATAAAAGAAAAATACAAATATTTTATTTTTTTCAGTTTGTGAGTAACATTTACATATAATTCAAAGTGGGAAAGCAAATTGGATTAAAATTATCTCTCGAAGTGAGAAAAAATGAAACAAAAATTTAACTTTAAAAGCGAAGAAATGGAAGCTAACATGGAGATAAAGAACACAGAGTATAACTGTTTAAAATTCTATAGAATTGAGCTATTTTCTACAACTAATATAAGATAGTTATGTAACGAATGTAAAAGATTTAGAATGCATTTTAAAAAGAAAAAAGTCAATGGCGCTTATCTCTTGCTGCAATCTTAGGGAGTCCGTTCCAACACTAAATATATCTTGGGTGTTTTTAAACATGACGAAACCGATCCCTTTCCAGGTTTGGACAGAACCAATTTCTTCCAGAGAAAGAAATTATCTTTCCGATCGCACATACACGCGTTAAAAACAACAAAAACAAAGGAGGGATATATTAGATAGTTTAGGTTGAAATAACCTCCACGTGGGCAACTCTGAAGATCACAGCTAAACAAAGGAGGGATATATTAGATAGTTTAGGTTGAAATAACCTCCACGTGGGCAGCTATGAAGGTCACAGCTAAACAAAGGAGGGATATATTAGATAGTTTAGGTTGAAATAACCTCCACGTGGGCAGCTCTGAAGGTCACAGCTAAACAAAGGAGGGATATATTAGATAGTTTAGGTTGAAATAACCTCCACGTGGGCAGCTCTGAAGGTCACAGCTAAACAAAGGAGGGATATATTAGATAGTTTGGGTTGAAATAACCTCCACGTGGGCAGCTCTGAAGATCACAGCTAAACAAAGGAGGGATATATTAGATAGTTTGGGTTGAAATAGTCTCCATGTGGGCAGCTCTGAAGGTCACAGCTAAACAAAGGAGGGATATATTAGATAGTTTAGGTTGAAATAGTCTCCACGTGGGCAGCTATGAAGGTCACAGCTAAACAAAAGAGGGATATATTAGATAGTTTGGGTTGAAATAGTCTCCATGTGGGCAGCTATGAAGGTCACAGCTAAACAAAGGAGGGATATATTAGATAGTTTGGGTTGAAATAGTCTCCACGTGGGCAGCTATGAAGGTCACAGCTAAACAAAGGAGGGATATATTAGATAGTTTGGGTTGAAATAGTCTCCACGTGGGCAGCTATGAAGGTCACAGCTAAACAAAGGAGGGATATATTAGATAGTGTGGGTTGAAATAGTCTCCATGTGGGCAGCTATGAAGGTCACAGCTATAACATCTTTTATCATGTTTTCACGGTTGTGGCTCAACATAGGAAAAGAAGAAGAATTATAATTTAAAGACGGAGCATTTTTACGACAAAGATAATTGTTTCTACTTTAGGCATAGGGCCAGCAACTACCCAGTACATTACTGGTACTTTATTTTATCGATCCCGTAAGGATGAAAGGCAAAGTCAACCTCGGCGGGATTTGAACTCAGATCGTAAAGGGACGTAACTATGCTGGAAAGCATGGCGTCCGACCCTCTACTGATACTGCCGAAATGATATAGACACAGATGGTGAAGTACTCGAACACACATACATATACACACATACACACATTCACATACAACGAGCTAGGACTTCACATACAAATACACATACAAACACTGAAAAATATACACTTCTGTCGTTGCGTTGGTACACTATAGACTAGATTAACAGGGACTGCACACTCAAAAACAGGCTCACACACACATACACGCACACAAACACGCTCAAATACGCACAAACACACGTTTCTTTCGTTATACTGATACACTCTATTGTAACTCTAATGTCTGTCACAAGGCAGAAGGTTCATCAGGCCGATGCTTCTCCCAGTTTCCTGGCTTGAAGCGAGTGAGAGTACAAGACTTACCCTGGAGCAGGACGCCCACTTATCGCAGGGTTAAACCCCTAACTATTACTAGTACTAATTTCCAGCTGAGTTTACTTGAACAACGTGAAATGCAGTGTTTTACTGAAGAACACAAAACACAACCCAGCCCAGGAATCGAACCCACGACATTATGATAATACGTTCGACACACTTGCCACTAATCCACGTGCCTCCACTTAGACTTCACGCACACACAATCACACGCACACACACACACATATACACACACACACTCCGCACACACACACACAGACACACACAGTCAGACATATCTTCCTTTAGACTGACCTACAACAGAGTCAGCTAGCTGGAATTTCTATGTTGTCAAATGCGATTCATTCCATTGCTAAATGATATTCTTTTATCATGGACAACCTGAAAAACACACGCAATATGAGAATCACGATATTTGCTCTTGAGATTAAAGCAATGTTTTTATTAACTTGGTTTGAAGTGTTTTCACGGAACCATATACAATGTTATTGTTTTCTTAACTAACCAAAAATGTTGAATGTCATCCGCATTGATGGATTTTGAGAACTATTGATTAAAATAAGAGAGAATATCGTGAATACTTCGTTTGGTTTGTTATTGATCAAAACAGACTGGATACATTTTTAATGACGAAATAAAATAGAATGGTTTGATGTATTCTGGCAAGATTTTGCAGAATAGGTGAACTAAAATTACTTATCTATCCATATTACCAAGCGGCAACCATGTTAGACACTGTCCTGCTGAAATTCCTTGAGAATTACTATAACAAAACTGCTGTTTATGGAATCCTAAATAAAAAACATATTTTTCGATTGACAAACAACAGGAACCTCGTGAACGCCGGCTTGGGTTCATTTCACAGAATATTTAACTCAAAAGAATGTATCCACATAAAACCATTTACAATTGAACTCATTTTTGGTATTTGTTTAGTAAATTATTTCGTTGGCTCATGATCGAAAGAATACAATCGCTAATACAGGTGGCCGAAATAGGGTTCCTCTGAAGGGTCTTTGGGGTAACGTTACTTGATAGAGTGCGTAACTCGGAGATGAGCGAGTCACTCCAGGTAGAGCCGCTACTTCTCCGCACTGAGTGATCACAGCTCTGATACTATGGCTATGTGCTTAGAATGTCAAGGAAAGAATCGATGGACAGATTTTACGGGCAAAAACAAATCGCAGGAGAACCATTGGGTAGACCCTGAGCCAGTTGATTGCATAACATGTCACGCTTGGGGATCCAGCTGGATCAGTGTGAAATGGTTGCTTCGGACAGGACCTGCTGCAAGGAATCTTTGGGGACTCAACCGCCACAATCCTCTCAGGAAGAAGAAGAAGAAGAAGAAGAAGAAGAAGAAGAAGAAGAAGAAGAAGAAGAAGAAGAAGAAGAAGAAGAAGAAGAAGAAGAAGAAGAAGAAGAAGAAGAAGAAGAAGAAGAAGAAGAAGAAGATTAGTCATATTATTTTTATTCTTTTAATAGTTAAATATGAACCACTTCTCACTGACTAACCTTCACTTTCATCCTTACGGGGTCGATAAGATAAAGTACCAGTAATGTACTGGTGAATTGCTGGCCTTGTGCCAACAGTAGAAGCAATTATTAAGTACAACTTTTGAACAGCAAGGTGTGGGCGAATCGTTATTGAAATGGTTCAAACACACATATTTTATTCTCTTTAAGCATGCCATCATATTTAAAAGTTTAAATTCATTCCTATATTCCTATATTCTGAACTTGTCACTGATATTAATGTCTTGTATACCGACATAGCGTTTATCCTTCTTGTACTAACCATTTGGGATGCTACAATCACTCTATATACAATTGATGTTCTTAACATTTTCATATTAAAACTATAGAATTCTTTCATCCTGCAATTGTAATCAGAGTTTATCGATTTTGAATTCTTTGGAATCTCGCTACATATTCAATGTATTGGTACCGACAATCCTTATGTCACTATACACTCACACACACACACACACACACACACACATACACACACACACACACTCGCGCGCGCACGCGCACACACACACACACACACCCACACACACCCACACACACACACACACACACATATATATATATACATGTTCAATAACGAGCAACCACAGTAAGTAAGGTACTCAATACGTTCACAATGTGTAAACGTCAAATTTAATAAGGAATCATCATATATATATATATATATATATATATATATATATATATATATGATCAAAGTAAGTGAATTTGTCACTACTCTAAAAAACAATAGCTCACGGTCTTCAAAATGCTTTTAATTAAGCATAAAGTGTATTGCAAAATACATTATATATACATCCATATATATATATATATATATATATATATATATATATATATATATATATATATATATATATATAACTAAGGAGGTATGGTAAGGAAATAGATGGACCATAACGCACCAGGGTACTCAATACTTAGGGTAGTAAAGTGGGTAATAGGAAAATGTTAGACCCCGACAGCAGAGCTCAAGCCGTTTCGACGGCTATTTCTGGACGAAACGGCCTGAGCTCAGCCGTCGGGGTCTAACATTTTCCTATATATAAATATTATATATGTATATGTATATATATAAAAAAAATACATATATATATGTATATATGTATGCATATATGTATGTATGTATATATATGTGTGTATGTATATATGTATGTATGTGTATATATATGCATGTATGTGTATGTATATATATATATATATATATATATTATATATATATTGGACAGATAGGTGTCCTCATCTTGTTTTGTTGTTAACACAACGTTTCGGCTGATGTACTCTCCAGCCTTCATCAGGTGTCCTAGTGATGTTATTATTAACGTTTGTTCAAGTCACTGCCTAGAATTGTACTCGAGTACACGGACAGTGGACATGAGAACAATTTACATACAAATACATGTGATTCCATTAATTCTTCTATGAAAGAGAAATGAAATGTTTTACTCAAGAACACAAAACACAACCCTGCCTAGGAATCGAAACCATGATCGTAAGTCCAGCACTCTTACTACTAGGCCACGCGCCTCCATATTTCGGAGAGAAAGTAAATTTGAATTTAAAAAATAAAACATGACGTAAATGTACATAAGCTGTGAGAAAAGATATATGTTAGTTAAATGTATCTTTCTTCATTCAGTATGGAATAGTTCACATATGTTAGAGTATATTCTTAAGCTACCATATATTTCTTTCACATTTTTACCTATTTTACATGTTTTACAAATCTAGCTTCCTTTCTTAAATATGATTTGTTCGTTCAGGGTGGAATAGGTCACAGACGCTCTAATATATCTATATATCTATATATATATATTTATATATATATATATATATATATATATATATATATATATATATATATATATATATATATATATATATATATATATAATATAAGATCAAAAGATGGTTAAAGGAGTTCCATGTATTTTATTATGCGCATTTCAAAAACAAACATCATCATGCAATAATATTTGTGTTTTCATCAGATAAAACAGGAGAACATGATATGAAGGCTATAAAACACTTGTGGATAGTGCAGTTTTAAATCAACATATGAAAAGTGGTTTTAGATTGATGTGTGATATTGGGAAAAATATTTTATTTAGAGAGGGGGGGGGATGAAAAAGGGGAGGAGATGAGAGGGAGAGATGGGTGATAGAGAGAAAGAGATAGTTTTTTATAACTGAGAGGAGATATATTGTTTTACATAGAGAGGTTGAAAACCGTTGGAAGATAATGTATAAATTAAAAAAAATTTGAAAATTAACGAAAGGAGGATATGTGCGAGGAAAAAGTATTTTATTTAGGGAGGGGGGTGGAAAGGATGGAAAAAAAGGGGGAGGAGATGAGAGTGAAGGTGGAGAGGGAGAGATGGGTGATAGAGAGAAAGAGATAGTTTTTATAACTGAGAGAAAGATATATTGTTTTACATAAAGAGGTTGAGAAACCGTTGGAAGATAATGTATAAATTAAAGGAATTTAAAAATTAACGAAGGGAATTTATGTATGAAGATAGAGAGAAGAAATAATAATTGTGGATGAATATTCTAACGTCAAAAAAGGGTATGTTGTGGCAATTTCAAAATTAACGAAGAGAAAAATTATTAAGGTTTGTGTGTAGAAGGATTTGAGAAAAATAATGTGAAGTTAAAGTTTGTATATTGGAGGAATTGATAATATATGCGAATAGAGTTAATATGTATTAAGAATGAGTTCGTTGATGGGGAGAAAAAAATAATAAATTAAGGATGAAATTGAAATTAAAAAGATTTATGATAGAGAGAAAAAAATAATGATTGCGGATGAATATTCTAACGTCAAAAAACAGATGTATATGTTATTAATGATTTTACAAGGTGAAGATAGAATGAGGGTAATGAGTAAACAAGTATTATAGAGTGTATAAAGCCCTTTAAAGTATGGTAGGAAGATGGGTATATTTTAAAGAGGTGTATGTATATGTGCCTTTGAGAAAAGATTCTAAATTGATAAAGAATTGAATATTAACTGTATACTTTGTGAAAAGTTCTATGGAATTTATGCAGGCAGATAGAAAACAAATCTGTACGTCTATTTATTATAGAATCTAGGTTAGAGATAATGGTAAATGTTTCATTTAGGCAGAGATTACAGATTTTAGATAGAGAGCTGTTCAAGTATGGGGATGCAGAAGAAACCTTCTTCCAAAAGATGGTATATTTAATGTTTTTGTCTTTTAAGGACCATATGAGTTCTGAGAGAGCAGTGTTGGTTCTTTTAAGTTTGTATTTAAAAGATGAATGATGATTATAGAGACGAGCTTTAAAAGAGGTGGAAGTGGAGCCAAAATAGGTGAAGGAATTGGTACTAGTTATAATTTTACATTCATAAATTAAGTTTTTATCGAGACAATGGTTGTTGAGATGACATTTATTTTTAATGCGGCAGTTGCAATTAGAGAGATTATTAATGAGTGACCTAGTGTTATCTATAGAAGGAATTGGATTGGAGAAGTTGTTTGCGATAGGAATAATAGGAATAATAGTTTCTTGATTTAGAGTTGGATTATGAACATTTAGCGAAGTTGTGTTTGACGTTGTATTTGGGTTTATAGAAGTTAGCCTAGGGTTTACAATGACGTCGGGAGTACTATTACTGTTATTATGAAATTCAATGTTGGACTAGAACTGTTTCATTCTAAAGAATGAAACAGTTCTAGTCCTGTAGAATCTCATCTATATATATATATAGATGAGATTCTACAGGACTAGAACTGTTTCATTCTTTAGAAATCATCACGAATCTCAATGAGATTGCTGATGATTTCTAAAGAATGAAACACTTCTAGTCCTGTAGAATCTCATCTATGTTAAAACTTTTATACTCTGCAATGTATTGAGTACCTTACTTACTGTGGTTACTTCCGACTCAACCCGGAATAACGTATATATATGCTACTACGTATTTCTGTCGAAAATTTCGCCCCTGTTGACATGTTTCATAACTCTATATCCGTTCTTTAGAGCAGCTTCACTAACCAACTGTACAGCCCTAAGATACAGGAAAATGATATCAGACATTTAAAAGAAAAGTATCTTAGAAATATTATCTCCACACACACACCAACACATACATATTTCAAATATAGGTCTATATACATTTTTGTGTATGTATATTATATATATATATTCATTAGTTAAGCAAAATAAGACCACACATTTCACAAGGAAGACATTATTAAAAGTTTGTCCACATATTTTAGTTTGATGTAAGGAATGTAGAGAATAATAATAATAATAATAATAATAATATTAATAATAATAATGTCCGTTTACAATTGTTTCGCTACTCCATATAATATTTCTGAATCAGATAACTATATATTATGATCTGGTGCAGTTGAAAATAATTAACCCTTTTAAGGTACGTTATAACGCACACTCTTTTTCCTTCCGAGACCCTAGCAACAGATGTTCGACATCGCTAGCTAGGCTCATTAAAAACCATAAATTAAGCAACGTTCAACACTCTCTAAATTGGGATATCGTGGCTAGGGCCCAACCGTTCAATGGATGAAGAAAATCTTGTGATCTCTGAAATACAGAAGCATATTACATAACTGTATCACGACCTCTGCCGATTAACGATAGAACTGAGGTAACTATTAGCTGTCGACATCGAAGGGCTAATTCCTTCGCCAATAGAATATTTGACCCAACTTAGTCATCTAGCCCCATTTTTACTTGTAGCTAATAAGTTAAATAGCTATGACTAACTTAGATAATTATAAGTTACCTCCCCTACATTGTCTCTCAATTAAAACATTTAAAAATTAGCACTTAACTATAAACTACCCACAATTTCTAAACTCTCGAGGAGTTACTTCCCTTGAAATTAGTAAGGTAAATATGTCCTTTGGCAGCCATCTTGTTACCCATAGGCAGATCTCGCACAATGCAGCCTCGACAGATGAATACTGCTTGATTATGGCTGACACTTGATGCAACAAAGACACCATAGTGAAAAACCAATATATAGTATATTATATTATGTAACATTCAGCATTATTTTAATTTATATTCCTTTGAAGTTCCGATAAGCCGCTCTGTTTTTTAAATATGTTAATTATTTTCAACTGCACCAGATCAATTATAATATATAGTTATCTGATTCAGAAATATTATATGGAGTAGCGAAACAATTGTAAACGGACATTATTATTATTAATATTATTATTATTATTATTATTCTCTACATTCCTTACATCAAACTAAAATATGTTGACAATCTTTTCATAATGTCTTTCTTGTGAAATTTGTGGTCTTGTTTTGCTTAACTAATGAATATTTGTAGCTCTGCGCATCTAACTTCTGCATGAACCCAGCCACCTAGCTTCTTTCTACTGCATATTGCACATTGAGCACATGCCTTTACGCTTTGGCTTCTAACTAATTCACCAATCTCTCCTCTCATATCTCCTCTCCTATCTCCATCTCTCTCTTTAAGATTGGTTACTCTTGAACTGTGTATATATATATATATATATATATATATATAGTAATAATAATAAATTTGAAGACTAAAATCCAAAGAGGGCTCGATAAGGATAAATATATATCAAATATATAAGAACCGTAGAGCAAATATTTATTAAAATAACAGATTAAAGTTTAAGCAAAGAATCGCTGCTTTCACCCTTAACGGGATCTTCTGAAACTAACAAAGTCAATCTGTAAACGCAGAAGTGGGTGGATATTTCAAAAAACGTTGCAACCGGAGGAAGACAGGAAGACGATACTTTGGTTCGTGGAAACGTATATATATAATAACGTATATATATATATATATATATATATATATATATATATATATATATATATATATATATATAGTATTATCCGTAGTGCTGTAATATGAATATTATACACAGTAGATGGACAGCTCACGTAGGGTTTGCTCGACGGTTCCAGTTGTAGTTTCAAAAGTAATCCGGAGAAAATAGAAGGATTTAAATAGATACAGTTCAGTAAAAGGAATTTATTGACACGTGTTTCAATAACAGTTATTAACCTGAAAACAGCTGCTATCTACAGAGTATTAATTATGCAGACACTCAATATTTCAATGTTATTTTCAACTACCATTTCATCAGAATAATATCATTGAGAACTTGTTTGGTTTTTATAGAGAATATTATATATATATATATATATATATATATATATATATATATATATATATATATATATATATATATATATATATATATATATGATGGCTGCCTCCTCGTTATCGAGTATGGCCATTGCACGATATACCATTATTATGAATTATTAATTAATTCCATCGTGCAATGCCTGTGCGTAAAGTTATTTTTAAAGTGAAGAAATAGTGTGCTGAGCCAATCTCACTCACTGAGTGACAGTAGCTATAAGACGCCAAGAAGAAAAGATCAACATCATCGGTAAATATTGAGCCGCAGGTTGGAGTTGTCACCGGTTCCTGAATTGCCTTCTTCTAGAAGAATGCCCTGACAAAGGCTAGGGGTCCTTCACTCCCAGTGCTATAACCACGTGAACGGGTATCCAGCCCGACTACATCTATGTCACTGCGCATACACATACACATACATATGTACATGTGTATATACATATTTACACATTTTTGGATGGCCATTGACTCTTATGAGTTCTTCTCTATATATATGTATATATATATGTATCTATGTATACATATATATTTATTTATACACACACACACACACATATATTTATATATATATATAAATAAATAAATAAATAATATATATATATATATATATATATATATATATATATATATATATATATATATGGATAAATATATATTCTTATAGAAGGCTATTGATGTTTGGCGATTCCTTAAAATCTTTCTCTGTGTGTTGAATAAAGATCGATAAAATCTCTACACAATGGTAATTTTTTTAACAGGTCTATATATATGATGGTGTTGAACATATTGATCTTTATAGGTATATATATACGGGAGACGTCGGATTTAATAAGAGCAACATTGAGGTTTCTATAGGGAAATTGTATTTGGAATGACGTGAAATCTGTGTTAATGGGAATCGAAACCTGATCACTGAGACATGGCTGAAATATTGAGAGTAATTATTGATATTTGCCCATCGTTATATTTTCTGGTTGTCAACACAACACAAACTTACACACACACAAATACACTCAAACACACACACACACACACACAGACACAGACAAAGACAGACACAGACAGACAGACACACACATACACACACACACACACACACACACACACACACACATACACACACACTTATATATATATATATATATATATATATATATATATATATATATATG
>OZ024742.1:363179822-363219322 GCA_964016885.1 Eledone cirrhosa | reverse complement strand
CCTATAGAAACCTCAATGTTGCTCTTATTAAATCCGACGTCTCCCGTATATATATACCTATAAAGATCAATATGTTCAACACCATCATATATATAGACCTGTTAAAAAAATTACCATTGTGTAGAGATTTTATCGATCTTTATTCAACACACAGAGAAAGATTTTAAGGAATCGCCAAACATCAATAGCCTTCTATAAGAATATATATTTATCCATATATATATATATATATATATATAAATATATATATATATATATATATATATATATATATATATATTTATTTATTTATTTATTTATATATATATATAAATATATGTGTGTGTGTGTGTGTATAAATAAATATATATGTATACATAGATACATATATATATACATATATATAGAGAAGAACTCATAAGAGTCAATGGCCATCCAAAAATGTGTAAATATGTATATACACATGTACATATGTATGTGTATGTGTATGCGCAGTGACATAGATGTAGTCGGGCTGGATACCCGTTCACGTGGTTATAGCACTGGGAGTGAAGGACCCCTAGCCTTTGTCAGGGCATTCTTCTAGAAGAAGGCAATTCAGGAACCGGTGACAACTCCAACCTGCGGCTCAATATTTACCGATGATGTTGATCTTTTCTTCTTGGCGTCTTATAGCTACTGTCACTCAGTGAGTGAGATTGGCTCAGCACACTATTTCTTCACTTTAAAAATAACTTTACGCACAGGCATTGCACGATGGAATTAATTAATAATTCATAATAATGGTATATCGTGCAATGGCCATACTCGATAACGAGGAGGCAGCCATCATATATATATATATATATATATATATATATATATATATATATATATATATATATATATATAATATTCTCTATAAAAACCAAACAAGTTCTCAATGATATTATTCTGATGAAATGGTAGTTGAAAATAACATTGAAATATTGAGTGTCTGCATAATTAATACTCTGTAGATAGCAGCTGTTTTCAGGTTAATAACTGTTATTGAAACACGTGTCAATAAATTCCTTTTACTGAACTGTATCTATTTAAATCCTTCTATTTTCTCCGGATTACTTTTGAAACTACAACTGGAACCGTCGAGCAAACCCTACGTGAGCTGTCCATCTACTGTGTATAATATTCATATTACAGCACTACGGATAATACTATATATATATATATATATATATATATATATATATATATATATACGTTATTATATATATACGTTTCCACGAACCAAAGTATCGTCTTCCTGTCTTCCTCCGGTTGCAACGTTTTTTGAAATATCCACCCACTTCTGCGTTTACAGATTGACTTTGTTAGTTTCAGAAGATCCCGTTAAGGGTGAAAGCAGCGATTCTTTGCTTAAACTTTAATCTGTTATTTTAATAAATATTTGCTCTACGGTTCTTATATATTTGATATATATTTATCCTTATCGAGCCCTCTTTGGATTTTAGTCTTCAAATTTATTATTATTACTATATATATATATATATATATATATATATATATATATATATATATATATATATATATATATATACACACAGTTCAAGAGTAACCAATCTTAAAGAGAGAGATGGAGATAGGAGAGGAGATATTAGAGGAGAGATTGGTGAATTAGTTAGAAGCCAAAGCGTAAAGGCATGTGCTCAATGTGCAATATGCAGTAGAAAGAAGCTAGGTGGCTGGGTTCATGCAGAAGTTAGATGCGCAGAGCTACAAATATTCATTAGTTAAGCAAAACAAGACCACAAATTTCACAAGAAAGACATTATGAAAAGATTGTCAACATATTTTAGTTTGATGTAAGGAATGTAGAGAATAATAATAATAATAATAATATTAATAATAATAATGTCCGTTTACAATTGTTTCGCTACTCCATATAATATTTCTGAATCAGATAACTATATATTATATGTGTATATATGTGTATATATATATATATATATATGTGTACGTGTGTGTATGTGGATATGTATATATATATATATATATATATATATATACATGTGGGTGTTTGTATATATATTTATGGTGGTATGAGTGTGGGGATATATATGTTTGTATATATATGTGTATATGTATATATATATATATATGAGTCTATGTGTGTGTGTATATATGTGTGTATATATATATATATATATATATATATATATATATATGTGTATGTGTGTATGTGTTGCGCGTGAGTGTGTGTGTATTTATATCTTTTTATATGTGTATGTGTATGTTCGTGTAAATGTATGTGTGTGTATGACAATATAGGTATGTGTGTATGTATGTATGTGTAGATATCTCTATGTGCGCGTACATGTATGTATGTGTATGTATATCTGTATGTGTATGTACATTTATTATATTTTATTGTTTTTATTTTTTTATTTTTCTTAATTTATAGATACATTTATTTTAGGCTGTCTGGTCTGACAATCTAATACTGACCCCTCCCCCCCCCCTCCCACCTAATTTCTGTATCTTGATCTTGAAATGTATGTACCAGTGTTTTTATGTGAGTGACTTAATTTCTATTTGCTTATGATTTTATATCCACATATATAAATGTGAGTGGGGGAGTGTGTGTGTTTGTATGTTCGTGGTTATGTGTATATTTATGCATATACGCACAGTTATATGTGATTATACTGATGTGTGTGAGTATGAAAAAAATATATTTATATGCTTGACTCCATAAGTATCTTTGCGTATCTTATCAGCGCATTAAGCTTACAGAGATATTAACCTTGAAATTTTGTGTTTACATCCATCTTTTTAGTATACACATACAAATTATACACACATTATTGTAAAATATGTGTAAGGTTTTTACATATATATACACACACCAAACTGCTTTTAACCCTTTGTGTTTTCATTGGTCAATTTTGAACTGATATTTTGAATTGTTGTTATTATCAATAAATATACTTCATTATTTCTGAAGACGGCGTATATATGAGTTAGGTATGTATATTTAATCTTGATAATTTGTATAATTTTGTATAATTTTGTACATAGATCTGTTAAATATGCATACCAATTATAACACATATATGCCCTAGAAACGATCGTTAAATAGTGAACTTTTTTTGTTTAATATAAGGAATTGTTTGTTCATTATTTGTTTAATATTTTATATATATATATATATGTATATATATATTTAAAATTATATATATATTTAAAAATGGAATAGAATGAAACGAAATTTCATTTCTCACTCTTAGTACGGCACTTACTTAAGTGTAAGTATGTATGTATACGTACATACATATATGTATACAGACGAACAGTAGTATGTATATATATACATACATGCACACATATATATATGCACGTATCGGTTTACCGAATATTTATTATAATGCTCGGTTTGTTCGTTTGTAAACAAACAAACAGCCCGAATTACGCCGTACAATGTTTAGGCAACCACGTCACCGTTTTGATCAAAACTGACACAGGAACGATGTACTAATTTCAAGTTTATTAGCTTAGCTATCGTCAGCATCGTATACCTTCCTGCCAGATGGTTGAACGTCTGAAAGTATATACTTTCCTTATGCATATTAACATATACATATCATCATCATCATTCGTCGACTACTGTCGAGATGATGGATCTCACTCTCATGCCCCAGAATTCCCTGTACCCCATCGCCGCCCCCAGGTCCTGTCTACTGATTCCCGTATCCCTACATACATACATACTTATATATATATATATATATATATATATATATATATATATATATATATATATCCAAAATTAATTAAATTAAATTAAATTAAATTAAGGGAGTCATGTGCGAGACATGCACCATATCCACCGTAGAATAAGCTCAAAGATACCAATGAATAGATCCGAATATTTTATATCAACTAGAAATTGATTGACATATATATATTTAAAATAAACACATGAAACAATCACAGGGGATAATTTGTAAAGTGTGTAATCACACATAGTTAGGTAGGTAACTAATTAAAGTTTAACTAGAGCTTCAAATATTACCTTTTAAAAAAAAGATTAATCTTCCTTGTATATATTTCATTAAAGAAATATATTTCACCATTAATCCGTAAAGTAACAGTAGTCAAATGACGGATCTTCAGTAAGGGAGAAGATTTAACTTTCTGTGTTTACACATCAAATGCAAATCTGCGAGTGACCCATCGCACGTGTTGCAATTCTAAAACTACTAACAACATGCTAGCGTCATCCCAGTGGCGTGAATAGGGTGATTGACAGCTATAAATAGCAGCCGAGTCCTTTCAACTGAGTTAGCTCTACAATTAAGGAGCCGTGTATATATCCAAAATTAATTAAATTAAATTCAGGGAGTCATGTCCGGCACATGAGCCATATCCACCATAGAATTTAATTAAATTAATTACATAATGAAATATATACAAGAAAGATTAATCTTTTTTTTGTAAAGGTAATATTTGAAGCTGTAGTTAAACTTTAATTAGTTACCTACCTAGCTATATGTGATTACACACTTTACAAATTATCCCCTGTGATTGTTTCATGTGTTTATCTTAAATATATATATATATATATATATATATATGTGTCAATCAATTTCTAGTTGATATATATCTATATATCTGAATATATATATATATATATATATATATATATATATATATATATATATATATATATATATATATATATATAAGTATGTATACGTATAGGGTGGTGGCTGCCAACTCGTTTTCGAGTACGGCCACTACTTTATATGCATGTAAGAGAACCCCTACCGATGCGCTAAACAAGTGTGACATTTTAGTCCAGCCAGCGACTTGAAAACTCTGGTACAAACACTGCACCTGTGAAAATTATTGACACATAGTGCTGGCCCATGGCACCATGTGACGACAAGTGCAGAGAGATCTCCAGATACAAAGCAATGCCTGTGCCGTGAAGCTTTTATAGTGAGCAAAGGCACTGCACAAAGCCAGTCCCACTCTCTTAACCAAGATGATACATATATGTATACAGTCGTACAGTAGTATGTATATATATATACATACAGGCACACATATATATATATGTACGTATGGATTCACCGAACATTTATTATAATGCTCGGTGTGTTTGTAAACAAACATCCCGAATTAAGCCGTACAGTGTCTAGCAACCATCGTTGCTCATTTGTTCAACACTGACAAAGGAATGATGTACTAGTTTCAAGCTTATTAGCTATCGTCAGCAAAATATACCTTCCTGCCAGATGGTTGAACGTCTGAAAGTATACACTTTCCTTATGCATATTAACGGCTGAGCAGCCTAATTTGCATATCGAGTGAGTTAATCGGCCGGGGTACCGAAAACGATAAACGGAAAAAATGAAACGAAATTTCATTTCTCCCTCTTAGTACGGCTGTTACTTATATATAAGTATGTATACGTACATACATATAAGTATACAGGCGTACAGTAGTATGTATATATATATATATACATACATGCACACACATATATATGTACGTATGGATTCACCGAACATTTATTATAATGCTCGGTGTGTTTGTAAACAAACATCCCGAATTAAGCCGTACAGTGTCTAGCAACCATCGTTGCTCATTTGTTCAACACTGACAAAGGAACGATGTACTAGTTTCAAGCTTATTAGCTATCGTCAGCAAAATATACCTTCCTGCCAGATGGTTGAACGTTTGAAAGTATACACTTTCCTTATGCATATTAACGGCTGAGCAGCCTAATTTGCATATCGAGTGAGTTAATCGGCTGGGGTACCGAAAACGATAAACGGAAAAAATGAAACGAAATTTCATTTCTCACTCTTAGTACGGCTGTTACTTATATATAAGTATGTATACGTACATACATATAAGTATACAGACGTACAGTAGTATGTATATATATATACATACATGCACACATATATATATGTACGTATGGATTCACCGAACATTTATTATAATGCTCGGTGTGTTTGTAAACAAACATCCCGTATTGAGCCGTACAGTGTCTACATACATAAATGTTCGGTGAATGCATACGTACATATACATATGTGTGCATGTATGTATATATATATACATACTACTCTACGTCTGTATACATATATGTGTGTACGCATACATACTTATATTTAAGTAACATCCGTACTAAGAGTGAGAAAGGAAATTTCGTTTCATTTTTTCCGTTTATCGTTTTCGGTACCCCGGCCGATTAACTCACTCGATATGCAAATTAGGCTGCTCAGCCGTTAATATGCATAAGGAAAATATATACTTTCAGACGTTCAACCATCTGGCAGGAATGTATACGTTGCTGACGATAGCTAATAAGCTTGAAACTAGTACAGCGTTCCTTTGTCAGTGTTGAAGAAATGAGCAACGATGGTTGCTAGACACTGTACGGCTTAATTCGGGATGTTTGTTTACAAACACACCACGCATTATAATAAATGTTCGGTGAATCCATACGTACATTTATATATGTGTGCATGTATGTATATATATATATATATACTACTGTACGTCTGTGTACATATATGTATGTACGTATACATACTTATATTCATGTAACAGCCGTACTAAGAGTGAGAATTGAAATTTCGTTTCATTTGTTCCGTTTATATATATATATATATATATATATATAATTGTCTCTACTTTTGGCACAAAGCCAGCAAATAACCAGCGCATTACTGGTACTTCATTTTATCGGCCCCGTAAGGATGAAAGGCAAAGTTAACCTCAGCGGGATTTGAACTCAGTCCGTAAAGGGACAATAATGTCGATTTGTTATGTCTTCATTGCGTTTATTGAGTAGTGAAGCGCGTTTCGCTATTGATCAGCTCAAGGTTCAATTTAGCCCGATTCTGGTATCAAAAGCTCGTCAGAACTCTGCTGTCGTAATGATAGAGCAGAGTTCCGACGAGATTTTGATTCCAGAGTCGAGTTAGATCGATACAGATCGAACCTTAAGCTGATCAATAGCGAAACGCGCC
Organism: Eledone cirrhosa; assembly: GCA_964016885.1. Taxonomy (NCBI): domain Eukaryota; kingdom Metazoa; phylum Mollusca; class Cephalopoda; order Octopoda; family Eledonidae; genus Eledone; species Eledone cirrhosa. Next base: position 363,212,315 of record OZ024742.1, on the reverse strand, counting down.
TCACTACTCAATAAAGGTAATGAAGAGATAACTAATCGTACTTTTTATTATTATTATAATTACACTCTGCTTAGTTCTACACCTCTTTACCGACTGGAAACTACGTATTTAATGCTCACTTTGGTGGAACTACAGTAACTGGACATTACATTCCCTATATATATATATATAGTGACGAAACATAAGTCAATTACATGAACTCATAATCCTTTATTTACTGCTATATATATTTCGATGATAGCCATTGAGCGGTTATGACCTTATCAGGCAGTTAGTCAGTTCTTAGATATGCCAGCTCTCTGTTTATGATGTTGATTGTATCAGAGCCTTGGGACATATATATATACACACATGTGTTTGTTGAAATTATGCATCCATGCGTTGTGGTGCGTGTATGTATATATATACATATACATATATGTAGGAGGTGAGTTTTATTGTAGCACGATAAAGCAATGCAAATATCGGATAGGTACCACTCAACTGTTTATTGGACTGGAGTATATATAAGAAGAAATTAAAAGATGGTTAAAAAAGTTCCACGTATTTTATTATGCGCATTTCAAAAACAAATATCATCCTGGGACGATATTTGCGATCTCATCAAATAAAATACATGGAACTTTTTTAACCATCTTTTAATTTCTTCTTATATATATATAGAGAGAGAGAGATAGATAGATAGATCGATACACACACACAACACACACACACACACACACACATATATATATATATATATATGTGTGTGTGTGTGTGTGTGTGTGTGTGTGTATATATGTATATATATGTATATATATGTATATATATATATATATATATATATATATATATATATATATATATATATATATATATATATATATATATATATATATATATATATATATAGGAACCAGTAAGACCCCGACAGCTGAGCTCAAGCCGTTTCGACGGCTAATTCTGGACTAAATGAACATTTATCCTGGTATTTAAATAGCCGATCTTCTCAAGGGGTAATTCCATATATGGTCAAAGTGATTGTCAAAAATCAGTAGTAATTCTGTGGTTGCAAATTAGTAGGGGAGATGGTGGCTAAACCTGCCAGTAGGAGAAAGAGGGGAGGGGGTGGAGTAGACCCAATCAAGCGTTGGTAGTGCCAGCTACAGCTGGGCATGAGGTCAAAGAAGATACAGGGGAGGGGGAGGGGGAGGAAGTCGGAACGGTAGGTAGAACAATGGGGGGTAAAAATAGGAAAGAAAAAATACTGAGAGTGAAGAAAAGCAAATAAGTGTAAAGAAAAAATTAAATTCTACAACCTAGGTGTCAGGCTATTGTTAGGCGAGAATAAAATAAAGAAAGAAAGAAAGAAGTAAATAAATAAATAAATAAATAAATAAGGAAATAAGTAAAAGAACTAGGTGGGACGAATTAGGCAAAGACCCTTTTAAGAGGTATAAGTACGTAAATGATACGGTGACTGGTCGACAAAAGGGGCCAAAATACTAAAGAGACTACCACGAAATAAACAATAAAGGTTTCCATCCCGGGCCAGCAACGACCCAGTGCAGCAAAGTGAACTTGTACGACATAATAATTCTGAGTCCCGGGAAAAATATATACTAATGCTAACTCTAAAAGATCTAAAACAAGCTACATGAAAGTTCGTACGAAATAAAGGTAGAATACGGAGAAGTAAGTTCAGAATCCACCCCGCCCAGAAGAAAAGCGAAGCAAGAAATACTGAAACGAAAAAATAAGGCATAAGTGCCGCTAAGAAATATAGAGGGCACAGAGAATAGTGGGAGCGGTCGGAAAAGGGGGGCAAGTATCCGGGGTCTAAGCCAACTGCTATAAAGGGCGGAGTCCGCCAAATCTATCAAAGACTAGGGGAGGGGGGAGTGGGGGTACTAAGGCTACATGGGGCCAAAGGGCAGCCTCGGGTGGGCGAGAAAAGACGCCGACAAAGGAGAAGAGCTGGGGTAGAAGGACAAAGGAGAGAGGGGGGAAGGAAATAAAGGATGCGATAAAAGAATACAAAGAAGATCTTACGTCTTCCTTGGCAAGCAGGGGTTACCCATTGCAAAATCGGCAACTGGGGTGTTATAGCCCTAGTCTACCCCCCCCGGGTCATTATGGGGTTTGAGGGCGAGGTAAGTCCTACGCAATCTATGTTTACATGCAGTAACCAGTTCATCTTTCTTGTTTAGGAGTTGGTCCGTCGAAAACAGCATTTGTAAAGTTTCCTCCGAGCATAAATTGCACGGACGGCGTCCTCCCGTGTAAGAATTGGCTCTGGACAGTAATCTCCAAGTGAGATCATAGGTGATGTTGTTGTCCTTGAGGTCCCATATGTGGCCCGAAAGTGTAGTGGCGTGACGCCGGGCCGGGTTTCGGAAGGTATGTCTATGTTGGTATAGCCGGGTCTTGAAGTCACATGCGGTAAGTCCTATATAGGCTTTGTTGGAGGTATCCGTCCTCACGTTGCACTGGTAGATCACATTACGGTCTCTGCATCTATTGTCGAGTGGGCAAATAGATCTATCCGGGCAGTTACACCTCCTGGTCGGTTCTCCACGGCTATTTAGGTTATTTCTGCCATCGGGGTTGAGTTTTTTGTTGTTAGAGGAGACGATGTTTTGTGCGAAGTTTGGTGTAGTGCTGTAAGAGAGTTTGATGGTATTTTTGTTAATTATGTTGTGGTAGCGGTGTTGTAATGGGAAGTGTTTTTCAATGAGCCTAAAGAATAGTTTCCCGATGGGAGTAGTCACCTCTGCGTTGTGGGGAGGATTGAACCATGTTACATTGCGTGAGCGGCGGTGTCTCCTGCTGGTTCCGCTAATGGGATCTGGACAGTAGGATATTTCCTCCCGGAAACCACTCCGCTTGAGGGCCTGGTTGTAATAAGGCGCATGTTCATCGAATATCCGCTCATTAGCTGACAAACGGGATATGCGGAGGGAGATGTTTTTGACCAGGTTGTTAGTGATGTTCCTAGGATGGTTTGATCGGCGGTGGATGTAGTGCAGATTGTCATTAGGTTTCCTGTATGGGTAGTACAGGTCGTTTTCGAGGTCGAGGGTTACGTCCAGGAAGTTTACTCGGGTCAGGGACGTTTGTAGGGTTATTTTAAATCCCCAGTCGCGGAAGAATCTGATTAATTGTTTCCGGACCCGATCTGTACTACTGGGGTTGTACCCTTTAAGGGTAAGGAGCCCATCATCACGGTACAATCCACCACCGAATGCAGGAAACATATCAGGGAGTTTGGCTATTAGGAATAATCCTATAAGATCAGTGACCTCCGCCGAATCCGTGGCGCCCATGCTGACGTCGAAGGGTGAGTCGGGAGCTCTTTTTATCCATTTAGAGTCGTCAAAGAGTAAGACTGTCTTCCTGGCGTGGAGGATGATTTTTCTTTCCTGGTCGGTGATGGGCACGAGTGTTTCGGCGAAGTCCAAGGCGGCAGTAAGTAGCGGTAAGGTGATTGAAGCATAGTAGCTCTCTATGTCGAACTGTATGAATTTAGTTTCTCGTTTATCCTCCATATTGCTGAACCAGGAGATTACTTCCTGGGTGTTGATCCATAGGCTAAGTCGGGTGTGTTGCTTGACTTTTGGTATCACGCGGTCTAGGATTTTTTTGCTGATTCTCCCTATGTCGGACTTCGTTGGGTTAATAAGCCTGATGGAGGGTTTACGGTCAAAATCGGATTTATGGTCCTTCAGTGTGAAGTATGGTGTCCGTGGGTCTAGAGGTTCCGTGCGGTCGGCGACCCCGAGGCTGGAGGTGATTTGTTGTCCATCTCGATTTATGTCCTCGATGCAAGAGTGGTTAGCCTTTTTATAGGTGGAGTTTAGGCTGCTCCTGATCAGTGTGTGGTATCTGTCAGGGTTGACAAAGTATAGGTTCCCAGTTTTATCCGAATGCACCATGATGTCATTTGTGTTATCATACTCTGTTAAGTTGCTACGGAGTTTTTGTAGGAATCGGTTGTGTCTGGGTTTAAATTTAATGTTCTTGACCAGTTGGAAGAGGTCATTCTCGAAGGGTGCGAGCAAGGGGTTCAGGGGCGGAGATTTGTAGGTAATAAATCCGAATCTCTCCTTGGTGCCGAAGTCTTGGTTGTCGCAATATCTGTCATAGAAAAAAGTTCTCCATCTAAGTCTTTTCGCAAATAGACCGCGTGATACCAAAAGTCAAGCAACACACCCGACTTAGCCTATGGATCAACACCCAGGAAGTAATCTCCTGGTTCAGCAATATGGAGGATAAACGAGAAACTAAATTCATACAGTTCGACATAGAGAGCTACTATGCTTCAATCACCTTACCGCTACTTACTGCCGCCTTGGACTTCGCCGAAACACTCGTGCCCATCACCGACCAGGAAAGAAAAATCATCCTCCACGCCAGGAAGACAGTCTTACTCTTTGACGACTCTAAATGGATAAAAAGAGCTCCCGACTCACCCTTCGACGTCAGCATGGGCGCCACGGATTCGGCGGAGGTCACTGATCTTATAGGATTATTCCTAATAGCCAAACTCACTGATATGTTTCCTGCATTCGGTGGTGGATTGTACCGTGATGATGGGCTCCTTACCCTTAAAGGGTACAACCCCAGTAGTACAGATCGGGTCCGGAAACAATTAATCAGATTCTTCCGCGACTGGGGATTTAAAATAACCCTACAAACGTCCCTGACCCGAGTAAACTTCCTGGACGTAACCCTCGACCTCGAAAACGACCTGTACTACCCATACAGGAAACCTAATGACAATCTGCACTACATCCACCGCCGATCAAACCATCCTAGGAACATCACTAACAACCTGGTCAAAAACATCTCCCTCCGCATATCCCGTTTGTCAGCTAATGAGCGGATATTCGATGAACATGCGCCTTATTACAACCAGGCCCTCAAGCGGAGTGGTTTCCGGGAGGAAATATCCTACTGTCCAGATCCCATTAGCGGAACCAGCAGGAGACACCGCCGCTCACGCAATGTAACATGGTTCAATCCTCCCCACAACGCAGAGGTGACTACTCCCATCGGGAAACTATTCTTTAGGCTCATTGAAAAACACTTCCCATTACAACACCGCTACCACAACATAATTAACAAAAATACCATCAAACTCTCTTACAGCACTACACCAAACTTCGCACAAAACATCGTCTCCTCTAACAACAAAAAACTCAACCCCGATGGCAGAAATAACCTAAATAGCCGTGGAGAACCGACCAGGAGGTGTAACTGCCCGGATAGATCTATTTGCCCACTCGACAATAGATGCAGAGACCGTAATGTGATCTACCAGTGCAACGTGAGGACGGATACCTCCAACAAAGCCTATATAGGACTTACCGCATGTGACTTCAAGACCCGGCTATACCAACATAGACATACCTTCCGAAACCCGGCCCGGCGTCACGCCACTACACTTTCGGGCCACATATGGGACCTCAAGGACAACAACATCACCTATGATCTCACTTGGAGATTACTGTCCAGAGCCAATTCTTACACGGGAGGACGCCGTCCGTGCAATTTATGCTCGGAGGAAACTTTACAAATGCTGTTTTCGACGGACCAACTCCTAAACAAGAAAGATGAACTGGTTACTGCATGTAAACATAGATTGCGTAGGACTTACCTCGCCCTCAAACCCCATAATGACCCGGGGGGGTAGACTAGGGCTATAACACCCCAGTTGCCGATTTTGCAATGGGTAACCCCTGCTTGCCAAGGAAGACGTAAGATCTTCTTTGTATTCTTTTATCGCATCCTTTATTTCCTTCCCCCCTCTCTCCTTTGTCCTTCTACCCCAGCTCTTCTCCTTTGTCGGCGTCTTTTCTCGCCCACCCGAGGCTGCCCTTTGGCCCCATGTAGCCTTAGTACCCCCACTCCCCCCTCCCCTAGTCTTTGATAGATTTGGCGGACTCCGCCCTTTATAGCAGTTGGCTTAGACCCCGGATACTTGCCCCCCTTTTCCGACCGCTCCCACTATTCTCTGTGCCCTCTATATTTCTTAGCGGCACTTATGCCTTATTTTTTCGTTTCAGTATTTCTTGCTTCGCTTTTCTTCTGGGCGGGGTGGATTCTGAACTTACTTCTCCGTATTCTACCTTTATTTCGTACGAACTTTCATGTAGCTTGTTTTAGATCTTTTAGAGTTAGCATTAGTATATATTTTTCCCGGGACTCAGAATTATTATGTCGTACAAGTTCACTTTGCTGCACTGGGTCGTTGCTGGCCCGGGATGGAAACCTTTATTGTTTATTTCGTGGTAGTCTCTTTAGTATTTTGGCCCCTTTTGTCGACCAGTCACCGTATCATTTACGTACTTATACCTCTTAAAAGGGTCTTTGCCTAATTCGTCCCACCTAGTTCTTTTACTTATTTCCTTATTTATTTATTTATTTATTTATTTACTTCTTTCTTTCTTTCTTTATTTTATTCTCGCCTAACAATAGCCTGACACCTAGGTTGTAGAATTTAATTTTTTCTTTACACTTATTTGCTTTTCTTCACTCTCAGTATTTTTTCTTTCCTATTTTTACCCCCCATTGTTCTACCTACCGTTCCGACTTCCTCCCCCTCCCCCTCCCCTGTATCTTCTTTGACCTCATGCCCAGCTGTAGCTGGCACTACCAACGCTTGATTGGGTCTACTCCACCCCCTCCCCTCTTTCTCCTACTGGCAGGTTTAGCCACCATCTCCCCTACTAATTTGCAACCACAGAATTACTACTGATTTTTGACAATCACTTTGACCATATATGGAATTACCCCTTGAGAAGATCGGCTATTTAAATACCAGGATAAATGTTCATTTAGTCCAGAATTAGCCGTCGAAACGGCTTGAGCTCAGCTGTCGGGGTCTTACTGGTTCCTATTACCCACTCTACTACCTCAAGTATTGAGTACTTTGGTGCGTTATGGTCCACCTGGTTCCTTACCACATTTCCTTCGTTATATATATATATATGTATATGTATATATATATATATATATATACATACCGTTCTGACCCCTTTAATTGTATGCATGAAAATTCATTGATGAATTTGAAGAATACATAATTGAATTAATGAATTTATGAGCAGTATCATTGAAGATAAAATAGGAATTATCTCTTAGAAGTATCACTCCGTCACAATGTTCCATGTATAAATCATTGTAAACTACATTGTAAACTATTTCTTGTTGGTATCAAACTTTTTCTTACAGAAGACTGAGCGTTGTAGTTTATTTATTTCAATCGAATACTTTGTAAACAAGCTTTGGGTATATATCTATGTCCTCATTTGGTGCACTTGCTCTCTATATGTGTATCTATGTCCTCATTTGGTACACAAGCTCTCTCTCTATATATATATATTCTCATTTGCTACACAAGCTCTCTATATAGTACCCATTTGGTACACAAGCTCTCTCTCTCTCTCTCTCTCTCTCTCTCTCTCTCTCTCTCTCTCTCTCTCTCTCTCTCTCTCTCTCTCGCCCTATATATATATATATATATATATATATATATATATATATATATTAAATATGTATATATATATATATATATATATATATATATATATATTCATTTATATCTTTTCGCAAATATATATATTCTCATTTATATATATATATATATATATGTCCTCATTTAGTGCACTTGCTCTATATATATATATATATATATATATATATATATTCATTTATATCTTTTCGCAAATATATATATTCATTTATATATATATATATATATATGTCCTCATTTAGTGCACTTGCTCTATATATATATATATATATATATATATATCTACGTCCTCATTTGGTACACAAGCTCTATATATATATGTATATATATGTCCTCATTTGGTACACAGACTCTCTCTATATATGTCTTTCCTCGTGTCTTACACAAACCCCTGGAATAGACAGTCATACAAGGTTGTACAGACACTCACCTAAACCCTCTCAGGCAAACACACTAATAACCACATAAACTCACCCAAATACAAACACATTGATATCACGCATAACCACATCGATACTCACACAATCATGCATAAACTCATACACACAGGCAGAGACATGAACGCACACATAAAAATACACAAAAGATTCACATACACACACATATATACGCGCAAACATACACTTCCATCAATGACATACACACCTAAGAAAGGCAATCCATCAGTACACATAAAACAACCCTAATGATAGATACACATACTCCAGTTCGGCCCCTACCCAAGCACGCCGAACTCCTTGCCTGCCCCTCCTCAAACTCTTTTCTTTCCACCATTCCAACTAGCTCAGGAGGGAGAGTACTGGATCAACACTGGCACACTGTACTTCACACAATTCATAATTCTATGGCAGAGTCGCCATATCATATTAAATCTAAATTGTTATACTGCAACTCATCAGGTTAACCATTACACGCTAGAGTCTGGAGTATGTTTCACTCTATATCATACATATAATGTCCGTGTGTTATTCATGTTCGCTCAAATGACTAGTTGGACACCAGAATCCACCCACTCAGTAGAAATAAATATATCATACCTAAGTGATATGGCTTACTGGTTAGTATGTTAGACTCACGATGGTAAGGTTCTGAGTTCAATCCCCAATAAGACGTTATTTCCTTCATCAAGACACGTTATTTCACGTCATTTACGTCGACTTCAGTGGAAGACTATTGTGTTATATCAATGATTCAGAGGATCAGGTTTCTGACAGGCTATGTCACGCTGGATCAATGTCAAAACTACTCTAATAGGATACGTATATGAAAGACCTGCCGTCGTGTCAATATTTGGTCGGTTGTGCTGCGTACGGTGCCAAAGGCACACCATTCATCAGCTAACTTGGACTCGACAACCACCATTTGACAAGAAGAAGAAGAATACGTATCTGCAGAATGCTCATTTCACTTTGTGGTTGCTTTCATTGGAAGGTTTCCATTTTAAAAACACATGGAAAAATTGTCGTAGAAATCCGATGGAGATCCTACACACGCACTCACACACACATGGAGATCCAACAGACACACACAGATTTACATACATACTGCTATGTATTCTGTATTTCTACCGTTATTAGTGAAGTAGAAATGTGTGTATTTTTTTCACTTTATATCATAATTTCATTTTGCCTGAAGTCATTTAAAAATGTTTTTCAATAGCGCTGATAACGAACAGCTCAGTAGAATTAGAATCACTCCACTCCTCACACACACACACACACACACACACACACACACACACATACATGTATATATATATATATATACACAAAGAGAGACAGATAGATAGATAGTTAGATATAGATAGATATAGATATACATGTACACATGTATACAAACATACACATACATAAATATATGTATATATATATATATATATCCATATACAAATTCAGCAACAGCATGTGTGTGTGTTATTATACGTCCGTACGAAGCTAAGAAGAAATGTGTGTGTATATGTGAGTAAAAGAGTGTGTGCGAATGTAAGTAAGAAGCTATGAGCAAAAGTATGTTCAGCACCAACAGTTTTGCAAGAGTTGTCATCATGGACCTGTTATTTTTAGCTAAAGACATTTTTTCCTATTACAACCCGCCCGTCCCCTCAATCTATCTTATTTATTATTCTTTTTTTCTGATGAAGGACTAGCGTTCGAAATGTAACACTGTCTTTCTGCTATATCAAGCGTTAACCTAATATATCCCTTCCATATATTTTACCGATTGTGTTTTTATTTCTGTTTACCTTTGACATACATACATATATATATATATATTTATATATATATTTATATATATATATATATGTATGTATGTCAAGAGAGAGAGAGAGAGAGAGAGAGAGAGAGAGAGAGAGAGAGAGAGAGAGAGAGAGAGAGAGAGAGAAATCGCTTTTATTTCATTCGAAGGAAATCATCCCGTAGAAGTCATTTCGGTATTAAACGTTATATACTCTACTATGTATTGAGTACCTTACTTACTGTGGTTACCCCCGATTGAACCCGAGACACACACACATACACACGTATATATATACTAGCAGTGTATCCCGGCGTTGCACGGGTAAGAATATTGGTAATAGCACCTCTAATGAGAAATGTTTATTTGTGAGTGCCTGTTAAAAACTCACGAAAATATACCGACAGGAAACTTGTTTTATTTGGAGAAAATTAAGAAGTTGAAAGAACAGTTTAGCTGTCTACGTGCATTGTTCATAGAAATATTGTTGAGCCTCTTCTTTTCATACTCCTCTGTTTTGGCCTATTGGAGTAAATGTGAAAGAGAAAGTCACAGGTTAAGTTGGCAGAAGGTTCCAGTGTCATAGCCGTAAGGCGTAGGCTACTTACCACAAAAGTTCATTCGCACTCTTTCCACTAAGTTAATGTTTCCCTCTATCCCTCTCGGTGCAGTCCCTTGCGAATTTCTCGCGTAGGCCTGGTGTAGATTTGCACCCGATCCATCTATCCGATCCACATGTCCGCTTTGTACGGCTTTTGGAGGAAGGAGTGACCAGCAGTACGTTGTTCGGTATTATTGCGAAAAGGGGCGTGGATTGGCGCATAGTGTCACGGCCCTTGTCATTCTGAGTTCATATATATGTGTGAATGTGTGTGTATATATATATACATATATCTTTATGTGTATATGTGTTTGTATATGTATATGTGTATATATGTGTGTGTATATGTATATATGTGTATATATATATATATGCATATATAAGTATATATGTATATAAATATATGTGTGTGTGTGAATTTAGCAAAGATAATACGTCAGCAATGACGAGTTCGTTAGAATGTCGTTATGCAGACAGCCAGACATACATACATATATTATAAGGGCCCGGCGGAGATTGATAACCGGCGCCTAACACCACTTTAACAACAGAAAATTGAAAAAAATAAAAGCTGCAGTTAGTATCTTCAGACCGCAAGGAATATATAAATGCAAGTTTGAAGTCAATCGGAGTAGAAATGTGGATTTGTATAGACTTTGCAAAAATGAGGACACACAGACAAACAACTTCAGTTTTATATATATAGATATATATAATAAATGTAATTTGAGTTTTTCGAACATTAATAATAGCATTCGATTCGTTTGCAATTATGCAAACAAGCCTCAATTTTATAGCCATGTTTTTAGAATGAACCCTTAATTCTTGCTCTTGTGTTGGCAAGTGAACAGAACTCCAGACACTCATGTTTCTGGGTATCACCCTTCATCAGTACAGTTCACTCTTCATATATATATGTGTGTGTGTGTGTGTGTGTGTGTGTGTGTGTGTGTGTGTGTGTGTGTGCGCGCATTTGTGTAATTATATTCATGGTATTACAATATGTATCCAGTGATGGGACCATAGCAATGCCAAACTCAAGTATTACTCCGACATGTCACAGAACGGGATAACCCATCAAACCAATGTTAGCATGGCAATTGGACGGACAACTGATGATAACATGTCTATGCTTCTTGTACAAAACAATTCATTTCTTTTTGCCCTATATACTCAGGTGAAAACAGGTACGAGGAGCAGTCGGGGGCTTAACCCCAACGATGCATTGCTGTCTTTTCAAGGAAGAGTCTTATACTATCAATAATTGTTTCTAATTTTAGCACAAGGCCAGCAATTATCCCAGTGTATTACTGGTACTTTATTTTATCGACCCCGTAAGGATGAAAGGCAAAGTTAACTTCGGCGGGATTTGAACTCAGATCATAAAGGGCCGTAACTCTTTGCTGCAAAGCTTGGCGTCCGACCCTCTACCGATACTGCCAATCCACTCTCAATAATGTAATGGGATAAGGACAGGTCTGATGGGTCTACAATGTTGGGATATATTTCCGAATATATATATATATATATATGTATACTAATGGCCCCTCCGGCTGGCGGCCGGCTAGGTATACCTGCCCCCACCACTCCATTGCAAAGATACCACACACCCTCCCGTGTCACAGTCCTTCCGACTCTCTCTCTCTCTCTCTCTCTCTCTCTCTCTCTCTCTCTCTCTCTCTCTCTCTGAATAACTAACACTTTAATTGTATCTCTCTCTGTCTAACGGCCTATCTCCACCCTCTGTTTTTCTGTCTCTCTCTCTCTGTAGATGTGTGTGTGTAGTTTTCCTAATCTTTCTCTAAATCTCACACTTTCTCTCTCTCTCTCTCTCTCTCTCTCTCTCTCTCTCTCTCTCTCTCTCTCTCTCTCTCTCTCTCTTTCGCTCTCTCTCTCTCTCTCCTTCTCTCTCTCTCTCTCTGTATATATTGAAGGGGGATACGGAAACTAAAACAGTGTTGTCATATAGAGAGTTAAGAGCGACAGAGAAAGTAAAGCAGTTAAATTATAGAGAGGGGGAATGATCTTACATACATACATATAGAATATAGATATGTGTGTGTGTGTGTGTGTGTTTGTGTGTGTGCATGTGTGTTTGTGTATGTGTGTTTTGTTTTGATGTTATCCGGCAATTGGCGAAAACATGTGTGAAAGTATGTGTATTTGTGTGTGTGTGTGTGTGTGTTACTTATGCGAGCGACGACAGAAAAAGTATGTGGGATACATACATTATTATATTTGTCTGTATTTTCGTTCTGCAACCATTATATTATGATATTTGTATCCAAATGATTTTAGATGTATGTATTACCTGCTTACCCGTCCCTCTGTTTCCCTTTCCCCCTCTCTCTCTCTCTCTCTCTCTCTCTCTCTCTCTCTCTCTTTCTCTCTCTCTCTCTCTCTCCTCTCTCCTCTCTCTCTATTTAGATGTGTGTGTGTGTAGTTTTCCTAATCTGTCTATTTCACTCTCTGTCTCTCTAAGATATGCCTTTTGATGTACGCATTACCTGCTTGTGTGTTGACCGAATTTGAAGGAGGTTATCCTTTTGAAATAAACATACATACGACGCTCATCTCTATGTTGATATATGATATAAATAATGGGATTGATGAGTTAATATCTGTATACAACAGCCCCGGCGGACAGAATGGAGAAGGCGTTTCCCCGGAGGACCGCAAGTGAGACGCGCTGGAAAAGCCACTCCAACTCGCGGGGCTCACACCTGCGGCTGGCCAGCTCAGCGCCTATGGTGGTGAGTAAGGAGGTAGCCCTGGGGCCGAGGACACCAGAAGTCTCCACTGCCAGGGGTACGACTGCAAACCTGTCGGAGAGCGACCGGTATTTGAGGAGTTTGGCCCCTTCAGACCGACGTGCAGCAGAACCTGGGTATATATTGATATCTTGTAGGTAGATACGGAAAGGAAAAGTGTGTTGTCATATAGAGAGTGAAGAGAGATACAGAGTAAAGCAGTTAAATTAGAGAGAGAGTCAAAGAGGGAGGGAGGGAGAGAGAGACGAGGCTCAGCTTTATAATATTTGAGAGTGAAGAGCCACTGAGAGAGTAAAGCAGTTGAATTATAGAGAGGGGGAATGATCTATTATAGAGAGAGGGAAGAGCGACGGAGAGAGTAAAGCTAAGAAACTATAGAGAAGTGTGTAGGATACATACATAATACATACATACGACACCTAGCTTTATAATATTATATATATATAAATATATATATATATATAGAGAGAGAGAGCGAGAGAGAGAGAGAGAGAGAGAGAGAGAGAGAGAGAGAGAGAGAGAGAGAGAGAGAGAGAGAGATTCATATAACAAAGGAATTGTGGTAAGGAACCAGATGGACTATAACGCACCAGAGTACTCAATACTTAGGGTAGTAGAGTGGGTAATAGGAGAAAGTATGACCCAGACGGCAGAGCTCAAGCCGTTTCGACGGCTATTTCTGGACTCAATAGCCGTCGAAACGGCTTGAGCTCTACCGTCGGGTCATACTTTCTCCTATATATATATATATATATATATATATATATATATATATATATATATATATATATATATATACATGTGTGTGTATATATATATATATATATTAGAAAGTGAGTTTTTTTTTACAAAATGAAAAATAACCGAGGTGTCCTACACGAGTGAAAGTATTAGATGTGAGAAAAACCACAGACCCTCCATCTCAACTCTACTTTTGAAAAGCAGAAGAACTGCGAAACCGGTAAAGGAACCATATTAATATCTCTCTCTCTCTCTCTCTCTCTCTCTCTCTCTCTCTCTCTCTCTCTCTCTCTCTCTCTCTCTCTCTGTATATATATATATATATATATATATATATATATATATATATATATATATATATATATATATATAGTTGTATGGTTGCAATTAAGTGCATCCTCGTTAAATATAATAATTATATATATATGCACGCGTGCGTGTCTGTGTTTTTGTAAGTATGTATGTATATATACATATGATTGCGCCTGTTTATGTGTGCATATGCAAAACCTTACGCAAACACTGCGTATGGGTGTCACTGTTACAGAAATGAAGTGATATATATATATATATATATATACATAGGGCAATCATTACAATAGATATATAAATAAATAGATTAGTGAACGTGTATCGCACTCTAAATAATGATCTGACAGCTAAAGATGGCGAATTGTTAGATCGTTAGGACGTCCGAGAGAATGATTTGCAGGATTCGATTTGGCTTTCTGTTCTCTGACTTCATTAAGGTAAAATTTGACTCTCACCCATTCGAGGGCGACGAAAAAGTATCAGTCATGCATTGGGGTTGAATCTTCCTCTCTATGTCATCTCATTTCCTTTCTTTCACTTCCTATCTCTCTACGGAAGAAATCTGTTGTATCCAGACCTTTAGGGGAGATGGACTCCGCCAGGTTTCAAACATGTCCTAGTAACGCCATATCTCGATAGAACGCCCCTACGACTCCATCTGGAGTTACCGGACCACGCATGCGTTGTCACTTAAATCCCTCTTTCCCCTCTCAACTCCTCTACAGTTCTAGCCTCTCTCTCATCAAATATAATCAACCATACCCAATAAAACGATGCTATGCACTTTGTAACACTTGCGCTCTCTTGCTTCAATGCAACTAATGAACTAATTTCCTGTTTGTTATATTATGTTATGTGATGATTGTCTCCCCTTATCATCATGTTTTCTTCACCTTTCACAAGATGGCGTTAGTTGAGTTCGTTCGTTGTCTCGTTTAAAGTTAAAAGAAAACATACAAAAATGAGATTGGAAAAAGCTATAGAGAGAGGGTGGGCGAGAGAGATGGTGGGAGAGAGAGTTGGTGGGGTGAGGGAGTCGGTGGGGTGAGAGGGGGTGGTGTGAGAGAGGTGGGGTGGTGGTGTTAGAGAGAGGGGGACAGAAAGTAAGGGGGAGGACGGAGATAGAGAGAGAAAGAGAGAGACAGACAGAGAAAGAGAGTGAGAGACAGAGAGAGAGACAAACAGACAGATAGAGAGATAGAGAGAGATGGAGAGAGAGAGTAAGAGACAGAGAGAGGGAGAGATAGATAGATAGAGAGAGATGGAGAGAGAGAGTAAGAGACAGAGAGAGGGAGAGATAGATAGATAGATAGATAGAGAGAGAGAGAGAGAGAGAGAGAGAGAGAGAGAGAGAGAGAGAGAGAGAGAGAGGGAGAGTAAATCTGAAATAAATTAAAAAGCCACAGCTCTATTATTTCATTGCCAGGTTTTCTATTTTCTGTTCTTTTATTGTTTCTTTTCTTCTTTCTCCTTCATTTCCTGTTTTCATCAGTTCTGGTGTTTGATGATTGAGAAAGACATCGACAGTTACACATGTCATTAATGGCGGGGATGATGGTAGGGATGGTGGGTGGGATGGTGGGGATGGTGGGGATGGTGGGGGTGATGGTGGGGTGATGGTGGGGGTGGTGGGGGTGATGGTGGGGATGGTGGGGTGATGGCGGGGATGGTGGGGGTGATGGTGGGGATGGTGGGGTGATGGTGGGGATGGTGGGGGTGATGGTGGGGATGGTGGGGGTGATGGTGGGGATGGTGGGGGTGATGGTGGGGATGGTGGGGGGATGGTGGGGATGGTGGGGGGTGATGGTGGGGATGGTGGGGACAGTGGGGGTGATGGTGGGGATGGTGGGGGATGTTGGCGTTGTTGGTGGTTGTATTAGTGGTGGTGTTAGTGGGGATGATGGGGGTGATGGTGGGGATGGTGGTGTTGTTGTGATGATTGTGTTGGTGGTGGTGGTAGTGGTGGTGGTCACATTAAGGTACATTATCATATTAACAAATCCCGCCGAGGTTAACTTTGCCTTTCATCCTTACGGGGTCGATAAAATAAAGTACCAGTAATACACTGTGTATTTGCTGGCCTTGTACCTAACGTAGAAACAATTATTATATTAACATGTTACTCTATACAAGATATAATGTTGACAAATGTCACAACAAATATATGGAGAAATTCATAATAATTGTTTCTTCTTTAGGCACAAGGCCAGCAATTACCCCAGTGTATTACTGGTACTTTATTTTATCGACCCCGTAAGGATGAAAAGCAAAGTTAACCTCGGCGGGATTTGAATTCAGAATGGCAAGGGCCGTAACTCTACGCGTCAAAGCATGGCGTCGGATCCTCTCCCGATACTGCCAATCCATTCATAATAATGTTTGTACTTAGTAAACAATTATAATGAGCTTAATTAATGGTACATAATTAATGAACAACTATAATGACCACATCAATAATCACCTTGACAATGTCTTCTTTTTCTTCTACTTCTTCGTCTTCTTCTACTCCCCTCCTCCTTCTTCTTATCCTCCTCCCCTCCTCCTTCTTCTTTTCTTCTACTCCCCTTCCTCCTCATCCCCCTCCTCCTTCGTCTTCTTCTTTTTCTACCCCCTCCTCCTTCTCCTCCTTCTTCCCCCTCCTCTTCTTCTTTTTCTTATGCTCCCTCTCCTCCTCCTACCCCCTTCCTTCTTCTTCTCCTTCTTCTTCTTCCATTCCTTCTTCTTCTTCTTCTTCTTCTTCTTCTTCTTCTTCTTCTTCTTCTTCTACTCCCTCCCCTCCTCCTCCTCCCCTTCCTTCTTCTTCTTCTTCTTCTTCCCTTCCTCCAACTTCTTCCTCTTCTACTCCCTCTCCTCCTCCTCCCCTCTCCTCCGCCTTCTTCTTCTTCTTCTTCTTCTTCTACCCCCTCCTCCTTCCACTCCTTCTCCCCTACTCCCTCTTCTTCTCCTCGTCCTCCCCTTCCCCCTCTTCCTCCTTCTTCTTCTTCTTCTTCTCCTTCTTCTCCGCCCACATATTCCTGACAGGGTTGTGGGGGCAGAGACCAAACCCCCCCCCTCCAGCAGATCCTGTCAGAAGCAACCGTCTCCAACTGAACCTGCTGGTTCCCCACCAAGCGAGACCAGCCAAGCTCATGGATGTTATCCAGTCATCTTGATCGGAATCTACCCCTGGGTGTCCTGCCAGTTGGTTTTGGGCCGTAAAGTCTCTCCAGCGCTTCTTTCCCGTCACATTTTAACCACATACCCAGCTGTGATCCCTCAATTCGGAGAAGTAGCGGTTCTACCTGGAGTGACTTACTGATCTCCGAGCTACGCATTCTGTCGACTAATGTTACCCAAAGGACCCTTTGGAAGAACCCTAATTCGGCCGTTGGAATGAGTGTTTGATGACTGCCCCGACGACTCTCACAGGAATAAGAAGAATTCAATTATATAGAAATGTAAAAATATATTATCCAATCAGAGAAGCAAGGGAGCTTTCATTGTACATATATCTATGTATGAGGCGGGTAGATGTGTGAGTGTGTGTGTGATTCCTTGATGTGTCACATTGAATGCATTGTCATGCATAGATATATGAAAGACAAACATGGACAAATTTAGTTTTGTTAATATATAACTCTCTGTCTCTCCTTTTCTCTCTCTCTCTCTCTCTCTCTCTCTCTCTCTCTCTCTCTCTCTCTCTCTCTCTCTGTCTCTCTCTTTCTCTCTCTCTCTTTCTATATATATATATATATATATATATATATATATATATATATAAAATCAAGGTTTAGCAAATACAGAAAAAGTTTTTAAATAAATTTTAAAAAGTTCGTTGTACTTACTATATGTACCTTTATCGCGCGGTTTCAAATCCCAAAATAAATGGATAATCCGAACGGATGACCATTGAGAAAGGGATTCTCGTCAGAAGGAGGTTCTTCTCGCTCGGAGAATATAAAATTCCCGAGTTCAAATCACAAGCTGACGCCATACAAATCTGTTCCCGGATGAGAGTGAATGAGGAAGGAATCGATTTTGTCTTATGCCGTGTGTAAAGACACATATATATATATATGTTTACATATATATATATATAAATATATATATATATGTATGTATGTATGTATGTATATATATATATATATATATATATATATATATATATATATATATATATTATATATATATATATATATATATATATATATATATATATTAGAAAGTGAGGGTTTTTTTACAAGATGAAAAATAACCGAGGTGTCCTACACGAGTGAAAGTATAAAGAAAAAGAGATGAAATCGAAAATGCAACTGGAGTCTTATTTTTTTTTTAAATATATATATTTATTTGGGTCCTTTACCGGTTTCGCAGTTCTTCTCTTTTCAAAAGGTGAGTTGAGATGGAGGGTCTGTGGTTTTTCTCACATCTGAGATGTGCGAAAAACCACAGACCCTCCATCTCAACTCACCTTTTGAAAAGCAGAAGAACTGCGAAACCGGTAAAGGAACCAAATAAATATATATATTTTTTTAAAAAGTAAGACTCCAGTTGCATTTTCGATTTCATCTCTTTTTCTTTATATATATATATATATATATATATACACACACTTACATACATATATATATATATATATCATATAAATATATATATGTATGTATATATATATGTGTGTGTGTACCCATATATATATATATAAAATGAACTTGTAGACCGAGTAGATATCTTATTATATAACCCATTTCTCTCTTTCTCTTCCATTCATCCCTCTCTCTTCCCTCACTCTCTCTTCCTCTCACTCTCTCGTTCCTCCATCTCTATCTCCCTCTCTCCCTCTCCCTCTCTCCCCCTCTCTCTCTCCCTCTCTCCCTCCCTTCCTCTCCCTCTCTCCATCTCTACGTCACTCCCCTCTCTCTCTCTGTCTGTGAATGAAAGTCTACTACAAAAACTATGTTACAAGTCCACATTGACATACTGTTTCGATTAAATGAAGAAATGGCTGTAATATGTATTTCCCTTCATTAATTCCACTCCTTCCTTCGAACAGCTCCAGCAACATGCTAACAACAACAACAATGCATCAATGAAAATAGCAGCGTACATATCTTGATATTGTTGTTGTCATTGTTATTGTCATTGAGTCGACATTTTGAATTTTTTTTGTTTTGTATGTTTGGTTTTCAGTTGCTAATCGATGAGATCTTCAGTAGGAATCTCTATATTACCATAGTAGTTAGATCTACATGTCTATATTCTCTTCCTTTTGCAGCTCACGCAAAGCGGATTAGCAAGCATATATTTACAGGATGTAGGCATTCAGCTAATAACCTTAGATCATACGGCTCTTTATACCAACATCGAGGTAAAACTATTAAGCAAAATATATAAATATAGAAATATGTAATAATAATCAATATTCACATTCTGTAACAAGCACTGACATTTCCGAAGACCAATTTTATTTCATATATATATATATATATATATATATATGTATTCACGTTGCTCACTGCATGATTAGTTTTTATTTAATTATCGTTAACATGTTTGTGTTGTAATAAGTCTATGTTGTCAACATTTTATACACATACCGGAATGAGATTTCGAAAATTGTTATTCACAATCTGTTAGTAAATGTCACATATATTTTAATATATTCATATGAAGGATTCTCTCGCCTCGAACAACGACAAATCAATGTTCACCTTTTTTTTTTTTTTCGTTTCAAATAAAAAAAATCTATGCGTGTTTATTCCATCAACGCGTATGTCTCTTGGGGCCTGTAGCTGTCTTGCAGACAATTTGACAGATTGAGCATGTCACCGACTCATTCTACCCGTGGGTCTATTGATCACCCACCACATGCTTCCTAAAGTGGACTGCAATATATATATATATATATATATGTATATATATATATAATTGGTGTTGGATGCTTAAGGCGTCCGTATGCGGTAGGCTGTATAAGCACCCGATGCTCTCACAGAGCAGAATATGATATCACAGAAAAAAAGAGAATCAGTGTTGCGACGAATGGAATTTATTGGACATATTACAATCGTTTCCCTGGCGACCATTTCGAGGCACGATCGATGCGATGATTTACTAGGAAAATCTGCTTCGTAGAATCAAAACGTATCTGAGGACCTTGCGATTTTCAGAGTCAGGTTCGATCATCGCATCGATCGTGCCTCGAGATGGTCGCCAGAGAAACGATTGTAATATGTCCAATAAATTCCATTCGTCGCAACACTGATTCTCTCTTTTCTGTGATATATATATATATATAACAAAGGAATTGTGGTAAGGAACCAAATGGACCATAACGTACCAGAGTACTCAATACTTAGGGTAGTAGTGTGGGAAATAGGAAAAAGTATGACCCCAGGGGTCATACTTTTTCCTTTATATATATATATATATATATAATATATATGTGTGTGTTTGTGTGTGTAAGTGTGTGCGCGTGCGTAGATCCCGTGCTAAATATGGGGTAATCTCAGTAAATAAGGTACTCAATACATTAGTAAAGCCTGAACATTATTGAATAGATTTTATATAACCAAAACTACTTGATTCGTATAATCATTTCATGCGAAAGAAACAGTTCTTCTATCGACGCCATGTTTATAATAGATAATTTTATATATATATATATATATATATACTGTTCGATCATTGAATGCACAAGCTTACGTATTACGTAAGTTGGATTGATGATTTCGGATCCATAGAAACATATCGGACGTATTGCAGAATATCGTTCGATTTGTCCAGGTCTGTTGTCTAACCTGATTAGCTTTTTCGTTGTTTTGGTATTGTATGGTTGCGTTTTGCCTCCAGCAATTTTCAATTTGTCAAGCTATCTAAACGTATGTTATTACTCTAGGGGCCTACCCTTATTGAGTGCTTTGCTACTCATTCCTAATTGTAGGCCGATTTTGCTTGGCCGCAGCCAATGCTTCGATTTCCACTTGTATATATATTTCCACTTTTATATATATATATATATCGGTTATTTACAGAATAAACATATCTAAGAGTATGGAATAATGAATATATTGTATATTACGTATGTGTATCCATTCGTTACATGAAGTTTGTGGTCAGAATAATCCGCTCACGATGGCGAGGTCGTGAGGTGGATTCCAAGCGGTTCAACTTATTCTTGAGCAAGACACTTTATTCTCGTTACTCCACTTAAAATGGCAACATTTCGTTGTACCAGTAATTACCAGTGCCTCTTTTGTTATAGTCAGTGTACCATTAAAACTCCCCAAGAAATACATTAAGGCTTTATATGTCTACCTAATGTTCATCCACTTGGCCATTAATTTCATAAGAATGCGGTTCCTACAATCGAATCAACTTGAATACTCGTCAACTGAAATGACGGAGACACAACAACAACACATGTATTCGCTGTTGATTAAATTTGACAAAGATACACTTCGCAAGGAAAAGTGTAATGATGCTGGAACAATATAATGAAACCTAAAAGATTCACTGTTTTTAACATTGAATGCTCTCCTACTTGTGGGTAAATTTCTTTATGAAGAGACCTTTCTGCTTTATGATCAATCCTTTCTCACATAAGTGCAGTCCTTTCTGATTTAAGGTCAGATATTTTACGTTTGAGGTCAGTTCTTCCTCTTTAGGCGAACAATCCTTTGTCAATTGAAGGTAGATTTTCTAGCTTGGAGTAATCGTTTCTCCCTTAAGGACATTCATTTCATACTTGCGAGAGATTCTTCCTCATTTGTCACCAATCGTTTCTTAACTGAGAGCAGATACATTTTCACTTGTCAACCCAATCTCACTTGAGGCCAGGTACTTGCTCACTTGTCAATCATGTTTCACTTGAGAAAAGGTATTTTTTCGCTTACCAATATCTCACATGGGGTCTATTATCAGAAACCACTGTTTCGTTTGTTTACGTCAAAATATCTCGGACATCAGCACATGACTTGTCGGGTTTACTTGCTTGAGGTTAGTTATGAAAGAAAATATGATGTTTCACATTGAGAGTGGTATTATTATTAGTTCATAGTAAATTATATTGTCTACTCTTTTATTCTCAAAATAAAACAAAGAAGGTTTCAACAAAATATTACCGAATAGAAATTACTGTATGAGACACGATAAACCGTTTCATCTATTCCCGACTAGAATATGTATCTAAGGATTTTATCTTAACTCTGGTGTTCATTAGAGTTTTTATATTTGATAATGCAGTCTAAATATCAACAGATTTAATTCATAAAATAAGAAGGTTGGATTATAAAATGTTATATAATATTTAAAATGGTATTTCTTACATTTATATGGCGTTAATTGGAAGTAAGTATGCGAAATAAATAGCATCAAAGTGACTTGTTATTTTATAAACTACTAGCAGTGATACCCGGCATTGCACGGGATAAGGTCTTTTGGAACGCGGGCCGCCAACAGATCTAATCATGGAAAAACTGCATGCCTGGACAATATGTAAAGAATACAAACCGAATACTCTGATGGCTGGATAATCTTTAAGATTTTCCTCGATAAAACAGGAAAAATGTAGGTTTTCACCTAATGCGGGCCCTAGGGCATCAAGAAAATGAATTTTTTTTATGTGCATAATATGCCTTGAAATTTCGGGAAAATCGGCTAGACGTAACGCCTCCAAAAAGCACTAAGATGCTGAAAAAATGAAGTTTTTCACCTAATGCGGGTCCTAGGCCATACGAAAGTTGGATTTTCTTTGCTTGCGGTATGAAGAAGAGACTGACTAATACATAGTCACAATTTCAAGGAAATCGGTGTGACGTAACACCTAAAAAAAAAAACCTAAAAATGTTAAAAAACGCAGTTTTTCACTTAATGCGGGCCCTAGGAGATAAAAAAAAAAGTTGAATTTTTTATGTGCATAACACTACCTGAAAAATAAGTCATATACATGTAAAGTTTGAATAAAATCTGTTGGGTACTTCTCGAGTTTTAGGGATTCAAACTCACACACACACACAGACAGACATCCTCAGGAAAGTGACGTAATGCAGACCCCAGACATACAGACAGATATTATAAGGGCGCGACGTTATATGTATGTATCTATCTAAAAAAGAGAAAGACTAAGAGAGAGAGATCGCTAAATCGCCTAATGCGGTCCCTAGGGCATTGAACATTTGAAATTTCTTTTTGCTCAGAACACTCCCAGAAACGCATGTATTACATGTGTAAAGTTTGAAAACAGTCGGTTCGGTGCTTCTCTACAATACTAAGCGGTAAAATAGTAACTTTTTGTTCTCGTAAAGGCACATAAGTAAACAAACTGAAGCTATGACAGCGATGTTTTTACCGGCTTTAATTTTTAGTGTTGTGTGAAATATATAACCTGCAAACCTGAGTTTTGAATCGCAACAGGGTCGACTTTATTTCACTCGCTCCACTAAAAGTTAGATTTTCTTTGCTCACGGTATGAAGAAGAGACTGACTAATACATAGTTACCGGCTTTCATGTTTAGTGTTGTGTGAAATATATAACCACCTTAGCTAAGCTTAGTATTGCTGACGTAATGCAGACAGTCAGACATACAGACAGATAATTTTAGCTATCATATCACAGCTACTACTGTAATCGTGTAAGAAGATAGCATACATACATTTCAGTATTTTTATTCCATCTTCAGCGACGCTTACATAGTAATAGGAAATAGTAGCTAATATATTCTTAGTTATAGACTTTGCAAAGATATCTACAATGATTGTAGAGCTTTGCAATATTATAAAACGTATAATATTATCAGAAATGTTCTTAAATCTTATGATTTGGGATCATGAATGAAAAATAATTGCTGTTTCATTTCTGAATTACTGTATTAAATATGGAATTATCAATCCAGTTTGCAGTTATATTACATCCTTTTATGAATATTTAGCAGCATAAAAGGCGTATTTTGTAGTAGGGATTTTAGTTTATAATAATATGAATAAAGAATATGATTGTTCTGCACGGTTGGGGGTTTACCGAAAATGTTCTAATATATTTCTTATTTCGAAAATACTATATGTTGTTTTCATGAGGCGAAAGAACATTTATGAATCATAACACTAAAGATGTTATCACATAAAAACAAAGATAGAAAGATTATATGATTGTTATCAAGGCGTAAATGATTCCCGTAAAATCTTATTCCCAATACACAAATACTCTCCTTCATAATAACTGTTCAACTTTACTGATTTTGTAATAAAATAACATTTCGCCAATTCACCAGAGATGCTCGGCCAACTTTAACCAGAGAATTGGAAAATTGCACCTTTTATTGCGTGATTTTCTTGTTTTTTTCTGTTATAGAAATTGTTTTCTAAAAGGGTAATTGAAAGCATCTTCATTCATTGCAACAGTGAAACCAGGGAATCTCGTTTATCTAAAGTAATGTGTGTTATGGTTACAATTAAATAGTCCTAGGTTGACAATTTTTAAACATTTCTCACTGTTCAATGCATCGGTAGAATTTACAATAGTTTTGAATTATCTTACCATACAACGACGATTTAAACGCGATGATGCACTTTAGATGTGTGACCAATAAATTGCCATTGGTGTAAAATCATACTGTACACATGCTTGTTATTGGGATGGCGTGTGGCTTAGCGGTTAGGCTGCTCAGCTTATGATTGTAAGGTCATGAGTTCTATTTACTGCGACCCCACAATTATTTAGTTCGATAAGCTGGGGAAAATGTGTTGAATCTGTTTCTCAAATGACTAGCTGGTGATACCCGTGTCTGTGCAATATTTAGTCACGTGGAGTTTAATTTCCGGAACAGTTTGTTCCGTTGATTGTACTACAGAAATACTCCTCAATTTCATAGTATCATTACTGATCAAATCTTTTTCACATATGTACACAAAGTCAAATATCTCTTAACTCTTGATGGACCCGTAGAGAGACCTTCCTGACACAAAGCGTATCTTGGACACTTTTAGCCTCGTGGGGTCCATCTCATTCCTTGTCAGATCATAGATTATTTCTTCCGTGGATTGAAAGACAGGCAGAATCTACCCCAACTGGAATCCTTCTTTATTTATCGAGCTCTAAAGGATGAAAGGTAAAATTGACCACGGCGGGATTTCAATCTAACGTGCAGTGACCCGGAACAACTATGAAGGTATTAACACCCTAACACTTCTGCTAATCCGTAGAATTCTGTATTTATTGGAATGTATTTCACATATGAAAATATTTCTCTTGAACAATAGTATGTCATGAAATCTAAGATCTATAATTGATGAGGAATGGTATATTGAGATGGTTTGACTCTTGTGGAGGTTGTTGACATCAGCAAATATTTCGTAAATGTTGGTTCATACTTTACATATATTGTGAAGATGTGTGTCTTAGTAATTAGGAGCCTCAGTAAAGGGTTGTATCTACAATACTACCTCATATTAAATATGAATTATAATAAGAGTCATGTAAGTATGCACACGTACACACACGTACACACACACACATACACACACACACATATATATATATATATATATATATATTCAGGTTTGAGGTTCACCACTGTATAGAGCTGGTCTATTCCGCATGGTCAATCGTAATGCAATAATATAGAGAGTACTCAACGTAAAGCAGTTCAACCGTCTTTGTTTTTGTAGTTGATGGTGCTATTACGGAGTTAAATATTATAATGAAATGACAGGAGGCTGGATTTGTGTAAATCCTTGAAAGGTTTATTATACTATGATCATTTCAATGACCGGGTTCCGTATGAATCCGGTGATATCATCAGGTATTCGAAATATAATACGTGAATGTAATAGGTAAAATCCATGGGGCTGAAAATCGAGACCCGAGGGAAACCGCTATTCTGTTCCTTCAACCTAAGCCGGTCGCCCTGGAGTGACGTGGCTAAATTTTATAGTATGCTACCACCGGTCAGATAAACGAAAACAGAAAGGGATGGGAGCATAAGTTAACGTCGATCTCATGACACAAGGTAAAAGAAAGAAAGAAAGGAAAGAGAGAGAAGAAGGTGGAAGAAAGAAGAAGAGAAGCCAGGGTTAATGTCAGCTAAAAGAAGAAAGGCAACTACTATCGGTCAGATATAGGCAAGCAAGAGGGGGAAGGAAGATAAGTCGGCGGGAGGAAGACAGGAGGAGGGGAGAAGAGAAGGAAGGGAAGAGAGAAGTAGAAAAGTAAGGGTTGGTGGCTACAAGAAGGAAGATAGAAAGAAAGAGGAAGAAAGGTCTATATTAATGTCAGACCACAGTCAAGCCAGGAGTGACGCGAGAAAATGTTCACAGGGACCCGCATCTTAGCAGAGATGAATATATTGGGAGTCAGTGTGTTACAGTGTTTAGACTTCTAGGATGAAGTTAAAAAATTAATAATCAATATTCAATATTAAAGAGGTTAGAAAATTTAAAGTTCAACAGTTTAACCTTTAATTATATAATAGTTCCGATTTGTTCTGTAATTTAAAGGTACTATGTGGCGGTTAAAACACCGGCCGCGCCCCGGGCCCCATGGCGAATTAAGCTACGCCGAGTATTTTCATTTACTGAAAGAAGGGGAAATTTATTTTTCCAAGCACTCCAGGTGAGCTCGTTCGCCAGGGAGCTGGTCGCGCCGCCATTAAAACCCACCCAACAGTCCGACAGAAAGTTGGAACTTTAAAATGTTGCTTAGAGAAGTAAAAGAGTAATGGTTGATAGCTACAAGAAGGAAGATAGAAAGAGAGAGGAAGGAAGGTCGATATTAATGTCACACCACAGTTGGGCCAGGAGTGGCGCGACAAAATTTTCACAGGGACTCGCATCTTAGCAGAGGTGAATATATTGGGGGTCAGTGTGTTACAATGTTTAGACTTATAGGATGAAGTTAAAAAATTAATAATCAATATTCCATATTGAAGAGGTTAGAAAGTTTAAAGCTCAACAGTTTCAGGTTGATATATCTAATAGTTCCGATTTGTTCTGTACTTTAAAGGTACTATTTGGCGGTTAAAACACCGGCCGCGCCCCGGGCCCCATGGCGAATTAAGCCACGCCGAGTATTTTCATTTACCGAAAGAAGGGGAAATTTATTTTTACAAGCACTCCAGGTGAGCCCGTTCGCCAGGGAGCCGGTCGCGCCGCCGCTAAAACCCACCCAACGGTCCGACAGAAAGTTGGAACTTTAGAATTTTGCTTAACTCTATCGGATGAAGTTGAAAGAATTCAGAATAACATTATAAAACTAAGGAGTAAGAAGATTGAGAATTGAACAAACAGAAAATTGAAGATTAAACATTCAAATAACTTCTATGAGGTTTTGGGTTGCGGGGTTTAATTAAATAGTCTTTTATGAAGAAACGTTAATTGTATTATGTAGATCTGTAATTTATCCTAGTGGGATGTAGAGTACGGGATATAGTCGTGTAATGTTTAATTTTTGTTCTCAGGAGGAGACATTTTAGTGTCGTGTGCTAATGGGTACAGGTCCCAATGTGAGGAGTAGAAATACATGGATACATAGAAGTGGAATACGTGGAAGAGCACATTGGTACAGCAGAGGTATAAATATATAAACCTATCAATATATAGGTATAAACATGTAAATAAACCAACAAGAGCGGTGTTGGAGTAAGATGGAGAAATCAGGACATAGGAGAATTACAATATAGTTCAGGTTGCAGTATTTATGTTCCCGGGGAGGGGGGGGATCCTATGGCGTGTGCTAAGGGTTTTCATCCCTATGGATTTTACCTATTAGATTCACGTATTATATTTCGAATACCTGATGATATCACCGGATTCATACGGAACCCGGTCATTGAAATGATCATAGTATAATAAACCTTTCAAGGATTTACACAAATCCAGCCTCCTGTCATTTCATTATTATATATATATATATATATATATATATATATATATATATATATATATATATATATATATATATAAGGTAAAAGCAAATAGGCTAATCAGGAGGAGAGAAAGGGGATTAGTTATGCAGATTACTGGCCAGTAGAGAGCAAGTTAGTGTGCTCAATACATATAGGTTGTTAGACTAGCGAGTCATGCAATTAGATGGAAAGATAGATGGCTTAATCGTAGAGCAAAAAAATCATATATATATATATATATATATATATGTACGTATGGGTTATATTGAACATTAAGAATAATGTTCGATTCGTCTGTAAATAAACGGTCCGATTCGAAGCTGTACTGTACCTGTTTGTTCACCTGTTTGTTCAATACTGACTTTGAGGAAAAATCAACATGTTTCTGGTACATTACCCTCCATCAGAACTGTATACCTCTGCCAGTCTGTTGAACGGCTGAAAATATATAGTATTTTCTTAAGTACACTTCGGCTGAGTAGCCTCATTTACATACCGAGCGAGTTAGAATTTTACGTTTGCATACTTACATTTATGTATCAGCTGTGCTAGGGCGAGAAATAAAATTCTAATTTTATTTTTATAATAAGAACCGATTACTATAAATAATTTATTTCTACTTTTGGCACAAGGCCAGCAATCACCCAGTGTATTACTGGTACTTTATTTTATCGACCCCGTAAGGGGGAAAGGCAAAGTTAACCTCGGCGGGATTTGAACTCAGAATAGCAAGGGCCGTAACTCTATGCTTGCAAAGCATGGTGTCCGACCCTCTACCGTTACTGCCAATCCACCAATGGTAAAAAAACAATGTAAATTAATTTAGAGTAGATAACTTGTGGACGTAGCCATGCTTCTTTCCCCTTAACCTACTCAATTTTCTCAGTGATTATTTATAGTGAACGACGGTTGCAGTTACTTTCTCTGTTAGAGTCTCTCACAAATTTCAAACATTTCCCGTGTATTTCACAAGTTTTGAATATGTTCCGATTCAAGATTTTGATAGTGAAACAACTAAATTTACTGCTTTCTTAAAAATGAAATAATAAATCATTTAGTAAATTTCTCAAAATCTTTCAGCAATTAATTGAAATGATGTGTTTTTAGAAATACGGTTATGGAAGAGTTAACCTATATAATTAAATACATTATATTTCATTTAATGATTAAGGTATTTTGAAGGATTTATTAAGATTATTAATTATTTCATTAATGAGATAGTAACTATATATATATATATATATATATATATATATATATATATATATATATATATATATATATTTAATATAGAAATGACTTGTACAGGACCAGAACTGTTTCATTCAAATGAAATCATCAGGAAAGCCTCTGATGATTTCCTTCGAAGGAAGCAGTTCTAGTCCTGTAGCAGCCATTTCTGTATTAAATATCGTATATACTCCACAATGTATTCAGTACCTTACTTACTGTTGTTACCCCCGATTGAACACGACAGTTCTTTAATAAAATTGTTCAAATATGACCCTATAAAATTGCTGGTGTTGGTATATGGACCCTAAGCCGGATTTGGTTTGGGTTTGTATCAAAGATTTAATAATCTAGAATTTAATGAAGCCCACTGGTTAATATAGATCGATAAATAATTCATCCCTATCAGTGCTTCTTTCTCTTTTAATTTCTCATTATAGACATCATGCCTGAAATCACAATATTTGACTAATCCACTTCACTGCCAATTGTCCCCTCATGCACCATTGAACGCAAGCTGTAACCCCTTTATAGATCCGATCACCACCACCACCGACACCACATACACAGGAGATAGGGCTCTTCCCTAACTCCACCTCACATTTAATTTTGTTACCATAATTATCAACCTTATATATCTATGTTCGTTTGATTCTTTAAAAAAAAAGTGTTATTTATATCACGAAATCTATTAAGGCTAAATTCTATATTTTCTATGTCACAATGACGAATCATCACTATTGTTGTTTTTATGTACATTTAATGTTTTATTTGTATTGTTGTAACGTTCTAAAAATAAGGTTTTCTTCACACTCCATAATGCTCCAAGCTGACTACGACACACCTCTTTTTCTCTCACTCTCTTGATTGCTCTATTTCCCTCTCTTTCTCTCTCTCTCTCTCTCTCTCTCTCTCTCTCTCTCTCTCTCTCTCTCTCTCTCTCTCTCTCTCTCTCTCTCTCTCTCTTTATTTAGAGTCTAAGATTCGCTATACAAAACACTTCCAGCCAGGAACTGTATGCAGTCGTGTATTTAGATTTATATAATTACATACATATATATATATATATATATATATACAGTATATATATATATATATATATATATATATATATATATACACACAAACAGCATGCATGACTGCACACAATTCCTAGCTGCAAATGTTTCCGGGGATTTTGGGGGATGGGTTTTTGTTTTGCAAATCTGAAATTTGACTCTCCCTCTTTTTCCTACGAATAATTTATCTCAAAAAATTAATTCATGAAAACAGTTGGGTATAAACTCTGAATGGTATGTTACAACTCTTAAGGTGATCGTCACATAAGAGAAACATATACATATATACACCACATAGATACACATATAGACACACACATATATATGTACACCACATAGAGTCACATATATATATATATGTATATATATTTATATACACCATACAAAGACACTCGTATTTGTGTGGAGCCGTGATTGGTGTAATAATTAACTTTTAAAGATCTATACCACATGATATTATATTCTTGAAAAGTAGAAAAAAGCTGTACAACGGCATATAAATTGTGAAGTCTTTAATGATCTCTCTATTAGTAACGATAATACTGTAGAGAATAGAATTAAGAAACCACATACTACGATAAACATTTAAATTTACAAGCTCATCTTTAGATATTTTTTGATATATCATTGCAGAATGGTAAAGGTGAAAACTTCAAACAGAATATCTTAAGACATTTAGTCCGCCTCTCTGTAGACTGTATTTAAATTCCGACAAAGTTTGCATTTCTTTCGACTTTTCAGCGCCTATAAAATAAAATATCGAACTAAGCGGTTCAATCGAATTGTTTGCGTGTCGTATAAGATGATTTGTCGTATAAGATGATTTGTCGGATAAAATCTGTTTTACCGGATAAGAATCTGTTCTTGCATGTGCTTTTCTTCTAAGTACATACCGATCGGGATTTGAAATCCCACCAATCGTTAGGGTAAAACAGGTGGTTTCAATTTGATACAAAAGGTACAACGGGGTGTAGGAGATTGTGGTTGGTTGTTACATTAGTCGAACGTTAATGGTGATATGTACTTAATAAATCCGGGGACTTCTTAACAGATTACTGGAAAATATAACTAAATAAAAAATAATAATAAACTACAAGGATTGAGTTAGAAAGGGAAACGATAAGGGTTCTTAACATTTGGTAGAGCCGTAGGGACTCCCTAGTGGAATACGGCGTGATTGAGTATTTTAAACCTGGCAGATCCTATCCCTCTCCAAGTCGGAACAGTCCCAAACCGAGAGAAAGAAAGAGAGAGGGGGGAGAGATAGACAGAGAGAGAGGGGGGAAGAAAGAGTGAGAGACAGACAGAGAGAAAGAGATTGTGTGTATGTGGTTGTGTATGTGTGAAGGAACAGGAGTAAGAGAAAGACAGAGGTTGAGCAGGAATCTATGACAGTATTGGTCTACTTCGGGGATGTTACTTTACGGGTGGTCCACCCCTAATAGCTGTGAGCAAGGAAGTTAATCAGTCCCACCGCCGTAGGGCGGTTAATTGTATCACAACTGGAAATATATCATTTTGTTATATTTTTGTCAGACTTTTTCTGAAAATTGTAGTTCAAACGTGAATGTGTGTATGAGAAAATAGAAGGATGAGTTGAGTGTGGTTGTGTGTGGTGTTGTGTGGTTGTGTGGCTGTGTATGTTGTTGTGTGTGGTGTTGTATGTGGTGTTGTGTGTGGTGTTGTGTGTGTGGTTGTGTGGTTGTGTGGTTGTGTGGTTGTGTGTGTTGCTATGTTAGGTTGTGTGTGTGGTTGTGTGACTGTGTGTGTTGTTGTGTGTGGTGTTGTATGTGGTGTTGTGTGTGTGGTTGTGTGTGTTGCTGTTGTTGTGTGTGTAGTTGTGTGTTGTTGTGTGGTTGTGTGTATTGTTGTGTGTGGTGTTGTATGTGGTATTGTGTGTGTGGTTGTTGTTGTTGTTGTGTGTGTTGTTGTTGTGTGTTGTTGTTGTTGTTGCTTTAGTTGTTGTGTGCTGTTGTTGTGTGTTGCTGTTGTTGTTGTATGGTGGCGTTGGGATTTCTAATTGAAGAATATTTACAAAGTAATAGAAGAATAGCTGGAAGTTTGATTATTTGTAGCAGTGACGTCGTTGGTAGCTAGATGTGTGTGGGTGTCTAGATATGTATGTGGGTGTATATATATATATATACACGGAGAGAGA